>CM061535.1:74520538-75063038 GCA_030545055.2 Neoaliturus tenellus | reverse complement strand
AAATACTGTATTGATAATTTAACAATGAATTAATACATTGCCAAATGATAGCTGGATACAACATTATGGCAGTCAACAACAACAGAATGAACAATCGATCATCAACTAAAATGCAGTGATTGCAGAAAAATGGCCGAGCAGTACAAATTGCAGTTTCGCTGCAATGACTGTTGTTAGGGCTTGGGACGGGGACGAGCTTGTTAAAACCATCAAGGTTAAACTACATATAATGTGATACACATATGGGGATGTTTGTTCTTTTTTCATTGCCGTCCACCATTTTACCCACAATTCCCGTCGTTTCGTTTGTAACCAGGCCTCTGTTTACAACTTTCCCATCTCTAATCTGCCATTTTATCTTACCTGTCCGACAATCAAAGACCGTAAAATCAAAGTGGTTTTAAAAACAAACTAAATATCCGATTTTTTAGGAGTATAATCTGTGATTTTTAAAGCTTGTAGCAACCAATCAGAATAGCTAAGACTCGTATTTAAGGAAACGAAAGTTAAGAGTGGGATGATTACCAACATTACCAATTAAACGGCTGGTGGTAAAATGACGGAAATAAAAAAGAAGCAATAAATTGTAACCTCGTTGTTCGAAACAAATCACCATAATAACCACATTTGACACTGAACACTTATCACTAAGCACTTAACCCTTATTGTATATTGTTGTTGTTCGATTCTGCTCCTGATCGGATTGTCGCTGTCCAGACAGTCCAGTGGCCCCGCAAAGATGAAAGGGGTGTTGATCGTGGCGCTGGCGTGTGCCGTCGTGCTGGGGATGGTGAGCCCAGGGGTGGACGCCAAGTACGGGTTCTCGTCTCTGTACAACATGGTATTCGGAAGGCCCGGATGCAACAATGGCTGTGGCCCCTTCTCCTGCTGCACGCCAGCTAGGGGGTGCTCCTTCGTCGACCCCGTCGACTTCGACATTTCAGAGGTAACGCTTCAATTCAACCAGAAGTTTCCAATGTTGTAAAAAAAAACTGTAAAATACAAATATTACAGGGAAATATCAAATCAAACAAACATATGCAAAAAGAACTATAAAAATAAACTTTTCTTAGAAAAGGGCCTCCACTATTAAAACTTGTCATACTCGAAATTATCGTTACAAATCGGTTCCTAGTCAAGATGGAGCCATAGATAAATAGAAAACATATGTGCATTCCAATTATTATTTCGGTGGACGGGTCTTATCTTACCAGCCGTTATCTTGAGGTGCGTTGTCACTGGTGCGACTGCAACGATAATCGTTGGACGATAATCGTAGAGCGCTTGCTGAGCACAGTGGCGCAACCACGGGAGGGGGGGGGGCTAAAGGGGCTATAGCTAGGCTTGCCATACGTCCCGGTTTGACCGGGACAGTCCTGGTTTTACGCTCTTGTCCCGGTGTCCCGGCCGGTTTTGTCTTTGTCCCGGTTTTTTCTAAAAATTAAGAAAACAGTGAATTATTAATAACAAACTAAAAAATTTGTTTTATTTTATGTCTTACAATAAATTTTTATAAAGACAACAAAAAAAATTATTAGGCTTCTAAACTAGCATTTGAAGTACAATCCAATTTTCAGATGGCAATCAAAATTAAAATCAAGGTGAAATTTGACGTACGCATGGTGAAGGAAAACATTTGCTAGGCAAGTCCAGTGCACTTGTGATGTGGTAGTAAAAAACAAATGATTCAAAAAGTTCCAGTAAAATGTGAATGACAAGAAGAGACGATTAATTTTATTGTTGCAGCTTTATTTTGTTTCTAGAAGATGTAGGCCCTATCTTTTGACCACGTGTTAGATTTAATATGCTAATCAAAATTATACAAACTGAATTAATTTACTTTTTGGTTTTAATCAGTTCTTAATCCTAGCTTAATATAAGCATTATCACTTTTCCATGCCAATAAAATATTGTAAGTAATAAGCTACAGTATTAAAAATAAAATAAAAAATAGAAAAAAATAATCCTAGCTATTTAATTTATTTCGATCCGATTTTAAATAAGCCGGAAAATCCATCAGCTGAACTATTTTAAAAGTATGTCATGTGGGTACTCAAAAGACGCGGAATTGTATGTAGATGTATATATTAAATGAAAACAACACGAGTTTACGATATACTTAAAACCTAGTAGTGGATAAATAGACAAATATATATAAATAGCTTACTGAAACTTACATAAATAAATGAACCATTAACAATGCTTCAAATAGTTTCTATTGATGTACTACTTTAAACTATTAGGTAATATGCAGTACTGTACATAAGTACTAACTTACATCACATATAATCTAAAATAACACTAACATAATTAACATAACCTAACTAACCTAACCTATCCTAATCAAACTACTAACCACTAAGCACTAACCATCATGTGAATACTAACTTGTTGTATTTCATATAATAAATATATGTATATATTCGTATTCTACATAACACTTTGCTTGTTATTACTCACATGATGGTTAGGTGAGGTTAGGTTAGTTAGCTTATCTTAGTTAAGTTAGTGTTATTTTGGTTATGTGTGATGTAATGTAGTACTTATGTTTATAGTACTGCCTATTACCTAATAGTTTAAGGTAGTACATCAGTAACAACCATTTAAAACATTGTTAGCCTAGTGGTTTATTTATGCAAGTTTCAAGGTGTTTTTATTTTATTTATAAGGGGTTTTTTTCTCTTTGTTCACGACTAGTTTGTTCTATTCAATTCAATTAATATATGCATATTTGTATTCTACACAAAATTCCATGTCTTTCGAGTACCCATCTGACATACTTAAAAATAGTTCATCTGAAGGCTTTTCGGACATCTTTCGTATTTTCCGGCTTATTTAAAATCGGGTAAAAATAAAATTTATATATTTGTGATCAGCTCGACATACCGGTTATTTTAAATACCCACATGTCGCATTTCGAAGCAAAAATTGCTAAATAAAAATAAATGTCTGTTACGAGGGTAAGCATATAATTAAATCACATACTTTAAAATGTCAATTTTACTCTTAACTATATTTTGTGCGATATTAAGATATTACAAATTATGTACAAAAAATCTTTCCCCCTAACTGTCGTGTAAACGTTGAACTTGACTCCTTGTAATGAGAGAGAAAGGTGATCCTTTGTTTGAATAGTTAGGACAAAGTAAACAAAAAAGAATAACGTTGACAATCTGACAACACGGTGCAGTGAAAATTTGCAAAACTGTCTCCAATAATCTTAAAACAAAAAATACTAATAAAGTAAAAAATTAGTTCTGACATTTAGTTGGATTTAATTTTGAAATCCAGTGGGGCGGAGTCATAAAGTGCTTCAAAGACTATATTTGCAAAACCGTTTGTCAGAATGGAAACGAAATTATAGCCAGCTAATTATAAAAAAAGTTTGCAACAATTAAAACGTTCCGAGTTTCTATAGACGACGCAGCAAACATGAACAGTGATTATGAATAAATTCCGTATTTATTTATTTATTTACACTTGAGGGAATTTTTCGGTGGGGGAGGATTGTGTGTTTATTGAGGGAGTAAATTTCATCATAGAAAATTTTACTTTATTCATAGAAAATTCCCCCCTTTGTAGTTCACTTCCTTAATACACAAATAACTATTTGTGTAATCTTTAAAAGCTTTGATGGTTTTAATTAAATGCCTGAATGTCTAACTATGGTGTGTGTTGTGAAATTGTCCTTGAATGAAATATTTGTAATAGCCATTTTAAAACTGTTATATGATTAACATGTTGTACCTACAGTAAAGTCCTTATCAAGCTTTTTGGCAGCCGGTGGGTGATCAGGTGTAGCAACCTTCAACTTTAGTAAACTGTTTCCAGGAGGTAATAGTAACTGGTTTGATTAGAATAATAAAGTAACTGTTTTGTAGTTATTCATTTATAGTGATATCCGCTATGTTTTTCTTGCATATTTAAATTAGGGTTTTTCTCTATTTTTGAGTAAGATCGTTTATAATTAATTTTTAAATTGATAAATTAACTCTTGTTTGTCATGTAAAACAGAAGTATGCTGATTATATTAGGGTGGATTTAGAATTATCTTAAGTAAACAAACGCTTAAGGAAAACGTTAACGTATACTAAACATAAAATGTAATAAACGAAAATGTACATAACCTAAACAAGATGTAGTAGTTTTTATCTTTCACAAAAACTGACTATACGTTATACCAAACAAAAACACAATTATAGTTGAAGTGACTGTCGTGATGGAAACAAATACTTTAAGGATTTACCCAGAATTACTTTACCCAGATGATGTCCATTTTCCAAACTGAACTTTGATTTTCAAATATACTTCTCATGTCAGTGTAATTTTTAGAAGCCAAAATATCTTTCACTACGAAATCACAACTCTTTCTGAAATTTATAATGATTGTTATTTGTAGACAAAGTGTAAATTATATTAGAGAGTTAGGGTAAATCTTGTTTTTTTTTCACAATTTTCGCCGAGCGTACATGAGGCATATTCCTCTTTCTTTTGTGCACAATGTATACAAGACAGGTGACACATTAAGGATAAACTAAAATTCGTTTGTACAGTTAAAATTATTTTGATAAAATGCAAATTTAAATATATTGTTTGAAAATAAGTATAACAACAATTTGTAACGGATTGCCAAGTATAGGTTTGTTTTGTACCTTGTAACGGCTGGTATTAAAGTTAAATAATGTTTGTAACCGTTACCTTTTTTGATTATGGTAAAAACAGGTACTGTGTTACCTTCTGAAACAGTTTACCAAGAAAATAAGTTGTAACAGCTGATCGACCACCCGCCAATAAGCCTGTCCAGTATTATAGTTTGCAACCCAATGTTTATATTGTAAATAGTTTTTTCTCGATTCATAAATCAACAAATAACAGAGATATCCTAAAAACTATGTTTAATTATAACCTTTAAGGTAAAATATTATTAGCGCTCACCTTCTTCCATTTTTTGTTTTAGAGCAGAATATTGGTATATTCTTTATGATGTTAAGGATTTTATAAGGATGTGCATGAGGTGCAATTGGTAATTATCATAATTTTGTTCTTATTTTTTTCCAAAACCATTTGAGATCGGAAGTTTATTGCTCTTCTTTTAAAGTATATAATTAATACATCACATTAAATATTTAATTTTATATAAATCCAAGCATACAGTTTTATTTTGACTGCTTTCCAATTTTACATAATTCTTCTAATGGATTCCATGTAATGAGTTAAAAGCTAAAAGGATATTATTACAGGTTTTACCAGAGGTTAGTTTACATTCTTACACTGTTACCGTTTACATTATTGACCAGTTGTCTGTGCCGGTTTCAGTTCTCCCCGTTCATGTTCGTAGTGTTTACCGTGGCCACCGCTGAAGTGTACAGGATAGACAACGTGTGTTACTCCTTCATCGTCGACGATGACGGAGACTCTGCCTTCTCTAGATCCATAGTCTTGTAAGTTTGCATACCGTGTGTCCCTAAACTCGTTGAGTGGTCAAATATAATTTTATTTGGCAACTTAAGATATTCCATTTTTGACGTTATTTATGTTTATAGCCTCCGAACTGCAGTTAGACATATTAGGTTATAATGTATATACCTTTCCATCAGCAGTTCCAAATTACTCCACGTTTTATAACTTTATAACTTATAAATTATAACTTTATATGTTTCGGCTTAACGCCATGTTCAAAATATATCAAGACAGGAGATGCATTCACAATCACTTTTCGTCAGTTTTTAAAAACACAATACACATACAGTTGACAAAGACGATACCGACACGGACACATTTTACAAATACAAATAATTTATACATTTAGATAGATCTATCACTTTTCGCAGAGTCATTCCGCGGTTACGTTCAGGGACGGACTTTACAGTGTCGATATCGTCTTTGATAACATACATAAAAATGTCCAATATATCCAAAGTTATTCAAACTACACAATTTTGGCAAAATAATTTTAATAAAAAGTTGATCACTTTGTATTTCTGATTCAGTCATCCTTCCAAGGTCGGATTTGTGGTATGTTCTATACTTATGAAAGTCTTTAATTGATCTACTCATCAGTCTATGCTTACATTTCAGATTGTCAATACCTTTTAAGTGGGCCGTCCCCTAGAAGTGTGTAATGACAAATGTTACGGTCCAAAAATAGTGGTTACCGGTAGTGTAAAAGTAACCGCAACTTTGCAATATCTTAAGTTGTAAATAAAAAATAAAACAATATTTTACTGCTCCGGGGCTTTTGAATATTAGGTATATCAGGCAAAATTATCACATAGTTTGTAGCTTTATTGGAAAACATGTTTACAAAACATTTTCAATGTCACCATTACAGCTGATTTTTACTTTCATTAACATTTTCTTGGAAGTGAAAGAGTAAATTTTTTTCTCTTAAAATAATATCATAAACTTAAGAATAATAAAGGTTACACAGGTAGCTCAAATAAAATTAAGTCCATGTTTAAAGTAAAGTTACCTTTAAGTAAGTAATTTCTCAATTACATAATTGTTGCTGGTTGGCGTGCCTTTAACACAAATAACATTAACTGTGTAAATGAGCTTTACAGAATTTATATTTTTATTGTATTGAAAATATACCAGGTCGGTGAAGGCGAATTGAAAACTTACCGTACATGATTTTTTTCCTTTAGCCTACGCCTCAAAATTGAGATCTTTAACAATCGTAAGAGCATAATAAACGTGTGATTTGATTATATTTGTCACCAAAATTTGACTTGTATACTTAATTTTTATTTATATACAATATTTCACACAGATAACAGTGAGAAAGTATATGAATTAAATATAGAATCACTATTCTCAAGTATATAAACATCTTGTAAAACAAATCCAACAAAAGTAAACATTTGCCCCACAGTTTGAAAATACTAATGTTGTTGATAAAATATAAATCTATATACTGTATTAAGAGGCAAACACAAAACTTGTACTTTCTCTCATAAAGAATTCATCCCAAGAGAAATCCGCGCATGCCCTTAGAAAGGTGAGTGTCGTGTAGATGAAAGAAACATATTATAATTTACATTGCCCCCCAGGGCTACGCCGTAGAGTCTTTAATAGAGAAATTTAATGTTAATCTTATGGAAGAACGATGTTGATTGAATTATTATAAATTTTGACAGCACCGGATTTTTTCCACATTAAAGATATTACATTTGTGTAAGATTCAGTATTAAATGTGTGAGATTTCCCGAATTTTTTATGAACAATACTGTCCTTGCAATATTGCAATATATCAAAATAAATAACTAAAATCTTTGTATTTTCCAGTGAAGATGGCACCAGAACCATAAAGACCTTTGAGGCCACGGGGGTGGCGGACAATGTGTTCAACGCACAAGGTAATCCTTTACACGTCTGAAAATGTCATCGGTTCAAAGTGTCTCTCAGGAACCAGAGAAACTGTGAGGGGTGGATATTTAGAGCAAGAAAGACAAATTTAATTTTGGAATAAGGTTTTATCAGCTGAGTATATTGCCTGTTCATAAGTGTTTTATGTACAGTATTAGAAAACATCCCAAGAAATTAAACTTAAAAAAGATAATTACAACGTTGCTGGTAAAGTATATTTAATCTCAAGTTTGGGTTAGCTAAATCGGAAATACGGACATTTGGACCTACTTGTTTCTAGGTAAAAAATCAAATTGACTTGGTGACTAACAGTTTGATTCTAATAAATGTGTCGCTTTAAACACTTCATTGACATTATTTTTAATGTTTGTAAAAGGTTATTAAAAAAAAGGAATGGCGCAACAATTAGGTTTGCCAATTCGTAAACGCAGAATCATAAAATCATGAAATTTGTATCAGTTTGTTATACTAACGAATGTTATTGTAAATTACGAAAACACTAAATATGTTCTACAAACGCTCAATATGAGCACTGTTTGTTGGGCACCACCCAATTTAAGTGTGGTTTAGTTCAGTTAGGTTAGAAAAGGTTAGTATAGACATGTTGATCTTGTTTTCGTTATCTTCGATATGGCATGTTTGACACCAATGCGTTTGACATACGGGTACAAAGGCCGTTCAAGACCAGGCTCTCATTGTCAGACTTACTCTGTTGCTACTAGACGTATGACCTGTATTTAATAAGTTTACGCTGTTAGTCTATGTTTTGATGTAGTTTTAATTATCACTTATCTGTGCTAAAGTATTCAAACCTAATCAAACCAGCGAGGCATTCTCCTATTTTCTAGCCTATTTTCCTATTTTTAGTATTTTTACATTGCTTTCCAAAATACAACGTTAAGATAAAAGGTGGTGCTTAGAGCCGACAAGTATCTAACCCTGTATTTTAAAGTAGCCGTTGGGTTGTCTAAAGCATCTGTGGTCTGTGCACAGGTGGACCGTGCAGGTTCGACTTCGAGGTGACCGCTGTCATCCAGGAGCTGGAGTGCCTGGTCAGCCCCATCTACATCCTCAACAGATGTTTTTGTAGCGAATGTGAGTCCTCAAAATCGTAATATTAATTAATACATTTATTTATCGCATTCATTTATATGTTTATACTATAAAAAATTAGGGAACTTTCAGTCTTTAACAGTCTTTTTTGTGAGAGATATTTCTAGCAAGAGAAAAAAATTAAGGTATTGAACTACTAACAATAATTAAATAAAAAATAATAACAATCATAAATATGATACACCGGGGTGTCAACATATTCTTGTCCTAATTTTGTTCTACGGACACCATCATTATTGCCACACACATTTTACATTGCTTGTATTTTAGGGAATTCAATCTTGATTACGTACTCATTATCTTTTTAACACCTAAACTCAGCTGATTGGAAAAAATTATGTATACTTATAATGTACTAAAAAAAATAATCGTGATGGCCCGACTAAAATGCCTCCTCGTTCACCACACTTGAGTTCCCTGGATTTCTTTATGTAGGGATTTGTCAAAGACTTGGTTTTTTCTTCTCCAGTACCTAATTTAGAAACTCTAAAAGAGAGAATAATAACGTATTTTAAGTGTACTCAGGTGATGTTATCTAAAATTGAAAAATGGTTGTTAATAGGAAACTAACGAAAAGGTCACCTAGAAGATTCAAAGGTCACCCAAGGCACACACATATTAGTTTCTTGATTCTCTGCATAGCTGTAAAAGACTTAATGCAATTGGTAAAACTGAC
This sequence comes from Neoaliturus tenellus, assembly GCA_030545055.2. Taxonomy (NCBI): domain Eukaryota; kingdom Metazoa; phylum Arthropoda; class Insecta; order Hemiptera; family Cicadellidae; genus Neoaliturus; species Neoaliturus tenellus. The sequence goes on along the minus strand of CM061535.1, from coordinate 75,053,881 downwards.
AATAAAAATTTATCTTACCATTAACTGTTTTCATACAATTAGTTTTCTATATGAGGGCAAGACTTTATGGACACCTAGGTATAATTAATTTTAAAAAAATGGTAGTTAATTAATTTAAAAAGGTTAACTTGCTTTCTTAAAAAAAGTCCGACCAAACTGTTTTAATCTATTTTTTACAATTTGTTCTTGGTCATCCGTCGGATTTACTGATTGATTTACATTTGGTAATGCTCAATTATTAAAAGTAAAAACGACTGTTTAGGGAAATAGGTTGTATAATTACTATCAAGTACTTATTCTTAATATGGATACCTTACCATTATTATCACTTCAGTTTTGGATTCAAAATGAAAACGATATTGAAAATAAATTAATATCTGGCATAATGAAAAACTACTTACTTTAGTTGTTCTTAAAGTAGTTTTTTTGCATATTTTTAGCACTTTGATTTGAATCAAGTCTAAATTAATAATAGTGCTAGTTGGAACTAATCATAAAAAATATTAAGGGCTCAGTTTCAGAAGTTCTGAAATTTTTTAAGGATATATAAACAAATTTATAGAAATGTCTTAAATGGATAATTTATTACAATATTTGGCAACAATACAATTATCAAAACTTAACTTCGTGATAAATTTTACCATACATTTCAACGAATAATTGAATTCAAGTATTGAGGATAATGGTTGATTAGAGAGTGTTTAAAAATGGCCATAATTGAATTTTTCCTTAGTCTTATGGCGCACAGTTTCTCGAAGCAAGTTTAAACCTATAATCAAGTTTAAACAAAAATTGTCCATATGATTGACATTGAGTTAAACTAATTTTAAGTTAGACGAGTTTGGAGAAACCTGCCCTTAGAACGCTAAAGATACCATATTTATTGTAAAGAACGTACTTGTTTTGATTAGCACTAGCACTGTGTGGAAAACTCTACATGTATGTACTCTTTTAGTTTTTTTCTGTATTCTGGCCAATGGTGATCAAGTTTCTGATTTACGGTTCCAGGCTGCAACGAGGACTCGATGGTGATAGCAGTTACAAACAACGTTCTCCTGGATGAGCTCTGTATAGGCAAAGCCATCGCCATCGCCGAGGAACAGTTCCCGTGCTTCATCTTCCGTTCCATGCCGAACCTGTTACTTCCTAGCTGCATACCACCTCTAAACATCCTCGTGGATCTGCCACTCCCACTGTTATAAATCACTGCTATTTATTTGTCACTGAGAACTGTAACTGTTACATTTTTGTAACTGTTCCCGAAAGTAACAGTTATTTTCACTCGTTGCTACAGTGCTAAATGTGTATTTTATTTTTTATATTGAAAGGTAAATTACATCAAAGCACAAGTGTATCGTTTAATTCTACAAACAGTTTTGGATTTGAAGTGCAATAACTGTTCTACGATAGCTACAGGATTATGTATTTATATAAAATACTAACTAGGATTTATCGAATAAAAGATGTGATTATTTTAGTTGTAATAAACATTTGTTACAGTACACCGATTTGGATTCAATCATAGTAATCTCCTTGTTAAATAATGTTTATCAAGTAACTGAAACATACTTTCTTCCAACAATAAAAAAGGTGCTAAAAGGCTCCACACAACGATGTCCTAAGGTAAACAAAGCAGTCAGCTCTTGAACCACAATTGCATATTTCACAATTGCATATTCACCACAATTGCACACGCTGTGCCCCTATCTCAATAAAAATGCTTTTACGATTTGCTTTCATGCTCAGTTAGCAAATCAGTTAAAATTATACTTTATCTCTTTTTTACTCTATAAAAGGCAAAGTAAAAATTTTCAGTCAATTTGTAATAGTTTGTAAGAGTAACGCTCCTAATAGTAGAACTTTAAATCAATCAACGACACAAAAAGTTATTGTATTATTGCCAATTTATGTGGTTATTAATAGATCGACTTCTCTTATTGTCATCGTCTTGCTCTACTTTTAAAATCAAACCAAAACACGTGTTCTACATAAATATTCAGTTACCCCAGTATAAAATTTGCAAATTATTAAAATTAAATTGCCCGACCCCCGACGAATCGTTGATGCTGACTGTGCCAATTTATTAGCATATTTGTCTTTAGGTAATACGGCATTACGGTAGTACTCATGGTATATTATACCTCTACGTAGCCTAAATCTTAAAAAAAGGTACTTGTTTGAAATGTTTATCTCATTAATATACAAGACATTGTATAAATATGAACTCGCCTACGGCTCGATGGGGGCTCCGCCCCCATGCCCCCTGTTGGTTTCTTTTAATTCGATAATAATTTAAGAAGTCCCTCTGCCCACCTAGGGGTTGCCCCGATTTCATAAAAAATACCAAAGCTCAAAATTGGTCTTATGGCCTGGCGGCTAAAGATCCCTAAAATTTTAAATGTTTTACATAAAATTATCTTTATATTAAAAATATATTTCTTTAATATATGGTGTCTTCCGTGTTACCGCCCATTTGAAAGTTGAAGCTAAGAGTAGAACAATAAAAGAGAATAGAATAATTCAATCCATGAATGCAATTAGAAAATTCCATTCAAAAGTAAATAAAAAACGTTGTAACGGGGCAGACCCCCCTCCTTAAGAAATTCCTAACATATGCAAGAGTCGTTGATGCGATGGGCGGAGTCTTAAAAATTTCGTAAAAGAAACACCAAATAGAATATAATATATTTAAAAACAGTGCAATTTTTTTATGAAATCAAAATTTTCAAAGTACACTCTTTGAAGGGAGAAAGGGGTGAGTTGTGGGAAAATGTCATATGAACAAAATTGTAAAGCGTCAAAAATTGAATGTAATATCAGTAAAAATATATTGATATAATTATGCATTTACCACATTAAAATAAATTGTAAATACTATACAAGAAAAATGTTAGTAAATTCGATTTTTCTCGGTTATTTAACTAATCTTAGATTGAAATTGGTCGATGGTTGCTCCTATAGTAAGACCTAGATAAGGTAATAATATACACTTAATTTGAGGCATCTATGTGCCATAACAGTAAACGAAATGTATTCAAATAGATCAATTTTTGTGAAAGAAATTCGAATTTGTGAAAGTATTCTCCTTCTTTAGCATGAAGGGGGTGAGATATGCCAAAATGTCTTAGGACAAAACTTATAGAGCGTCTATTAGAATATAGTAATCTCAAAACATATATCTATATAGCAGTATATTTACCAAGTTAAAGTCAATTACAAACACTTTGCATGAAAAAATGTTAATAATTTTGAGTTTTTACAATTTTTTTTTCCTAAACTTCGATTGAAATTGGAAAAAAGCTTCTACTATAGAAAGAAATTATTAAGCTCATAATATAAACAGAAATGTATGCATATATGTTACATAATATTAAATAAAAAATACAAAGTATCGCAATTTTTTCGAAAAACTTTAGAAATTTTTAAAGTACGCCGCTTTTTAAGGGCTAAGGGGGTCAAAATTTCAGAGGACCAAATTTGTAGAGCATCTAAAATAGAATACAATATTGATAAAACATGTATCGATATATCAGTATATTTACCGGGTAAAAGTAAATTAAAAACACTATACATGAAAAAATGTTAAGGATTTCGTTTGTTTACGTTTTTTCTGGACTAAACTTAGGTTGAAATTGTTCAATGAATGCTACTATAGTTAGATCTATATTAGGGCATTAAATGTACAAAATGTCACTCATCGATGTGCCATAATAGTGAATGAAAAATATGTAAATAGTGCAAATTTTGTTGACGAATTATGAAATTTTGGAAGTACGCCCCTTTTTAAGGGTGAAAGGGATGAGATACGGTATAATGTTACAAGACCTAACTTGTAGAGCGTTTAATTCCCAACTAACGATTTTTCCTCAGATTCAAGTTAGGACCTCTCGTTCAAAAGTTATAGAGAAAATAGTAAAACCTTACTTTTCGGGTTATTGGTTTCCACCCTTCGTTATTTTTTTGGAGGGGTTGAAATGGAAAATTGTGGGGTTTCAGACTTTTCCCTGGTATCAGACTTCAAGCCACACGCATGCCAAAAATCAAGTTTCCAGCTCACACGTAAGCTGTCTAGAATTTGTATGGATGAGTGAGTCAGTCAGTGAGTCAGTTCCACATGGGGCTGTATATATATAGGACTCGCCTACGGCTCGATGGGGGCTCCGCCCCCAAGGTTCCCTCGAATTTGTTGATTGCTCTAAGTCTTTAAGTATTAAACATTCTAGTAGGGGCCTCCACCCCCCACGCTATACTTGTCTTCGCTGACTTATTTTAATAGTTTAAGAAGTCAAAAGCATTTAAGATATTCTCTCGACATTTAAAATTTAAATTGATACTTTTGTTTTATATTTTATATAAATGCTCAGGGTATATGTGTGTAGCTAAATTTCATTCATCTGAAGTGTCATAACAGCAAATGAAAAATGTTGGAATAAAGCAATTTTTGTGAAAGACATTCGATATTGTGAAAATACGCCCATTTTAAGGGTGAAGGCTGTGACATACGGCGAAATTGCATATGACCGATCTTGTAGAGCGTCTTAATTCAAATAAAATACTGGCCAAACATATGTCGATATACCGGTAATATTTATCAGGTTTGACCTAAAACTACTCATAAAAATTTTAGAAATTCCGTGTTTCTACAATTTTTATGGACTAAACTTAAATTGAAATTGATCAATGGCTGCTGCCATAGTAAGACCTAGCCGAGGTTACAATATGTACTAAATTTCAGGCATCTACATGTCACCTAATATCAAAGTAAATTAATTTTCTTTAAATAGCGCATTTTTGCGAAAGAATTTTGATATTTTGAAAGTACGCAGCTCTTTACGGGCGAAGGGGGTGAGATACGGCAAAATCACATAGGACCGAACTTGTAGAGCGTCTAAAATAAAATATAATACTGGCAAACATATATCAATTTTGCAGAGCATTTGTCAGAATAAAGTAATTCCCAAACACTTTACACAAAAAACTTTTAAGAATTAAATGTTTTTCAATTTTTTAGACTAAACTTCGATTGAAATTGGAAAAAAGCTACTACTATAGAAAGAACCTGTTTAGCTCATAATATAAAAAGAAGAGATACGTCAACATTTCAAAGTACCAAACTTGTAGAGCACCTAAATTAGAATATAATACTGGTAAAAAATGTATCGATATAGCAGTATATTTACCAGGTAAAAGTAAATTACAAACACTATACATGAAAAAATTTTATGGATTTCGTTTGTTTACGTTTTTTTGGACTAATATTAGGTTGAAATTGTTCAATGAATGCTACTACAATTAGATATATATATTAAGGCATAACATGTACAAAATTTCACTCATCGATGTGCCATAAAAGTAAATGAAAAATATTAAAATAGTGCAATTTTTGTTGACGAATTTTGAAGTTTTGGAAGTAAGCCCCTTTTTAAGGGTGAAGGGGATGAGATACGGTAAAATGTCATAGGACCTAAGTTGTAGAGCGTCTATAATAGTATATAGTAATGGCAAATTATATATCGAAATAGCAATATATTTACCATGTTAAAGTGAATTTCTAACACATTACATGAAAAAATGTAAATAATTTTGTGATTTTACCATTTTTTTGGGACTAATCTTCGATTGAAATAGGCAAATATCTACTACTATAGAAATAACCTGTTGAGGTCATAATATTAATAGAAATTCATGCATATATATTACATAATAGTAAATAAAAATATCAAAATAGCGCTATTTTTGCGAAAAAATTTAGAAATTTTGAAAGTACGCCCCTTTTTAAGGGTGAAGGAGGTGAGATACGGAAAAATGTCATAAGACCAAACTTGTAGAACATTTCATTCCCAACCAACGATTTCCCTCAAATTTGAGCTACGACCTCTCGTTCAAAAGTTACAGCGAAAATAGTAAAACCTTACAAATTAGGGTTACCAGTTTCCACCCTTCGTTATTTTTTTGAGGGGGTTGAAATATAAAATTGTCTGTTTTTAGACTTTTCCCGGGGATATCAGACCTCAAGCCACCCGCATGCCAAAAATCAAGTTTCCAGCTCACCCGGAAGTTGTTTAGAATTTATGTAGATGAGTCAGTCAGTCAGTGAGTGAGTCAGTTACACATGGGGCTGTATATATTATGGACTCGCCTACGGCTCGATGGGGGCTCCGCCCCCATGCCCCCTATGATGGTTCCCCCGAAGTGTTAGTAGACGATAACGAATCGATGCCGAAAGGAAATCGCCGTTAGTAGTTTAGAGGAAGTTAAAAAAATAGGTGGAAACAACGAATAGTCAAGTAACAAATGTTGAAATAGAGCAATTGTTGTGAAAGACTTTCAATATCGTGAAAATACGCTCCTTTTCAAGGGTAAAGTGGGTGAGATACTGCCAAATCGCAAAGGACCGAACTTGTAGAGCGTCCAAAATAGAACAAATTTTTGGAGAAATATAAATCAACATGGCAGTAAAATTTTCAGTATAAAGTGATTTACGAACACTTTACATGAAAAAATGTCAATAATTTCGTGTTTTTTCAATTGTTTTGGTCTTAAATTTGATTGAAATTGATCAATGGCTTCTTAAATAGTAAGAACTAGTTGGGTCAATAATATTTACTAAGTTTGAGGCATCTGTGCGCCATAATAGTAAATAAAAAACATTAAAATAGCGAATTGTTTGTGGAAGAATGTATAAGTTTGAAATTACACCCCTTTTTAAGGGTGAAGGGGGCAAGATACTCCAAAATGTCACAGTACCAAACTTGTAGAGCGTCTATAGTAGAATATAGTAATGGCGAAACATATATCGATATAGCAGTATATTTACCAAGTTTAAGTGAATTACGAACAATTTACATGAAAAAAAAGTTGAAAATTTTGTGTTTTACAATTTATTTATTTTTTTTGGGCTAAAATTCGATTGAAATTGGCAAAAATCTTTTTTTATAGATAAAACCTGTTGAGGTCATAATATAAATAGAAATTCATTCATACATATTACATAATAGTAAATGAAAATATCAAAATAGCACAATTTTTTAGAAAGATTTTAGAAATTCTTAAAGTACACTCCTTTTTAAGGGTGAAGGGGGTGAGATACGGCAAAATCGCATACGATCGAACTTGTAGAGCGTCTAAAATAAAATATAATACTGGCAAAATATTAATTTTGCAGTACATTTGCCAGATTATATCAATTTACGAACAGTATACTTGACATTTTTTAAGAATTTTGTGTTGTACGACCATTTAGGACTAAACTTAGATTGAAATCGGCCAATGAATACTACTATAGTTAGACCTATATTAGGGCATAACATGTGCAAAATTTCACTCATCAATGTGCCATAATAGTAAATGAAAAATATTAAAATAGTGCAAATTTGTTTACGAGTTTTGAAATTTTGGAAATACGGCCGCTTTTTAAAGGTGAAGGGGATGAGATACGGTAAAATGTCATAGGACCAAACTTGTAGAGCATCTAAAATAGAATACAATACTGGAAAAACATAAATCGATATAGGAGTATATTTAACAGGTGAAAGTAAATTAATTACAAACAGTATAAACGAAAAAATGTTAAGGATTCGAGTTTAACGATTTTTGGACTAAACTTAGGTTGAAATTGGCTAATGAATGCTACTATAGTTAGACCTATGTTAGGGCATAATATGTACAAAATTTCACGCATCGATGTGCCGTATAATAGTAAATTAAAAATATTAAAATAGTGCAATATTTTGACGAGTTTTGAAATTTTGGAAATACGCCGCTTTTTAAGGGTGAAGGGGATGAAATACGGTAAAATGTCACAGGACCAATCTTGTAGAGCATCTAAAATAGAATACAATATTGCTAAAACATGTATCGATATAGCAGTATATTTACCAGTTAAAAGTAAATTACAAACACTATACATGAAAAATGTTAAGGTTTTCGTTTGTTTACGATATTTTTGGACTAAACTTAGGTTGAAATAGATCAATGAATGCTACTATAGTTTGACCTATATTAGTGCATAATATGTACAAAATTTCACTCATCGAAGTCCCATAATACTAAACGAAAAATATTAAAATAGTCCAATTTTTGTTGACGAATTTTGAAATTTTGGAAGTACGCCCCTTTTTAAGGGTGAAGGGGATGAGATATGGTAAAATGTCACAGGACCTAACGTGTAGAGCGTTTAATTCCCCACTAACGGTTTTCCCTCAGATTCGAGATAGGACCTCTCGTTCAAAAGTTACAGCGAAAATAGTAAAACCTTACATTTTCGGGTTACCGGTTTCCACCCTTCGTTATTTTTTTGGGGGGGTTGAAATGAAAAATTGTCGGATTTCAGACTTTTCCCGGGGGTATCAGATCTTAAGCCACGCGCATGCCAAAAATCAAGTTTCCAGCTCACCTGGAAGCTGTCTAGAATTTGTATGGATGAGTGAGTGAGTGAGTGAGTGAGTTACACATGGGGCTGTATATTTATAGGACTCGCCTACGGCTCGATGGGGGCTCCGCCCCCATGCCCCCTTATTGGGTTGCCCCGAATTTATGAATTGCTCGAAGTCTTAAGTACTGAACAGGCTAGTTTGGGTCTCCACCCCACGCTATCCTTGTCTTCGGTGACTTAATTTAAAAGTTTAGGAAGTCAATAGTTGTTATGATATTCTCTCGATATTTAAAGTTTAAATTGACACTTTTGTTTTATATTTTATATAAAGTGCTCAGGGTGTGTGTATGTTGCTAAATTTCCGGCATCTTAAGTGTCATAACAGTAAATTAAAATATTAAAATAACTCAATTGTTGTGTAAGAATATTGAATTTTGAAAGTACGCCTCTTTTTGGGGTTAAGGGGATGAAATGCTACAAAATCTCAAAGGGCCGAGCTTAAAGAGCATTCTTAAAGAATATAATACTGAAAAAAGATATAGATTCAAATTGGCCAATGGCTTCTCCTATAGTAAGACGTAGATATGGTCGTAATATATATTAAAATTGTGGTATCGATGTACCATAACAGTAAATGAAAAATATTGAAATAAAGCAATTAATTTTTGTGAGAGACATTCGATATCGTGAAAGTACGAACATTTTTAATGGTGAAGGGAATGAGATACGGTATAATTGCATACGACCGATCTTGTAGATTGTCCAAAATAAAATATAATACTTTCCAAACATATATCGATATACCAGTAATGTTTACCAGGTGTGACCTATTACAAAAACTACTCATAAAAAGGTTAGATATTCCGTGTTTCTACAATTCTTTTGGACTAAACTTGGATTGAAATTGATCAATGGCTGCTACCATAGTAAGACCTAGTCGAGGTTAGAATATGTACTAAATTTCAGGCATTTCTGTGCCATTAGAGTAAAAAAATTCTTTAAATAGCGCATTTTTGCGAAAGAATTTCATATTTTAAAAGTACGCATCTCTTTATGGGCGAAGGGGGTGAGGTACGGCGAAATTGCATAGGACTGAACTTGTAGAACGTCTAAAATAAAATATAATACTGGCAAAACATATATCAATTTTGCGGTGCATTTGCCAGAATTAAGTAATTTACAAACACTTTAAACGAAAAAATGTTAAGAATTTAATGGTTTTTTTCCAATTTTTTTAAACTAAAATTCGATTGAAATAGGAAAAAAGCTACTACTATAGAAAGAAACTGTTGAGCTCATAATATAAACATAAATTCATCCATATATGATACATAATATTAAATAAAAATATCAAAGTAAAGCAATTTTTTCGAATAAATTTAGAAATTTTGAAAGTACGCCCCTTTTTAAGGATGAAGGGGGTGAGATACGGCAAAATTTTACAGGACCTAACTTGTAGAGCGTAAATAAGAGAATATTGTTAAGGCAAAACATATAACAATATGGCAGTACATTTACCGGGTCAAAATGAATTACAAACACTTTACACGAAAAAAGTTTAAGAAACTTGTTGTTTTACACTTTTTTCTTCTAAAATTTGATTTAAATTGTAAAATAGATACTACTATAGAAAGAACTGTTTGAGAATATAATATGTACAGCATTTCATGCATCCATGTGCCATAATAGTAAATTAAAATATCAAAATAGAACAATTATTGTGAAAATATTTAGAAATTTTGAAATTACACCCCTTTTTAAGGGTGAAGGGGGTGAGATACGCCTAAATGTCAAAGGACCAAAATTGTAGAGCGTCTGTAAAAGAATATAGTAACTGCATAACATATATCGATATAGCAGTATATTCACCAGGTCAAAGTGAATTACAAACACTTCACATGAAAAACGTTAAGAATTTTGTGTTTTTAAAGTTTTTTTGGACTAAACTCCGAATGAAAATGGCAAAAAGCTACAACCATAGAAAGAACCTGTTGAGGTTATAATATAAGTAGAAATTCATGCATATATATTGGATAATAGTAAATAAAAATATCAAAATAGCGCTATTTTTGCGAAAGATTTTAGAAATTTTGAAAGTACACCCCTTTTTAAGGGTGAAGGAGATGAGATACGGAAAAATGTCAAAGGAATAAACTTGTAGAACATTTAATTCCCAACTAACGATTTTCCTCTGATTTGAGGTAGGACCTCTCGTTCAAAAGTTACAGCGAAAATAGTAAAACCTTACATTTCGGGGTTACCGGTTTCCACCCTTTGTTATTTTTTTGGGGGGGTTGAAACGAAAAATTGTCGATTTTCAAGCTTTTCCCGGGGGTATCAGACTTCAAGCCACACGCATGCCAAAAATCAAGTTTCCAGCTCACACGTAAGCTGTCTAGAATTTGTATGGATGAGTGAGTCAGTCAGTGAGTCAGTTCCACATGGGGCTGTATATATATAGGACTCGCCTACGGCTCGATGGGGGCTCCGCCCCCATGCCCCCTTTATAGTTCTCTCAGATTAATTCAAGTTTTAAACTTAATATCAAACACATAGCAAAGCTAAGCACGCTAAGATAGTCTAAGCAGCTAAAGATACGCCAATATGTTTCATGCTTAATGTTTTGCTGTTGTTGTTGTTGTTATTGGTGGATAAGGAGACCCCGGCCGAACCGTTGAGCACGTCTGCCTCTAATGGGCATTTTGCGCAAGCCCCCGGAAGGATGGGATATTGAAGGAAGAGAAAGGGTGAGGCATGGGACAGACTGTCCACTCATGTTCCAGCTAGGGGTTTCTATGCCCGTCGCACTCCTCTCCCCCTGCTGTCTTGAACATATGTTCCATGGCTAAGGGTTTCCATGCCCATAGCATTTCTACTCACCCCCTGCCGTCTACATATATTCCAGCTAGGGATTAACCATGCAGTTCGCATTAACCCCCCGCTGTCTTGAACATGAATGGGGTTTGAAGGAAGGGAAATTGTCATAGTGGACAGCCAAAAGACTTACCACAGTGTTATGACAACTTCGTTTGCTGTACCCAATGTCAACTTCGCAACTAGTATAAACTAGTTTTAAAGTTGTCCTGGGATAATGTTTTGCTGGTGTCAAAGTATGTCTCTTTAAACACCCGCTTCTTACATATTACTATCAGTTTGGAAGTTAGATCTCAAGAGGAATCATTTGTGGTGGGGGGTTTTAAAATATTTTATAAAATCTCCTAATTCGTTCATAATTTATAAAGTCTCACGGGTTACCAACCACAGTTTAAATCGTTAAGATCGACCTTGAGAATTGGCTCCAGATTCGTCAAAATGTTAAGTCCAAAAATGTAGTTCATTTCAAGATACGTTTGATAAAACATCAAGTTTATTTCCTATTACTAAAAGTTTGATTGTTCAAACTTAAAGTAGAAAAACCCGTCATATCATAATAAGATGGAATTAATCCGAAGGTAAAAATTTAAATTTAAATTTTTAAAGTACTCCCCCTTTTTAAGGGTGAAGGGTGTTAGAAGCTACAAAATCCCAAAGCTCCGGGCTTGTAGGACATCTAAAAAATAAAATAATCCTGACAAAACATATATCAGTTTGGCAGTGCTTTTACCGGGTCAAACAAAATCACAAAAAAACTATAAATGAAAAAATGTTAATAATTTCGTATTTTTTACAATCTTAGACTGAAATTGGCCAATAACTGCTTCTATAGCAAGACATAGATATGGTCATAATGTATACTAAATTTGTGGCATGTATGTGCCATAATAGTAAATGAAAAATATTTAAATAGAGCAATTGTTGTGAAAGAATTTCGATATTGTGAAAGTACGCCTCTTGTTATGGGTGAAGGGGGGATATACTGAAAAATCGCAAAGGAGCGAACTTGTAGAGCGTCTAAAGTAGAATATAATACTGGCAAAACATACATATTTTTTTCTGTATATTTGGCAGAATGCAGTAATTTACAAAAACCTAAAATGAAAAAATGTTAATAAATACGTGATTTTTCATTTTATTGGGACTTAACTATGATTTAAATTGACAAACTGCTGCTATCATAGTAAAACTAGTTGGATCTATAATATGCACAAAGTTTCAGGCATCTGTGTTTCATAATGGTGGATTTCACAAATTTTGGATAATCACATTTTTATGAAAAGATTTAGAAATTGTGAAAGTACGCGCCTTTTTTTAGGGAGAAGGGGGTGAGATACGCCAAAATGTCGCAGGACCAAACTTGTAGAGCGTCTATAATAGTATATAGTAATGGCAAATTATATATCAAAATAGCAATATATTTGCCAGGTTAAAGTGAATTACTAACACATTACATGAAAAAATATAAATAATTATGTGATTTTACCACTTTTTTGGACTAATCTTCGATTAAAATAGGCAAATAGCTACTAATATAGAAAGAACCTGTTGAGGTCATAATACAAATATAAATTCATGCATATATGTTTCATAATAGTAAATAAAAATAACAAAATAGCGCAATTTTTGCGTAAAGATTATTCTTAATTTTGAAAGTACACCCCCTTTGAAGGGTGAAGGGGGTGAGATACGACAAAATGTCACAGGGCAAAACTTGTAGAGCGTCTATAATAGTATATAGTAATGGCAAATTATATATCGAAATAGCAATATATTTACCAGGTTAAAGGGAATTACTAACACATTACGTGAAAAAATTTTAACAACATTGAAATTTTACAATTTTTTTACACTAAACTTAAATTGAAATTGGCAAATAGCTACTACTATAGAAAGAACCTGTTGAGGTCACAATAAAAATAAAAATTCATGCATATATGTTACATAATAGTAGATAAAAAATATAAAAATAGTGCAATTTTTTCGAAAAATTTTAGAAATATTGAAAGTACACCCCCTTTTAAGGGTGAAGGGGGTGAGATACGCCAAAATGTCGCAGGACCAAACTTGTAGAGCGTCTATAATAGTATATATTAATGGCAAATTATATATCGAAATAGCAATATATTTGCCAGGTTAAAGTGAATTACTAACACATTTCTTGAAAAAATTTAAATAATTTTGTGATTTTACTACTTTTTTGGACTAATCTTCGATTAAAATAGGCAAATAGCTACTAATATAGAAAGAACCTGTTGAGGTCATAATATAAACAGAAATTCATGCATATATGTTACATAATAGCAAATAAAGATATCAAAATAGCGTAATTTTTTCGAAAAGTTTTAGAAATTTTGAAAGTAAGCCCCTTTTTAAGGGTGAAGGGGGTGAGATACGGCAAAATTTCATAGGACCAATCTTGTAGAGCGTCTAATTCCCAACTAACGATTTTCCCTCAGATTCGAGGTAGGACCTCTCGTTCAAAAGTTATAGCGAAAATAGTAAAACCTCACATTTTCGGGTTATCGGTTTCCACCCTTCGTTATTTTTTTGGAGGGGTTGAAATGGAAAATTGTCGGGTTTCAGACTTTTCCCGGGGGCATCAGATCTTAAGCCACCCGCATGCCAAAAATCAAGTTTCCAGCTCACCCGGAAGTAGTCTAGAATTTGTATGGATGAGTGAGTGAGTGAGTCAGTCAGTTCCACATGGGGCTGTATATTTATAGGACTCGCCTACGGCTCGATGGGGGCTCCGCCCCCATGCCCCCTGTTTGGTTTCTTTTAATTCGATAATAATTTAAGAAGTCCCTCTGCCCACCTAGGGGTTGCCCCGATTTCATAAAAAATACCAAAGCTCAAAATTGGTCTTATGGCCTGGCGGCTAAAGATCCCTAAAATTTTAAATGTTTTACATAAAATTATCTTTATATTAAAAATATATTTCTTTAATATATGGTGTCTTCCGTGTTACCGCCCATTTGAAAGTTGAAGCTAAGAGTAGAACAATAAAAGAGAATAGAATAATTCAATCCATGAATGCAATTAGAAAATTCCATTCAAAAGTAAATAAAAACGTTGTAACGGGGCAGACCCCCCTCCTTAAGAAATTCCTAACATATGCAAGAGTCGTTGATGCGATGGGCGGAGTCTTAAAAATTTCGTAAAAGAAACACCAAATAGAATATAATATATTTAAAAACAGTGCAATTTTTTTATGAAATCAAAATTTTCAAAGTACACTCTTTGAAGGGAGAAAGGGGTGAGTTGTGGGAAAATGTCATATGAACAAAATTGTAAAGCGTCAAAAATTGAATGTAATATCAGTAAAAATATATTGATATAATTATGCATTTACCACATTAAAATAAATTGTAAATAATATACAAGAAAAATGTTAGTAAATTCGATTTTTCTCGGTTATTTAACTAATCTTAGATTAAAATTGGTCGATGGTTGCTCCTATAGTAAGACCTAGATAAGGTAATAATATACACTTAATTTGAGGCATCTATGTGCCATAACAGTAAACGAAATGTATTCAAATAGATCAATTTTTGTGAAAGAAATTCGAATTTGTGAAAGTATTCTCCTTCTTTAGCATGAAGGGGGTGAGATATGCCAAAATGTCTTAGGACAAAACTTATAGAGCGTCTATTAGAATATAGTAATCTCAAAACATATATCTATATAGCAGTATATTTACCAAGTTAAAGTCAATTACAAACACTTTGCATGAAAAAATGTTAATAATTTTGAGTTTTTACAATTTTTTTTCCTAAACTTCGATTGAAATTGGAAAAAAGCTTCTACTATAGAAAGAAATTATTAAGCTCATAATATAAACAGAAATGTATGCATATATGTTACATAATATTAAATAAAAAAATACAAAGTATCGCAATTTTTTCGAAAAACTTTAGAAATTTTTAAAGTACGCCGCTTTTTAAGGGCTAAGGGGGTGAGATACAGCAAAATTTCACAGGACCAAACTTGTAGAGCGTCTATAACAGAACATAATTAAGGCAAAACATTAAAGTGAATTAAAAACACTTTACATGAAAAAATGTTAAGAATTTAGTGTTTTTACAATTTTCTTAGACTAAACTTTGATTAAAATTGGCGAATATCGACTACTATAGAAAGGAATGGTTGAAGTCAGTATATAAACAGAATTTTAGGCATCCATGTGCCATAATAGTGAATAGAAATATCAAAATAGCGCGATTTTCCAGAAAAAATTTAGAAATTTTGAAAGTCCGCCCCTTTTTAAGGGTGAAGGGGGTGAGATACGTCAAAATTTCAGAGGACCAAATTTGTAGAGCATCTAAAATAGAATACAATATTGATAAAACATGTATCGATATATCAGTATATTTAACGGGTAAAAGTAAATTAAAAACACTATACATGAAAAAATGTTAAGGATTTCGTTTGTTTACGTTTTTTCTGGACTAAACTTAGGTTGAAATTGTTCAATGAATGCTACTATAGTTAGATCTATATTAGGGCATTAAATGTACAAAATGTCACTCATCGATGTGCCATAATAGTGAATGAAAAATATGTAAATAGTGCAAATTTTGTTAAAGAATTATGAAATTTTATAAGTACGCCCCTTTTTAAGGGTGAAAGGGATGATATACGGTATAATGTTATAAGACCTATCTTGTAGAGCGTTTAATTCCCAAATAACGATTTTTCCTCAGATTCAAGTTAGGACCTCTCGTTCAAAAGTTATAGAGAAAATAGTAAAACCTTACTTTTCGGGTTATTGGTTTCCACCCTTCGTTATTTTTTTGGAGGGGTTGAAATGGAAAATTGTGGGGTTTCAGACTTTTCCCTATGACATCAGATGTTAAGCCACCCGCATGCCAAAAATCAAGTTTCCAGCTCACCCGGAAGTAGTCTAGAATTTGTATGGATGAGTCAGTGAGTGAGTTACACATGGGGCTGTATATTTATAGGACTCGCCTACGGCTCGATGGGGGCTCCGCCCCCATGCCCCTTTAAAGTTTGCCCAAAATTTGTAGAATAATTAAAAGTCAAGTATGTAATAGTTTAGTTCCACGGAAGAGCTAGACATTAAAGACAGCAACAAAATGGTTTAATACACAAAATTCACAATCAATAGTAAAAAAAGCTTACAAAATCTCCTATGAATCCGTTTTAATACCCCTTAGTAAAAATTGAAATTGAAATTTTGACATTACGCCCCTTTTTAAGGGTGAAGGGGATGAGATGCTACATAATCTCAAAGGGCCGAGCTTGTAGAGCATCTAAAAATAATATAATCCTGACAAAACATATATCGGTATGGCAGTACCTTTACCGGATGAAACAAAATCACAAAAAAAACTATAAATTAGAAAATGTATATAATTTCGTATTTTCACAGTTTTTTTAACAACTACTAAACTAAAATTGACCAATGGCTGTCCCTATAGTAAGACCTAGATATGGTCATAGTATAATCTAAATTTGTGGCTTCTATGTGCCATAACAGTAAACGAAAAATGTTGAAATAGAGCAATTGTTGTGAAAGAATTTCGATATCGTGAAAGTACGCTCCTTTTCAAATGTGAAGGGGGTGAGATACTGCCAAACCGCAAAGGACCGAACTTGTAGAGCGTCTAAAATAGAAAAAATTACTGGCGAAACATAAATCAATATGGCAGTATATTTTTCATTATAAAGTAATTTACAAACGCTTAACATGAAAAAATTTCAATCATTTAGTGTTTTTTTTTTCAACTGTTTTTGTCTTAACTTTGATTGAAATTGATCAATGGCTGCTAATATAGTAAGAACTAGTTGGGTCTATAATATTTACTAAGTTTGAGGCATCTGTGCTCCATAATAGTAAATAAAAAATATTAAAATAGCGAATTGTTTGTGGAAGAATGTAAAAAGTTTGATATTACGCCCCTTTTTAAGGGTGAAGGGGGTGAGTTACGCCAAAATGTCTTAGAACCATACTTTTAGAGCGTCTATAATAGAATATAGTAATGGCAAAACATATATCAATATAGCAGTATATTTACCAAGTTAAAGTGAATTACGAACACTTTATGTGAAAACATTTTAAGAAATTTGTGTTTTTACAATTTTTGTGGAATAAAATTTGATTGAAATTGGCAAAAAGCTACCAGTATAGAAAGAACCTGTTGAGGTCATAATATAAATAAAAATTTATGCATACATATTAAATAATAGTAACCAAAAATATCAAAATAGCGCAATTTTTTAGAACATTTTTAGAAATTCTGAAAGTACACCCCTTTTTAAGGGTGAAGGGGGTGAGATACACCAAAATTGCATAGGACCGAACTTGAAGAGCGTCTAAAATTAAATATAATACTGGCAAAACAACACATAAATTTTTCAGTACATTTGCTAGAATAATGTCATTTACAAACAATTGACACAAAAAATGTTAAGAATTTACCGTTTGTTCAATTTTTTTAGGATTAATTTTGATTAAAATTGACCAATGGCTGCAACTATGGTTATATCTAGTCGAGGTTATAATGTATACAAAATTTCAGGCATCTGAGTGTCATATTAGTAAATAAAAAATATTAAAATAACGAAATTTTTGTAAAGGAATTCAGAAGTTTTGAAAGTATGCCCCTTTTTAAGGGTGAATGGGATGAGATACGGTAAAATGTCACTGGACATAACTTGTAGAGCGTTTAATTCCCAACTAACGATTTTTCCTCAGATTTGAGGTAGGACCTCTCGTTCAAAAGTTATAGCCAAAATAGAAAACCCTCACATATTCAGATTACCGATGTCATCCCTTTTAATTTTTTTGAGGGGGTAAAAATTTGAAAATACAATGTTTTGGGATTTTTCTTTTTTATTGACCATACAAACTACGTGTGTACCAAATTTCAAGTTTCTAGCTCATCCGGAAATCCAAAATACTTTGTATACGTGATCAGTGAGTGAGTCAGTTTCACATCGGGTTGTATAGTATTTAGACTCGCCTACGGCTCGATGGGGGCTCCGCCCCCATGCCCCCTTATTGGGTTGCCCCGAATTTCTGAATTGCTCGAAGTCTTAAGTACTGAACAGGCTAGTTTGGGTCTCCACCCCACGCTATCCTTGTCTTCGGTGACTTAATTTAAAAGTTTAGGAAGTCAATAGTTGTTATGATATTCTCTCGATATTTAAAGTTTAAATTGACACTTTTGTTTTATATTTTATATAAAGTGCTCAGGGTGTGTGTATGTTGCTAAATTTCCGGCATCTTAAGTGTCATAACAGTAAATTAAAATATTAAAATAACTCAATTGTTGTGTAAGAATATTGAATTTTGAAAGTACGCCTCTTTTTGGGGTTAAGGGGATGAAATGCTACAAAATCTCAAAGGGCCGAGCTTAAAGAGCATTCTTAAAGAATATAATACTGAAAAAAGATATAGATTCAAATTGGCCAATGGCTTCTCCTATAGTAAGACGTAGATATGGTCGTAATATATATTAAAATTGTGGTATCGATGTACCATAACAGTAAATGAAAAATATTGAAATAAAGCAATTAATTTTTGTGAGAGACATTCGATATCGTGAAAGTACGAACATTTTTAATGGTGAAGGGAATGAGATACGGTATAATTGCATACGACCGATCTTGTAGATTGTCCAAAATAAAATATAATTCTTTCCAAACATATATCGATATACCAGTAATGTTTACCAGGTGTGACCTATTACAAAAACTACTCATAAAAAGGTTAGATATTCCGTGTTTCTACAATTCTTTTGGACTAAACTTGGATTGAAATTGATCAATGGCTGCTACCATAGTAAGACCTAGTCGAGGTTAGAATATGTACTAAATTTCAGGCATTTCTGTGCCATTAGAGTAAAAAAATTCTTTAAATAGCGCATTTTTGCGAAAGAATTTCATATTTTAAAAGTACGCATCTCTTTATGGGCGAATGGGGTGAGGTACGGCGAAATTGCATAGGACTGAACTTGTAGAACGTCTAAAATAAAATATAA
Source organism: Neoaliturus tenellus (assembly GCA_030545055.2). NCBI lineage: Eukaryota > Metazoa > Arthropoda > Insecta > Hemiptera > Cicadellidae > Neoaliturus > Neoaliturus tenellus. Next base: position 75,034,624 of record CM061535.1, on the reverse strand, counting down.
TACTGGCAAAACATATATCAATTTTGCGGTGCATTTGCCAGAATTAAGTAATTTACAAACACTTTACACGAAAAAATGTTAAGAATTTAATGGTTTTTTTCCAATTTTTTTAAACTAAAATTCGATTGAAATAGGAAAAAAGCTACTACTATAGAAAGAAACTGTTGAGCTCATAATATAAACATAAATTCATCCATATATGATACATAATATTAAATAAAAATATCAAAGTAAAGCAATTTTTTCGAATAAATTTAGAAATTTTGAAAGTACGCCCCTTTTTAAGGATGAAGGGGGTGAGATACGGCAAAATTTTACAGGACCTAACTTGTAGAGCGTAAATAAGAGAATATTGTTAAGGCAAAACATATAACAATATGGCAGTACATTTACCGGGTCAAAATGAATTACAAACACTTTACACGAAAAAAGTTTAAGAAACTTGTTGTTTTACACTTTTTTCTTCTAAAATTTGATTTAAATTGTAAAATAGATACTACTATAGAAAGAACTGTTTGAGAATATAATATGTACAGCATTTCATGCATCCATGTGCCATAATAGTAAATTAAAATATCAAAATAGAACAATTATTGTGAAAATATTTAGAAATTTTGAAATTACACCCCTTTTTAAGGGTGAAGGGGGTGAGATACGCCTAAATGTCAAAGGACCAAAATTGTAGAGCGTCTGTAAAAGAATATAGTAACTGCATAACATATATCGATATAGCAGTATATTCACCAGGTCAAAGTGAATTACAAACACTTCACATGAAAAACGTTAAGAATTTTGTGTTTTTAAAGTTTTTTTGGACTAAACTCCGAATGAAAATGGCAAAAAGCTACAACCATAGAAAGAACCTGTTGAGGTTATAATATAAGTAGAAATTCATGCATATATATTGGATAATAGTAAATAAAAATATCAAAATAGCGCTATTTTTGCGAAAGATTTTAGAAATTTTGAAAGTACACCCCTTTTTAAGGGTGAAGGAGATGAGATACGGAAAAATGTCACAGGACCAAACTTGTAGAACATTTAATTCCCAACTAACGATTTTCCCTCAGATTTGAGGTAGGACCTCTCGTTCAAAAGTTACAGCGAAAATAGTAAAACCTTACATTTCGGGGTTACCGGTTTCCACCCTTTGTTATTTTTTTGGGGGGGTTGTAATGAAAAATTGTCGATTTTCAAGCTTTTCCCGGGGGTATCAGACTTCAAGCCACACGCATGCCAAAAATCAAGTTTCCAGCTCACACGTAAGCTGTCTAGAATTTGTATGGATGAGTGAGTCAGTCAGTGAGTCAGTTCCACATGGGGCTGTATATATATAGGACTCGCCTACGGCTCGATGGGGGCTCCGCCCCCATGCCCCCTATGATGGTTCCCCCGAAGTGTTAGTAGACGATAACGAATCGATGCCGAAAGGAAATCGCCGTTAGTAGTTTAGAGGAAGTTAAAAAAATAGGTGGAAACAACGAATAGTCAAGTAACAAATGTTGAAATAGAGCAATTGTTGTGAAAGACTTTCAATATCGTGAAAATACGCTCCTTTTCAAGGGTAAAGTGGGTGAGATACTGCCAAATCGCAAAGGACCGAACTTGTAGAGCGTCCAAAATAGAACAAATTTTTGGCGAAATATAAATCAACATGAGTAGACGTGGCACAGAGATTGGACAGAATGACCTTGAAAATCAGCTGATCGGAAAATCAGCTGATCGGAAAAGCGCGGGAAAAAAAATCAGCAGGGTTGCCAGCCCCCAGGGATTTCCCAAAATTTCCCTGTGAATTCCCTGCAGTGTTACCAACTCATACCATTCACTATAAAGTATACACTATAAACCATATGTTATACACTATAAGGTATACTCTATGGCAGAGGTGTGGAATAAAAACTATGGTTGTGGGTTAGTAAAAAACTATATTAAGCTATATATTTACAATATTGGTTAAAAAAAAAACTATACTAAACTATATATTATAATATTTACATATGTACATTACTCTTCATTCCCATCCCCCTGCCCTCTTCCTTCTTCTTCCTCCTCCTCCTCTTCCTCTTCTTCCTCCTCTTCCCCTTCCATGTCTTCTTCTTCTTCTCCTCCCGCCATCTCTCCTCTTTCCGCTGCCGCCTCTCTTCCCGCTGCCACCTCTCCTCCCGCTGCCTCTCCTCCCACCACCCCCTCCAGCTCCTCCGGTGGGACGAGGAAGAGCTCGCCGTGGTTCACTGCAACAGAAGAATACCATGGCTGTGATTGGTTGGAATAAGAAGGTCCCTGATTGGTGGATAATGGGCGTGCAGCGCTCTGATTGGCTGGTTGGTAATTATACCGCCGACCGCTGCTCGTCCTCGCTCTCTTTGCGTCAGGCTCTTGTAGTGAACGGACGTAATGGAGTCGGTTGTCGAACCTGTTAATGTTCTTAGTGAGGACCAGACTTACATAAAGAAATTCAGATTATATGGGCTTAGAACGATTTTCAAATTTACTAACCCTCCACCTGAAACAAATGAAATTGATTGGCTAAGGCAAGGTTTTGCGAGCATAGTAAACGAAGTGAAAACTCAATGCCATGAAAATGATCAACTTGGTTTCACTTTACAGAGTCTAAATTTAAAATCTAAAGACCCGGGGTACGTAGCTTTTCGGCCCTTCAACGAAGTAACTGAAGATGTTTTGTGGGAAATATTTGGAGGAATTATTCAAAGTAATTCGGAATCAATTAAATCGACAGACACTTTTAAAGTAGAATGTACTCGAGTTAATCTCCCTGTAGGGTCTGGGGCACGCAGGAGACCTGGTTTATACAACACCTTTGAAGAAGAATGTAAAGCTAGGAAGGGTATTGTAATTATTAATAATAAAGACAATCTGTGTCTGCCTAGAGCTATAGTAGTTGCGATTGCTAAGGTTACCGGTGATTCAGATTACAATTTGATTAAAAAAGACCGTAGAGGAAGACAAACCGTTAGGGCTCAAGAGCTTATGCGTAGAGCGCGTGTTGAGATATCTAATGGTGGAGCGGGTATCCCAGAACTCGAGAAATTCCAAGATTACTTGAAAGAGTTTAAAATTACAGTGTACAACTACGATTGTAAAGGTCGTGAAGTCTACTTTGAGGGACGAGTTGAAAACCCAAAATTCAAAATTAACTTGCTTTTCCACAATGGCCATTATAATGTAATCAATTCACTAACCGCTGCCTTTGCATGCAAGTATTTCTGCGAAGCATGCCATGTCCCCTATGACCATAAAGGGCGTCATCGTTGTTCTAATATTTGTCCTTCTTGCCAGACTATCTCGCCCCCCTGTAAGCTGGAGCACCAAGGAATCGATTGTCCTGAATGTAACATGACTTATAAAAATCAGGCCTGTTTTATAGCTCACAAAATTGACAGATGCAAGTCAGTAAAGAAATGTCTTGACTGTGGTAAACTAGTAATGATCAATGAAAGGTCCAAGCCCCATCAGTGCGGGGAGGTGTATTGTAAAGTATGTGAAGAGTTTATGGACCCTAACCATAAATGTTACATGAAACCTAATGAAAGCCAACCGAAGGGGAAAAACTACTTATTTATTTTCTTTGATTTTGAAACCAGACAAGATGAAAACCTTCCATCTGACCCAGATAAAAAAGTTCATAAAGTTAACCTATGCGTAAGCCAGCAGTTCTGTGGACAGTGTCTAGGTTCAGGCTTCTGTATGGCATGCAAAAACCGTACAAAGATTTTTAAAGAAGACCCAGTAAAACAGTTTATGGAGTATGTGATGCAAGTCAGGAAAAAGTTTAAAGATGTTTGTGTGATTGCACATAATGGACAGGGGTTTGATTTCCAATTCATTTTAAAGTATACTCTGGAAGAGACTAAATTCACACCCGAACTGGTAATGAGAGGATCCAAGATTATTTTAATAGAAATGGATAATGTTAGATTTGTTGATTCCCTAAGCTATTTCCCCATGCCCCTCGCTGCACTCCCGAAAGCGTTTGACTTGCCTCCGGAGAAAAAGAAGGGCTATTTCCCGCACCTATTCAACACAGTTGCAAATCAAAATTATGTAGGCCCGATGCCCGCGAAAGAGTTTTATTGCCCTGAGTCAATGTTTGAGAAACCCCATGATGACTTTGAAAAATGGTATAATGAACAAGTGAACAATGGCTATGTATTTGACTTTCAAAAAGAAATTTTGGAGTATTGCATTTCGGATGTAGAAATCCTGGCGCAAGCGTGTATAAAATTCAGAGCCTTATTTTTAAAAGAATGCAGCGTAGACCCGTTTCTAGAGGAAGTGACTATTGCTAGTGCGTGTAACTTGGCTTTCCGCCGAAAATTCCTAACACCTAATACAATTGGCTTGATCCCGAAAGGTGGGTACCGATTAACGGACAATCAGTCAGCCGTAGCCCTACAGTGGCTATCGTGGGAAGAGGAGAAGCGTGGTGTTAGGATTGAGCATGCAGGCCGAGGCAAAGAAGTTAAAATTAATGGGGCGAAAGTAGATGGTTTTGATGAGGAAAACATTTATGAATTTCATGGGTGTTACTGGCACGGTTGCCCTAAATGTTTCCCTTACAGCCGGGAGGCCCCTCTGAAGGAGGATCCCTCTGATTCACTTCACTTGCGTTATCAGAGGACTTTAAAGAAAATTGAGAAACTCGGAAGTAATGTTATTGAAATGTGGGAGTGCGAGTTTAGGAAAACGAAAAAGGATGAGAACCTCAAACACTTGGACAGTCTACCGATACTGAACAGTCTTCCCCTTGACCCGAGAGATTCATTTTTTGGAGGTAGGACCGGTAATGCGAAAGCTTATCATAAATGCGTGGAGGGAGAGACTATACAGTATGTAGATGTTTGTTCTCTTTATCCGTATGTTAATAAATATTGCAATTACCCCGTAGGCCACCCTGAAATTTATGTAGGAGATAGGGAGTGCAGAGAGCGGGGACTTGGCGTAGAAGGTTTGCTCAAATGTAAAATCTTACCGCCTAGGGACCTATACCACCCTGTGCTCCCAGTAAAAATGAACAACAAATTAATGTTTGTCTTGTGTCAAACTTGTGGAGAGACTTTAAATCAGGGGGAATGTTTTCATGAAAGTAATGAGAGGGCATTGGTAGGGACTTGGACAATGCAGGAGATCAGAAAGGCAGTAGAGAAGGGTTATGTGATTCTAGACATGTATGAACTCTGGGAATACCAAGTGGCGACTTATGAAACCGGTGGTCTGTTTACTGATTTTATAAATAAATTTTTGAAAATGAAACAGGAGGCGTCAGGGTTTCCTAGTTGGTGCAAGACCGAAGAAGATAAAGACAAGTATATTGCTGATTACTATAAACATGAGGGGGTAAAACTGGAGAAAAACAAGATTGCTAAGAATGGGGGTTTAAGGTCTTTGGCAAAATTAATGTTGAATTCTTTCTGGGGGAAATTCGGACAGAGGGAGAACCAAACCAAAGCCTCAATTGTTAGAGACCCGAAAGATTTCTTTCAAATGTTAATTAGTCCTGAAATAAAGATAAACATGATACAGGTTATCAATGAAGAAGTGTTAGTTGTTAGCTGGGAGTACATTGATGAGGTGGGAGAGGCGTTGAGAAATGTGAATGTTGTGATCGCGGCCTACACTACTGCCCATGCCCGACTTAAATTATATGAACATCTTGAAAAGTTGGGAGGTCAAGTCCTATATTATGATACAGATTCGGTAATATATTACTTGAGAGGTAATTTGTATAAAGTGCCTACAGGGGACTACCTTGGGGAAATGACCAACGAGTTGGTAGAGCACGGACCCGGGTCCTACATAGTAGAGTTTGTATCTGGAGGGCCGAAGACCTACGCCTATCTCGTGTGGTCTACCAACAAACAGAAATTGATCCCTGTATGTAAAGTTAAGGGCCTAACACTGAATCTTAAAACTTCTAAATTGGTAAACTTTCAGACATTGAAAGAAATGGTTTTGAGTGAATCCGCTCAAATATTACAAGTTGAAGAGAATAGAATCAGACGCACAAAAGATAAAAATATTGTAACAGTCACTGAAATCAAACAGTTTAAGATCACTGGTCCTAAAAGAAAACTAGAAGATAACTACGACACAGTACCCTATGGATTTAAACAACCTAAACTTACCTATTAGTCCCACCACTCAATAAACCTCTCCAACTCCTGCTGTTCCTTTTTCATTTCGTTTATCTTATGTTCTAATTCAAAATATCTACTCAAATATTTCTCTTGAACAAAAGTATTATAGGGACCCCCCAACCATTGTAAAAACACAAACACCGTTAGAAACATCTTACTACACAACCACACCACAACTAACTCCCGAGAACAACAAGTAAGAAAGAGTAGGGGCATACCCCCTCCAACTTACCCATGAATCCATCATCTCCACCTTCTTCTTATAAAGAAAATCCCTTCTCTTTTCAATCTCATCCAACTCGTTACACAATTCCCTAAAAGCCGATAATTTTTCCTCCCTCCTCCTCTCCCAACCCCCAAAAAACACTTTACTTAAAAACACTATAACTGTTAGAAGCATGGTGGCAGACTGAAGAGACTAGAGAGAGCTAGCCATGGAGGGAGAGAGAGAGGCGGGGGGAGGGGGAGGGGAAGGGTGACCTCAATATTGTGACACAAGCAGTTAACCTTTCAAAAGTGTGTCGTCATTGGTCATAATTAGAAAGCTTGTGATTGGTTAAAAATAAGCGTGTCACGTTGTGATTGGCTGTAATTATTTAATTTCCCCCTCCACCTCTTTAATTTATTAAAATTATTAAATTATTTTTTCTCTTTATGCCCAACCTCTGTAGCGAACAGACGTGTTTCCTAACCTCAAATATGTCAGTACTACATTCCTACATATTTGATAACAGCCCTGTAACTGTCTTATTCGATTCTGAAAACAATCCATGGTTTAAAGCAAAAGATATATGTGAGATACTAGAGTATGAAAATTCAAATAAAGCAATCAGAGACCATGTCAGAGAAAAGTATCGTAAAACAGTTGAAAACAAAGGGGGTAACGAAACGTTACCCCCTTCGAACTTTCAAAAACATACTGTATTTATCAGTGAACCGGGTTTATATCAATTAATTATGAGATCCAAAATGAAAGTAGCTGAAAGATTCCAGGATTGGGTATTTGAAGTAGTCCTACCTACAATTCGCAAGTATGGGGAGTATAAATTAAGGAGAGAAAACTTTGAATTGACACATACCTTGAATCTAGCACTGGAAAACAATAAAAACCTAACCAAAAAACTAGTTGACCAAGCACCCAAAGTTGCTGTTATGACAGAAGACGAGGGGTTGAAACATGTATTCTGTGTCCTGGAGAAGGACGCATACTACAAACAGTATGGCTTAATGGAATATAAATGTATTAGGGCAGAAAAAAGACGATATAAAAGAGCGCTAAAGAGAGCAAAGAAAGATGGTTTTGTCCCCTGCTTTATGAGATACCCTGTGCCTAACGGTATAAATATTCTAAACAGAGTCAAGGAGGTCATGCGTAAATATGACATGCACTATGAATCTGCACATAATAATGTCTTAACCTGTCATAACCTTGTAAATATTGTAAAGACTGTTTTAAATGAATAAAGAAAATGTGTGTATGTGTGTGTGTGTGTGTGTGTGTGTCCATGGAGAGGTCACCTGTCAAGGCTGGGTTAACCCCTGGTAAGTCCTGACAGATGAGTGGGTTTGCCTAAAAACAGTAAAACATTGTGTTCCCCACGACCGCCACGGACTAAGGGCTTAGTAGATTGAGATGCCCTGACCCGAGGAGGGTTCGGATTTCGCCTTCGAAAAGCCCGGTGTGAATGAAGGTCACTGGCGCGACTGAAAAGTCCGTAAACCTGTATGTGTGAGCGAGTGTGGAAAAATAATGGAGGAGGCAATTAATTTGGAAGGCCTTCACAAACCATAGCGATGGTTGGGGCTATGGTTATAAAAAATATAAAAAAACCTGCAGGAGGACTTAACCATTTCTGTATAAAAATATAAAAAATTGGGGTGCGGGGGCAGCAACTAATTTGGAAGGCTGCCACGCTTTCTACTGCGGTGGCAGGGGCAGTAGAATTGGGGGTTTAAATACAAAAAGACTAAATAAAAAGTATTAGTTTAAAGATGGATGTAAGGGAAGCTATTGCTAATGAACTTCATGCTCCAAGTAGGAAAAACTATGTCAGAAGAAAAGTCACACTAAAAGGGTTAAATGATCTCTACCAAGCGGATCTTGTGGAGATGCAACCATATTCGAAAACTAACAAAGGTTATAAATATATAATGACTATAATTAACTGTTTAACAAAATTTGCTTTTGCCATTCCTATTAAAAACAAATCGGGTCTTGAAGTAGCAAGAGCCTTAGAACCGATCCTAGCTAAATATAAAATGAAAAATTTTCATACTGATCAAGGAACTGAATGGTTTAATAAACATGTTAACAAACTTATGAAACAGTATAATATTAACCACTATCATACTTTTTCTGAATTAAAAGCAAGTATTGTAGAACGATTAAATAGAACACTAAAGTCCCGTATGTGGAAACTATTTACAGCCAGGGGGAGTTACGAATGGTTAAGTATTCTACCAGAAATAGTAAAGTCTTACAACAATACAAAACATAGCAGTATAGGCATGAAACCAAAAGATGTAAGGCAAAAACATGTTAAAACTATTTTAAAAAAACTTAATAATATCAGGAAAAGCCCCCATAAAAAACCCAAGTTTCAACTCGGTGATAAAGTGCGAATCAGTAAATACAAAAGAGTTTTCAAAAAAAGTTATCTACCTTCATGGTCTAATGAGGTATTTACAGTCTACGCCATAAAACCCACGAGACCGGTAACGTATATTTTGCAAGACCATAATGGTGAAATACTAAAAGGAGGTTTCTACAGCGAAGAGTTATTAAAGTCGAAAGTAGGTGAAGTCTATCTCGTCGAGAAAGTGTTGCAACGTAAAAAAGATAAAGTGAAGGTCAGGTGGTTCAATTTCGACAGTAATTATGACTCTTGGGTAAATGTGAAGGACTTGGTGAAGGGAAAATTACAAATCCGTGACAAGGCCAAGTCGTAATGAGCGACCACAGTATCCGGGACGCGGCGGTATAAATTATCTTGCGGTCGTGACTACTATCTAATCGCTCAGGATGAAGGCTGAGAAACAGGATATCACGTTTCCTGTCAGAAATTACGACATAGTAATGGGGTCTGGTGTTGTAAAAAATAATAAGCATGGAGTATTATTACCCGATTCCATTCGTTGCATTATAGCTGGCCCGTCTAATTGTGGTAAAACAAATGTTTTATTCAACTTACTATTTGACCCTAATGGATTAAGATTCGAAAACATTTATGTCTTTTCAAAGTCTCTTTACCAACCGAAATATCAATTATTAAAAAAGGTAATGCCTAGAGAGGTGGGATATTTCGCCTATGATGATAATAAACTAGTAGTTCATCCAAACGACAGTAAAAGGAATTCTATTATGATTTTCGATGATATATCATGTGAGAAACACGATAATATTCGTAATTATTTTTCCATGGGGAGACACAAGAATATTGATACATTTTATTTGGGTCAGACATACAGTGCTATCCCAAAACAACTTATCAGGGACAACTGCAACTTTATTATCCTGTTTAAGCAAGATGAAACAAATCTAAGACATATATATAATGACCATGTAACCACCGATATGCCATTTGAGAAATTCAAAGAAATGTGTGGTAAAGCATGGGTTGATAATTATGGATTCATTGTAATTGATAAGACTCGTGATCCTTATAAGGGGCGGTACAGAGTTGGTTTGGACACTTTTATTACGGAAATATAATGGTTCGCATCTATACATTTAACGACTTGACAGGGTTCAAAAGAAAACTACACAACGTCAAGTCCAATCTTTGTACATTTTATTATAAGGATAAAAAGAGATTTTGTGGTAATTACTGTAGTCGTAAACCCCCACATGGCTATCAATTTAATAAAAGGTGTTGGCGACACAAGAGGCCCACATATTCAGCTATGCTACCCCCTGTGGTACTTTTGATGATATCTGCCAGTGAGCGGACATATAACCGTGAAACATGGTTAAACTTTTTATTTCATTGTGAAAAGAAAAATATCCCTTTGGAATTAGTAATATACCATGAAGACATGGCAAACTGTACAGTGAGGGACCCTCAAAATCTAATATCCAGGTTTAGACCATTTCCCGATATCTTTGGCCAACCCCTACCACTACGTAACCTCCACGGTAGTGTAAACTTTACACAAATATGCAATAGAATGTTGGAATACGGAAGTAAAATACCCTATGCCAGCAAGTGTATACTGCTTACGGAGAGAACCATACCGATTAGATCACCTCTAAAAATCTACAAATTAGCACTATCTTTGAAATGTTACATAGATATAAGCTATAATACAGCTTACGGTCCTGTACCTGATGGTATTCCCAAAGGCTATCGTAATAAACCATATATCGGTGTTAACAACCTATGTCAAGGACTCTATACAGTAGAATTTCTAAAAGAAGCGTTACCCACTCTACCTATACACTGTGAAAAATTTGGAATATCTCTAAACAGGGGAGTATACACAGTGACAAACCAAAAGTTATTCGACCAATGGAGAGCATTTACAGGTGCTAATCCCAGCGAGTTTTGGCTTTTAAACAGTTTCCTATTACAACACATAAATGATCAGAGACCGCTTATCGCTTTAAAGAAATATATGGAAGACACTATCGAAGGGGATAGGTACATTATTTCGGAAATACCTCAATGGAGAAATGGTTGGAAAAGAACTTTTGTATTTAAGAGTTTTACTATACCTTATATGATTCCCAAATTTGATGCAAGAGAACAGAGATACTATAAAGACTTAGACTTGAGTAAAGGAGTTTCACTTTTGGATGTTATCAATTATATAAAGAGGTATAAGAAGCGTGCTATGTTTATAAGACAGGTGGAAATGCCATAAATTAGAAGTAATCCACCCCGGGTAATCATTTGCAAATATGAAACGCAAGAGCGAACAACTGACAGAGCAACTAATACAGTTGCGAAACGCCATCAGGCGTAAATATAAAATGTTCAAAGAAGGTATCGAAGAGACAGATATTAAATTAGAAAAACAATATAACCCTCTACTGAAGGAACTGAGAAAAAATGTTAATCAGCCAGAAATAAAAAAGGAGGAGGAATCAAAACAGGATATCAAGGAAGAAGAAGGAATGGAAAACATGGATTACAGTGAGGATGAGTTTTTTCCCTCTGTCTCCTCGACTCCAAGAGCAACTACAACACAACTGTCAGACTTGGTGTCTGAATCATCTGCATCCGAGCTAGTGAATGAACACTTCAATAACAGCCTAACCAAAGAATATATGAAAACCTTTTTAAAAGACGTTACCAGTAAAAAAGTTATAGACTATACGTATGGACCTAGGTATGAAAATCAAACCTTAATGATTGGAGATAAAACAATGGACTTTGATAGCGATGGTAATATAATTATAGGGGGTGTAAACTATGGCAACACCGAGGGATTGTATGAACTCATTTTTAAAAATGTTCCGGATAAAAAAACAACCACCGAAAACGATATGAAAACATATAAAAGTATACTGACGGCTTGTAATGCTCATAGAGAGGGTTATAGATATAATGGAAAGCTCAAAGGAACAAGAGGTACAAAATATAAAAAATTTATTAGAATCCTGTTTCCTCCATTGAGGGGTAGAGGTGTAGAGTGGAAAAATGAAAGATCCCGCAACATAATTTACTGGGATGATATTAATGAATTAGTGGCACGACTCAAGCATATCTGTATGTCTACTGAAACCGGTAACCGGGTGCACGCTAACGAAATCATAAGTATTATTGAAGAGCTGAGGGAGGCAGGTTATATAAGAGGTGCCGGTAACAGCAGATATAAAGCATTATTAAAATGACCATCGACAAGTTTGGACGTACCCTAAAGGGTGATCAAAAGGATCTCAAAGGTCCGAAAGGAGATGGATTTAATTTAACACCTGAAGGGAATTTCGATATCGAAAAGAAAAGACTAACTAACTTGGGCGACCCCGTGGCTTCCAGAGATGCCGCTACAAAAGTGTATGTTGATATAAAAAGTATTCCCACAGTCAAGGATGGATACACATTCCTAGGAAAAAGATTACAAAATATCAGCGATCCCATTGAAGACAGTGATGCTGTTAATCTACACACCATAAAAAAAATCTGCTTACACACCAAAAACAGTGACTACAATGCCAATAATAATAAAATTATTAATCTGAATAACCCTGTAAACAGTCAGGATGCAGCTACAAAAGCATTTGTACAAAAAGAATTAACGCTGGTAACCACTAACTTGGTCAACCAACAACTGACCTTGAATGAAATGAAGGACCGTTTAGCAAAGTGCGAAGGTAAAATCGAAAATAATAAAATATATCACGATAAAAACCTGAGAAAATTTGGAGTATTACTTTTCAACTACATCAATCAGAAACAGTCGGGCAGAACCGTGTCATTACCTACAGCCGGTGAGGATGATTATCTCAATTGGGAGGAATTATTTGCTGTTGGTAAAGGTCAGACAGCCAGTCTTTTAGAAAGTGACATGATGGTTGATGGCAGTGGTGATGTAAGCAGAAACAAGAGAGTCTAATGATGATGGCCTTAAATAGGGGTTTGACCTCGAGGAACAATCAGATGCTTGTTAAGTGTTGAACACTAAGGATGGGGTCTGTTTTATTATTTATAGCTCTATTGCCCTTGGTCTTGTGCAACCAGACGGTAGAGTATCTTACACGCTATGGTTACCTCAATGAAAACGCCAAGACCGAGGATATACATAATTCAGTTAGATTATTCCAAGACACTTTCGGTTTAAACAGCACTGGTATTTTAGATAATGAAACGCTACAGTTAATGTCTCAACCCAGGTGTGGGAATAAAGATGTTCTACTACCATTTTCAGCAATCCCTAACAGGAAATGGAATAGCACTCAGATAACATGGTTCCAGTTTGGGAATAATTTACACCCAGAAATTATCGAAAAAGCTTTCGCTCTATGGGGAAGTCATATAAATGTAACTTTTAAAAGAGATTTTAAAAACCCTACAATTATTATATCATTTTCCAACGATAGAAAACATTTCTTTTATTCACGTCATGATACGTGTTATTACGAATTTGACGGTCCTGGGACCGTCCTTGGACACGCGTTTCTCCCCACCCCACATTACAATCAAACCGATATCCATATGGATTCTGAAGAGACTTGGGATTTTTCAATGTCACTACCTCAACATGGAAATTCATCGTTCTTTTTAACTATTTTACATGAGATTGGTCACGCCTTAGGCTTAGACCATTCATATGATAAAAGTTCTATAATGTATCCTTTATACCGCGACCCCGAAAATATCACATCGCTTGATGAATATACTCTAAGTAAAGACGACATACTGGCGGTTCAGTTCTTGTATGGACGTGCGGGAAACACAACATCTACCACAACAACCCCTGCTACAACCACTACTTCTACTACCACGACTACACATAAACCGTATGTGCAAGAGAACAGAGATATTTGTGAGATAAAAAACCAAATAAAAACATTTGTTATAGTTAATAAAAAGATTTTCGCATTCTTTAGAGATTATGTGTGGGTTATAAATTTAATACCAAGCTATAGATACCCTGAGGAATATACTAAGCCAACAAAGATAACCGATTGGTTGGGGTTTTTACCTAGAGACTTTTATGAGGTTTCAGGCATTTACCAGAGACCCAATGGAGAGATTGCGTTATTTACAAACAAACAGGTATATATCTTTTCATTCCCAACACTGAATCTAAAAGTAAGCTACAACATAAACACAATACTGGGGAAACAGGTGTCAAAGATTAACGCTGTTGTTTCAACTAATTCCGGTAAAACACTTCTCATTGCTGACGATTATTACATATTTGAAATAAACGAATGTACATTCACGGGAACCTTTTTGGGGTCCACTTCATCCGTATTGTTTGGTGTGCCCGCTCGAGTTAGTGGGGCCTTTAGATATATAAACGGTCGCATTTACTTTATAACCGACAGTGGTGTTTTAGAGTATAATGAATTCAGTAATACAGTGGAAACCTCTCACCCCAGTGCATTAGAAATACTAGAACTGACCTGTATACGTGAAACCCTATTAAACAAGCTATACGAGGTGCTGAGATACATCAAATAAAATGGGGAAATCAAAGAGAACCCACATCATTCGGCCTTCTACTGTCAAAGGGGGCGGAGGTATTATCTCTTCTATTGTTAACAGAGCGATAGACGCTTTACCTTACGAACTTCATCTGCCCGGAGGTTATCAGTATTGCGGACCAGGAACTAAATTGAAAAAACGATTGGCAAGAGGCGATCCGGGTATAAATAAATTAGACCAAGCGTGTAAAGAACACGATATAGCATACTCGAGATATAAAGATTCGGAAAACCGGAGGCGCGCGGACCAAGTATTGACCGAAAGAGCTTGGCAACGAGTAAAATCGAGTGACGCTTCAATTGGGGAAAAAGCCGCAGCTTGGGCGGTCACAACAGCCATGAAGGCAAAAACAAAATTTGGTGGGGGAAAAAGGAAAAAACGGGGTCCAAAAAGAAAAGGCAAGGGGTTATATCTAAGACCGTACAGAACAGAAGGTTCCGGCAAGAGAAAAAGGCGTAGCTCAAGAAAAAAAAAAACATCAAAATACCAATAAAACCACTTACAAACTACGAATTAATGAATTATGCGAAATGCTTGGGAATACCAAACTTTAGAGGAGTGTTTATGCGTGATAACCTACCCACTCGCCCCAGGGCTTATGAGACAGCTATAATAAATTTAGATTCCAGCGGTGGTACCGGTACTCACTGGGTATGCTACAAAAAGCTTAATAATAAAGTATATTATTTTGACAGTTTCGGTAATCTGAGACCCCCACCGGAGCTATTGGAATACTTCAAAGGTTGTGACATTTATTATAATAGTAAGAGAGAGCAAAGTTTTAATTCAGTCGTTTGTGGACACTTGTGTTTAAAGTTTCTCAGCAGTAATGTTTTGTCTCACGGGGACAAGTAGTGTACTATCACATGAACTGTCATTCCCTATCGATGTCAGTAATGGGAGATACGAACTCGGTCTCATAGAGATTATGACTTGGAACTCTATACCTAATATAGAAAAAAACATCAACAATATATTTTATTATGGTGACAATAAAGAAATTCATATTCCTGATGGATCTTATGAACTCCAAGATATTGAAAAGTATATCGCGGGAAAATTACCGAAAGAAGTTACATTCAGTTTAAAACCTAACAACAATACATTGAAAGCCGAACTAAATTGCTCAGAGGCGGTGAATTTCGAAAAACCGGCAAATATTGGCAAACTACTAGGTTTCAAACCTGAAATATTACCGGCCAATATACTACACACGTCACCTTTACCGGTAGATATTTTAAAAGTGAATTCCATACGCGTAGAATGCAATATCACTCGCGGGTCATATCTGAACGGTATCGAGGGACATGTAATACACGAGTTCTATCCGGCCGTACCACCCGGGTATAAAATCATCGAAATACCTAAGAATGTTATTTACTTGCCTGTGATCGCTCAACGTATCACAAACATTAGTGTGTCTTTTAAAGACCAAAATCAAAACCTTATAAATTTTCGCGGAGAACCTATTTCGGTTAGACTTCATCTTAGACACAATGGGGCTGGTACTACATAGGGACACATCACATATAAAAGTGCTTAGTCCTAGACGGAAAGCCAACGAGTTAAGTTGGAAAAACATTAATTTCTTACGCTCTCTCGGTTTTAAAGTTTACAAGAATGGCTCTACTGGCAATAGACGATAAAGCTATGTATGATGATAGTATTACTAATATGGAGTTTCACACACATCAACCTTACGCGTCTACTACATATAAAAATAACGATGAAATCAGAATCCCCATCTTACAACAAGACATAATCACCGCTCCGTTTGATAGTTATATTATAATTGAAGGCAAAGCTTCCGCCGTCAAAACCGATAACACTACTGCTCAGGATGTTAAATTTATAAACAATGCAATTGCATTTTTATTCGACGAGATCCGGTTTGAGATTTTCGGTGTAACCGTGGATCGCATCAGAAGTGTCGGACTTACCACGACATTGAAGCATCTAGTGTCTTTGCGCGGTGAAGAGAAAAATAGTTTAAAAAGCGCATGCTGGCTAGGGCCAGGGCAATCGGAAACGGTCACGGATTTCGTTTATTCTATACCCTTGCGATTACTTTTGGGATTCGCAGAAGATTACAGAAGAGTTTTAGTAAACGTCAAGCAAGAATTGATTTTGCTAAGATCTTCTACTGATTTAAACGCTGCCTTGACAACCACGGCTGGAACATTAGATTTAAAAATTTCTAAAATTTACTGGAGGGTCCCTCACATTACTGTAAATGATGCGACAAAACTTAAACTTTATAGATTTATCGAAAAAAATCCTGCTATCCACATACCATTCCGCTCATGGGAGATACACGAATATCCCAACCTACCGACGACTACCAAAGTATTATCATGGCCTATCAGGTGTAGCTCCAGACTAGAGGTCCCTCGAATGGTTATTGTAGGGTTTCAAACCGATAGAAGGAACAATTTAGTAAAAGATATGAGTCTTTTTGATTCATGCAAAATTCGAGAAATAAAATTATATTTAAACTCTAAATATTACCCGTATGAACCGACCAATGGTAACAGCGCTCTATACTACGATTATTACAAGTTGTTTCAAAACTCTTACTACGGTAGAGTGGGATCCCCAATATTGGATTTTAATGACTTTAAAACTAAATGCCCACTGTATGTCATCGACTGTTCTAAACAAGACGAGTCTATAAAAACCGGGGGTGTAGAAATAAAATTGGAAATTCAGGCCGACGAGGACTTTAAAGCAAACACTTGGGCCTACTGTTTAATCCTGCACGACGACCACTTCACATACACTCCCATAACAGGGGAGGTACGCAAGGTGGCCGTTTAATCATGACAAAGAAAAAAGTTACATTTTCAAAACCTCTCGTAACGAAGGTTTACATTTTACCCGAGGAAGATAGAAAATCAATTTGGATGCAAATCGCTAGAGACAGGGGTCGCCGGCAACAGTCTTTAACTTGACTCCGGTAGTAAAAGAAATTAACTCTAACGAAATTACATAATTGGTCAGTCGCAATCATGGAGTCAAGCGGGACGGATCCCGCACCTATTCCTAAAATTAACGAACCCATCAATCTGGTAACCGGGGTATTCTTAAAATCTGTTCACTACCTAGATTCGGAATTAAAGAAATGTGTTATAACTGGGATCTTCAAAAACAGAGACAACTCTCTCGGAATTTTATTCAAGGGGAGAAACGGTCTAGTTTACTGGTCATATGACCTATTCTGCCAATTTTACAGCAAATTCAATGAAATAACGCTATCGCTTGAAAATAAGAGTAGAATAATTGTAAACGAGGGAACCTATAGTATAAAGGTGTCCCCAGTGTTTGGTAATCATTGTGTGTTCATCTCTGATGGAGATCACTCCCTAGCTCTAGGCAACACCGAATGGTACATTTTGTTAAATAATTTATCGCTAATATCTCGGTCTCTTTTAGAATTGTTTTATATTGAAAACGAGATTAAAGCTTTTATCGATCAAGTTATATCGGGTAATGAAATTCAATCGGATCAGTTACCATCGTATTTGTGTGACCGTTTAGTAGACGAAATTTTACTGTACACCCGGTGGCCGAATGGAGGCCGTAGTTGAATTTCACGGGTTCAAAGACAATAATAATGAGTTTATTGTAAAAGAGCTGGCCATTGTAGGGAGATCGTATAGAACACAGATAGTGTTCCGATCTCCTTACAATTTCAACAGATTAAATGAAAAAATGCAGAGAACAGCTAACTGGCTGACTCACCACTTCCACAGGATAAAGTGGGAAGATGGTGAAATGCCATTCAGTAAGAAACTGATGCGTTCTCTGCTAAAACCCTTTGATGTTATTCATACAAAGGGAAATGAAAAAGCTCAATTTCTAAGGAACTTCCATAATAATGTAATAGAAATTTATGAAAAACAAAACACAGTCACAGTAGACTGTATTATACATAAAAATAATAATAAAAAGTGCGCTATAGCTTCTGCTGAGTACCACATCCGGGATCTATCCCGGGTGAACTCTTATTGAGTTGGCACCCTCGTCTATCAGGCCGGGGTAAGACCTTATAAGACCAGGGACAGAGGTTATACAGGTTGGGTTAAACCCCATAAAACGTAACATGTTTTCCCTGTATGTGCTCGGGAAACGCAGAAGTTGAGATGCACAATAAAAAAATACATAAAAAGTAAAAAATAAAAAAATAAAAAGGGAGGTAGCATTTTTGTAATGGAGTGGCTACCACCGTAGGTTGCGATGGTTGGGGCAACCTACCCCAGAGGTTAGGCCTCCGGGGGAAGCTCTGGGTTAACAAAAAGAACGCGCCTACAACTGTACGGCCTGGCATACATGCCTACCGTGGTGTGGAAAACAGTTGAAAACAAAGGGGGTAACGAAACGTTACCCCCTTCGAACCGCAAAAAATAATTTATATCAAAAAATAAGAAATCAGAATAATATTTAATAATAGAAACACAAGGGTAACGAAACGTTACCCTTCGAACCTACAGAAAATAATTTATATCAAAAATAAGAAATCAGAATAATATTTAATAATAGAAACACAAGGGTAACGAAACGTTACCCTTCGAACCGCAAAAAAAAATAAGAAATCAGAATAATATTTAATAATAGAAACACAAGGGTAACGAAACGTTACCCTTCGAACCTACAGAAAATAATAGGAGTAAAAATAAAATGGAAATACACTCACCAGGGCCGGTTGTGTAATCTGTGCCACAATTGTGGCACAGATATCTTACGCGCCAATGGGTTTTAACACTGGCGCGTAACACGGGGGAAATGCATAGATGGTATCGCACCACCAATGTTGGGACCACCTGTATAGGGTGGCCCCTATAGCAAATTCCCTGAACCCATACGGGGAACAGGGAATGTTCAAAAACGTCAAACTCAACACAAGTGTGCTCCATGACTGAATAACCCAAAAGAGATGGCTAACCCAACCACTCTTCCCCCACCACTACTACTAACCTTATCGCAAGAAGTGTTCCAGCCAGCCGGTGGAGAAGTGCATATTGCACCGGTAACAATTGTAAAAAACCAACCACTTGTATTCCACCCGGGTTAATTCCCCGGATGGAATACAAATGTGGTAATTTATAGTTACAAATGGTGCAATATGCACCGTGTGAGGGCAGAAGAAGAGACATGTAAAAATAGGGCTCAAGTAGCCCTCAAACACAATAACGTCTAAGCACGAGAACATCTCACCACCGACTGATCACAGCCACTTCCGCGCTGATAAAAAATTTACACTCACCATTATTGGACAGCTGGTACTGAAGCGTGACCCGAATTTGTATTCCCGGGTCACGTGCATACAAACTTAATAAACATAAGTACACTTCGTTGAGCTGGTCCAAATCTAACAATAGGAGATCCCACCTTTCCATTATGCCACAGCAAACTGACTGATATCTCAGCAGGATGTGGTGGGGGGACCTGTCCATACCGCAATCACACTGTAGGAATCCAAAATGAAATACTCACCATTGTTGGAGTATTCTAGTGTGACTTGTATTTGAAGTCTCGGGTCCCACATCATCAGGCTAAACAAGTTTAAGTAAACTTCATTCACCTGGTCTACATCCACTAATACAAACTCCCACCTCACCATTGCTAAACAGACTAACTAGTGCAGTGTTGTCTCAACAGGAAGTGGTGGGGAGGACCCCAATATACTCACATGCTAAAGGTACCAGTTCATCCACTTTTGATATCCGATCATGGCAACAGGACAATGAAATGCCTCTAGTAATGTAAGAATTAACATCACGATAGTACAAGTCGATAGACTCTTTCAAAGGCAAATTATCGAATATTATACATATGCATCCACTCAATCTCCCATGATAAATTTGAAGGTTAGGTTCATGGAATGTACGCCAATGTATAGTGATAAAATGTTCTAAAATAACTGGTGGTAAGTTAAGTTGAAACAATTCAAAAACACACCCAACACAATCTAATATTACAGATTCACAGATTTGGAATAGTGACTTTGGTCGCTTCATAACAAATACTGACTGTGGGTCATTATCTAGGCAGGTGGGGGAGGACTCACCTCGAATTCATCTGAGGAGTTGTACTGCGGGGAAGGTGGCGAATACTGCGGCACTACTTGGTCTTGCCGCACCTCCGACCAATCGTAATCCAGAGCCATCTTTATCTTGATTCCAGGGTTTTCACGCAGTATATCTTTCATTTTGTTGTAAATATTTTCTAAATAATATAAACTGTCGATTGACAGTTTCCAACCCCTACTTAAATCAACATCGGTAGTAGAGTCGGCCTGGGCAACGGTGTTGTCCGCCATAGTTGAACTAGGAATGATGCTTGGTGGGGTTTTATCTAAGCAGGATGTCCTTTGCGGTAGCCAGTCTCAGTCCACGATGAACTCGTGTTGCTATAGTTTCAAAGTGACATGTTGTGTTATAGAATACACTGCTCAGCCACCACATAACACCCAATCATCCCACTATCTCCTTTCCAATCAAACTCTAACATCATTTCAAACACCACCTCAACACTCACTAACACCACCTCAACACTCACCCCCAATCCAATCACAGCCACTTCCACGGATACCTTCGGACCCCATATACATCGAGATGAAACCCAGCCCATAGGTAAGCTAGACACACATTTTACATAACTTTTTAGAGTTAACCATATATAGTCCCTTGAGATAATTTTTAGCGGTAGTTTCTTTGCCTTGACCAGACTCTTGTGAGTCTTACTGTCACCTGTATCACCCCTTGATTCAGTTTTCAGCGGTTCTTACCTTAAATGACTGTAGTTTTTAATTTCTACGGGCATTCATACCTCCAATCCCCTTTAGCTTGGCTTTCAGCGACCATTCCTTTCTTTAACCACAATATTTTAATGTCTAGAGTCACCTGTATTACTAAGCCCCTTGATTTAGTTTTCAGCGGTAATTTTCTCACATGACAGTGAAATTGTAAAGCTTTCGGTCATCTGTACCACCAAACCCCTTGAGTTGTTTTACCTTACCAATAATATCTTAAAGTCTCACTGAGCCCTAACTTAGCTGGACTAGCATTTTTTAAGGTTAGGTTAACATAAGGAACAATATTCCACCAGTCTTACAGTATCACTAACCTAGCTGTACTTACCTCCACTCTTCTACTTAGTAGACAGCATGGCAACGGCCAACACATAGCTTTCCACCCACTTCTCTACTACTGTGACACTCAGGGTTTTAAGATGTACACCTCTTTTAATTATCATGTGGTGTTACACACTAATTGGTATAGCACTGCAACTATACACTGGTAAAGACTTAGAATTATCAGATCCTGTGTACTACATGTGTTAATACGAATAGATGTAAGGGTAACTTTTCGTTACCCTTGGAGTTTACAGTATTTTTCTCTATTGTAGCGGTATCTGCCATATATTTAATTATTTATATTTTAAAGATCGCTGCTGGTCCCAAAGACTCAGAAATATCTAAGTATTCTCTAAAGAAGACTGACTATATGTGATGCAGTCCCCACGGTGTAAGTATTGTACTCTTTCTGACTTAGCACTGAAACGCTAGTATCTACTAACCTCTAAAGACTACAGAACCATGACTTGGAATTACCAACACTTGCTTTATACCAGGCATTTAATGCTATTTACCTTGGATGTCTGTTGTTTTTCTCTCTAAGAAAGACTACGGTTCATTATAAACAGCTGTATATTTTTCAAAGTTCGAAGGGAGTAACCTTTCGTTGCTCCCTTTGTTTTAAGATATTTTTATCTAAGATCTAACGGTATCTGCTGTCTTCTAAACACTACAGAACCATGACTTAGAATTATTGGATACACTGATGTATTTTCCCTCTCTAATAAAGACCCTATGCTCTATATGATATTTACTACACCTCCTAAGTATTAAGAAGGTAGGCCCCTGCACCAGCAAGCCTACAGGCCTCTGTCTATTAGTTTGTATTGTTTTCTTATTTAGTAAACTGCGTGTAGTTAATTATTTACTAGTATCTAATAATCACAAGTACCTAGAGGCTCAAAGGTAGAGACCTATGCGAGCGGAAAATAGAAATAATAATAATTATAGGTTTTTTAATTTTTGAATAGGTCTGACCTTGACCACTACACTCTTCTTAATGCTAACAAATACTTAGAGACTCAAAGGTAGAGTCATACACCAGCGGGGGATAGAAAATTAATAGTTGTAAGTTTTTTTTTATTTTTCACAGGTGTGACCTTGACTCTGGGAAGTGATGCTTAGCATTTTATTACATGTTTATACTACAAGTATACACATACCAAGTTTGAAGAAAATCTGTAGTCCCATTCTCGAGATAAAAAATAAAACTTTTTTGCGCCTTCATTTTTTGGATACTTCCTGCCATGCATTTTTTAATACCAACCAAGTGTACACACATACCAAGTATGAAGTCAATACATGGAGCCGTTCCCAAGATATGAATTTTCAAAGTTTTGCCCCTTCATTGCCCCTTCATTTTTTGGATGCAACCCGCAACATTTTGGTTAATTTTGTTATTTTAGGGTACCTACCCCCCAGGGGCACCTCTACTTCGTAGAAGGTGGTTTTTTGAGGTCCCCGGACCCCTAGGACGCACCGTTTTCGAGATATTTGCGATTTTTAGATTTTTTAAGCTCAAATTTTCATGTTTTTCACTTTATACAGTGTTATATACACTTTATATACTATGATATGCACTTTATATAGTATTGTACACTATTTTATATAGTTTACACTTTATATAGTATAATAATAACCCTAACAATTAAGATGGTCTTGATCCTTAGCGATCCAGATGGTCTTGTTCCCTAGCAATCCAGGTGTTTTGTTTGCATACGCTATAGTGTATAATATATAATATGGTATATACTTTATAGTGTATATCTTGTAGTGTATGGTTTATAGTGTATACTTTATAGTCAATGGTATGAGTTGGTAACACTGCAGGGAATTCACAGGGAAATTTTGGGAAATCCCTGGGGGCTGGCAACCCTGCTGATTTTTTTTCCCGCGCTTTTCCGATCAGCTGATTTTCCGATCAGCTGATTTTCAAGGTCATTCTGTCCAATCTCTGTGCCACGTCTACTAACATGGCAGTAAAATTTTCAGTATAAAGTAATTTACGAACACTTTACATGAAAAAATGTCAATAATTTCGTGTTTTTTTCAATTGTTTTGGTCTTAAATTTGATTGAAATTGATCAATGGCTTCTTAAATAGTAAGAACTAGTTGGGTCAATAATATTTACTAAGTTTGAGGCATCTGTGCGCCATAATAGTAAATAAAAAACATTAAAATAGCGAATTGTTTGTGGAAGAATGTATAAGTTTGAAATTACACCCCTTTTTAAGGGTGAAGGGGGCAAGATACTCCAAAATGTCACAGTACCAAACTTGTAGAGCGTCTATAGTAGAATATAGTAATGGCGAAACATATATCGATATAGCAGTATATTTACCAAGTTTAAGTGAATTACGAACAATTTACATGAAAAAAAAGTTGAGAATTTTGTGTTTTACAATTTTTTTTTTTTTTTGGGCTAAAATTCGATTGAAATTGGCAAAAATCTTTTTTTATAGATAAAACCTGTTGAGGTCATAATATAAATAGAAATTCATTCATACATATTACATAATAGTAAATGAAAATATCAAAATAGCACAATTTTTTAGAAAGATTTTAGAAATTCTTAAAGTACACTCCTTTTTAAGGGTGAAGGGGGTGAGATACGGCAAAATCGCATACGATCGAACTTGTAGAGCGTCTAAAATAAAATATAATACTGGCAAAATATTAATTTTGCAGTACATTTGCCAGATTATATCAATTTACGAACAGTATACTTGACATTTTTTAAGAATTTTGTGTTGTACGACCATTTAGGACTAAACTTAGATTGAAATCGGCCAATGAATACTACTATAGTTAGACCTATATTAGGGCATAACATGTGCAAAATTTCACTCATCAATGTGCCATAATAGTAAATGAAAAATATTAAAATAGTGCAAATTTGTTTACGAGTTTTGAAATTTTGGAAATACGGCCGCTTTTTAAAGGTGAAGGGGATGAGATACGGTAAAATGTCATAGGACCAAACTTGTAGAGCATCTAAAATAGAATACAATACTGGAAAAACATAAATCGATATAGGAGTATATTTAACAGGTGAAAGTAAATTAATTACAAACAGTATAAACGAAAAAATGTTAAGGATTCGAGTTTAACGATTTTTGGACTAAACTTAGGTTGAAATTGGCTAATGAATGCTACTATAGTTAGACCTATGTTAGGGCATAATATGTACAAAATTTCACGCATCGATGTGCCGTATAATAGTAAATTAAAAATATTAAAATAGTGCAATATTTTGACGAGTTTTGAAATTTTGGAAATACGCCGCTTTTTAAGGGTGAAGGGGATGAAATACGGTAAAATGTCACAGGACCAATCTTGTAGAGCATCTAAAATAGAATACAATATTGCTAAAACATGTATCGATATAGCAGTATATTTACCAGTTAAAAGTAAATTACAAACACTATACATGAAAAATGTTAAGGTTTTCGTTTGTTTACGATATTTTTGGACTAAACTTAGGTTGAAATAGATCAATGAATGCTACTATAGTTTGACCTATATTAGTGCATAATATGTACAAAATTTCACTCATCGAAGTCCCATAATACTAAACGAAAAATATTAAAATAGTCCAATTTTTGTTGACGAATTTTGAAATTTTGGAAGTACGCCCCTTTTTAAGGGTGAAGGGGATGAGATATGGTAAAATGTCACAGGACCTAACGTGTAGAGCGTTTAATTCCCCACTAACGATTTTCCCTCAGACCCCCCTCCTTAAGAAATTCCTAACATATGCAAGAGTCGTTGATGCGATGGGCGGAGTCTTAAAAATTTCGTAAAAGAAACACCAAATAGAATATAATATATTTAAAAACAGTGCAATTTTTTTATGAAATCAAAATTTTCAAAGTACACTCTTTGAAGGGAGAAAGGGGTGAGTTGTGGGAAAATGTCATATGAACAAAATTGTAAAGCGTCAAAAATTGAATGTAATATCAGTAAAAATATATTGATATAATTATGCATTTACCACATTAAAATAAATTGTAAATACTATACAAGAAAAATGTTAGTAAATTCGATTTTTCTCGGTTATTTAACTAATCTTAGATTGAAATTGGTCGATGGTTGCTCCTATAGTAAGACCTAGATAAGGTAATAATATACACTTAATTTGAGGCATCTATGTGCCATAACAGTAAATGAAATGTATTCAAATAGATCAATTTTTGTGAAAGAAATTCGAATTTGTGAAAGTATTCTCCTTCTTTAGCATGAAGGGGGTGAGATATGCCAAAATGTCTTAGGACAAAACTTATAGAGCGTCTATTAGAATATAGTAATCTTAAAACATATATCTATATAGCAGTATATTTACCAAGTTAAAGTCAATTACAAACACTTTGCATGAAAAAATGTTAATAATTTTGAGTTTTTACAATTTTTTTTTCCTAAACTTCGATTGAAATTGGAAAAAAGCTTCTACTATAGAAAGAAATTATTAAGCTCATAATATAAACAGAAATGTATGCATATATGTTACATAATATTAAATAAAAAAATACAAAGTATCGCAATTTTTTCGAAAAACTTTAGAAATTTTTAAAGTACGCCGCTTTTTAAGGGCTAAGGGGGTGAGATACAGCAAAATTTCACAGGACCAAACTTGTAGAGCGTCTATAACAGAACATAATTAAGGCAAAACATTAAAGTGAATTAAAAACACTTTACATGAAAAAATGTTAAGAATTTAGTGTTTTTACAATTTTCTTAGACTAAACTTTGATTAAAATTGGCGAATATCGACTACTATAGAAAGGAATGGTTGAAGTCAGTATATAAACAGAATTTTAGGCATCCATGTGCCATAATAGTGAATAGAAATATCAAAATAGCGCGATTTTCCAGAAAAAATTTAGAAATTTTGAAAGTCCGCCCCTTTTTAAGGGTGAAGGGGGTGAGATACGTCAAAATTTCAGAGGACCAAATTTGTAGAGCATCTAAAATAGAATACAATATTGATAAAACATGTATCGATATATCAGTATATTTAACGGGTAAAAGTAAATTAAAAACACTATACATGAAAAAATGTTAAGGATTTCGTTTGTTTACGTTTTTTCTGGACTAAACTTAGGTTGAAATTGTTCAATGAATGCTACTATAGTTAGATCTATATTAGGGCATTAAATGTACAAAATGTCACTCATCGATGTGCCATAATAGTGAATGAAAAATATGTAAATAGTGCAAATTTTGTTGACGAATTATGAAATTTTATAAGTACGCCCCTTTTTAAGGGTGAAAGGGATGATATACGGTATAATGTTATAAGACCTATCTTGTAGAGCGTTTAATTCCCAAATAACGATTTTTCCTCAGATTCAAGTTCGGAAATCTCGTTCAAAAGTTATAGAGAAAATAGTAAAACCTTACTTTTCGGGTTATTGGTTTCCACCCTTCGTTATTTTTTTGGAGGGGTTGAAATGGAAAATTGTGGGGTTTCAGACTTTTCCCTATGACATCAGATGTTAAGCCACCCGCATGCCAAAAATCAAGTTTCCAGCTCACCCGGAAGTAGTCTAGAATTTGTATGGATGAGTCAGTGAGTGAGTTACACATGGGGCTGTATATTTATAGGACTCGCCTACGGCTCGATGGGGGCTCCGCCCCCATGCCCCCTATGATGGTTCCCCCGAAGTGTTAGTAGACGATAACGAATCGATGCCGAAAGGAAATCGCCGTTAGTAGTTTAGAGGAAGTTAAAAAAATAGGTGGAAACAACGAATAGTCAAGTAACAAATGTTGAAATAGAGCAATTGTTGTGAAAGACTTTCAATATCGTGAAAATACGCTCCTTTTCAAGGGTAAAGTGGGTGAGATACTGCCAAATCGCAAAGGACCGAACTTGTAGAGCGTCCAAAATAGAACAAATTTTTGGCGAAATATAAATCAACATGGCAGTAAAATTTTCAGTATAAAGTAATTTACGAACACTTTACATGAAAAAATGTCAATAATTTCGTGTTTTTTCAATTGTTTTGGTCTTAAATTTGATTGAAATTGATCAATGGCTTCTTAAATAGTAAGAACTAGTTGGGTCAATAATATTTACTAAGTTTGAGGCATCTGTGCGCCATAATAGTAAATAAAAAACATTAAAATAGCGAATTGTTTGTGGAAGAATGTATAAGTTTGAAATTACACCCCTTTTTAAGGGTGAAGGGGGCAAGATACTCCAAAATGTCACAGTACCAAACTTGTAGAGCGTCTATAGTAGAATATAGTAATGGCGAAACATATATCGATATAGCAGTATATTTACCAAGTTTAAGTGAATTACGAACAATTTACATGAAAAAAAAGTTGAGAATTTTGTGTTTTACAATTTATTTTTTTTTGGGCTAAAATTCGATTGAAATTGGCAAAAATCTTTTTTTATAGATAAAACCTGTTGAGGTCATAATATAAATAGAAATTCATTCATACATATTACATAATAGTAAATGAAAATATCAAAATAGCACAATTTTTTAGAAAGATTTTAGAAATTCTTAAAGTACACTCCTTTTTAAGGGTGAAGGGGGTGAGATACGGCAAAATCGCATACGATCGAACTTGTAGAGCGTCTAAAATAAAATATAATACTGGCAAAATATTAATTTTGCAGTACATTTGCCAGATTATATCAATTTACGAACAGTATACTTGACATTTTTTAAGAATTTTGTGTTGTACGACCATTTAGGACTAAACTTAGATTGAAATCGGCCAATGAATACTACTATAGTTAGACCTATATTAGGGCATAACATGTGCAAAATTTCACTCATCAATGTGCCATAATAGTAAATGAAAAATATTAAAATAGTGCAAATTTGTTTACGAGTTTTGAAATTTTGGAAATACGGCCGCTTTTTAAAGGTGAAGGGGATGAGATACGGTAAAATGTCATAGGACCAAACTTGTAGAGCATCTAAAATAGAATACAATACTGGAAAAACATAAATCGATATAGGAGTATATTTAACAGGTGAAAGTAAATTAATTACAAACAGTATAAACGAAAAAATGTTAAGGATTCGAGTTTAACGATTTTTGGACTAAACTTAGGTTGAAATTGGCTAATGAATGCTACTATAGTTAGACCTATGTTAGGGCATAATATGTACAAAATTTCACGCATCGATGTGCCGTATAATAGTAAATTAAAAATATTAAAATAGTGCAATATTTTGACGAGTTTTGAAATTTTGGAAATACGCCGCTTTTTAAGGGTGAAGGGGATGAAATACGGTAAAATGTCACAGGACCAATCTTGTAGAGCATCTAAAATAGAATACAATATTGCTAAAACATGTATCGATATAGCAGTATATTTACCAGTTAAAAGTAAATTACAAACACTATACATGAAAAATGTTAAGGTTTTCGTTTGTTTACGATATTTTTGGACTAAACTTAGGTTGAAATAGATCAATGAATGCTACTATAGTTTGACCTATATTAGTGCATAATATGTACAAAATTTCACTCATCGAAGTCCCATAATACTAAACGAAAAATATTAAAATAGTCCAATTTTTGTTGACGAATTTTGAAATTTTGGAAGTACGCCCCTTTTTAAGGGTGAAGGGGATGAGATATGGTAAAATGTCACAGGACCTAACGTGTAGAGCGTTTAATTCCCCACTAACGATTTTCCCTCAGACCCCCCTCCTTAAGAAATTCCTAACATATGCAAGAGTCGTTGATGCGATGGGCGGAGTCTTAAAAATTTCGTAAAAGAAACACCAAATAGAATATAATATATTTAAAAACAGTGCAATTTTTTTATGAAATCAAAATTTTCAAAGTACACTCTTTGAAGGGAGAAAGGGGTGAGTTGTGGGAAAATGTCATATGAACAAAATTGTAAAGCGTCAAAAATTGAATGTAATATCAGTAAAAATATATTGATATAATTATGCATTTACCACATTAAAATAAATTGTAAATACTATACAGGAAAAATGTTAGTAAATTCGATTTTTCTCGGTTATTTAACTAATCTTAGATTGAAATTGGTCGATGGTTGCTCCTATAGTAAGACCTAGATAAGGTAATAATATACACTTAATTTGAGGCATCTATGTGCCATAACAGTAAATGAAATGTATTCAAATAGATCAATTTTTGTGAAAGAAATTCGAATTTGTGAAAGTATTCTCCTTCTTTAGCATGAAGGGGGTGAGATATGCCAAAATGTCTTAGGACAAAACTTATAGAGCGTCTATTAGAATATAGTAATCTTAAAACATATATCTATATAGCAGTATATTTACCAAGTTAAAGTCAATTACAAACACTTTGCATGAAAAAATGTTAATAATTTTGAGTTTTTACAATTTTTTTTCCTAAACTTCGATTGAAATTGGAAAAAAGCTTCTACTATAGAAAGAAATTATTAAGCTCATAATATAAACAGAAATGTATGCATATATGTTACATAATATTAAATAAAAAAATACAAAGTATCGCAATTTTTTCGAAAAACTTTAGAAATTTTTAAAGTACGCCGCTTTTTAAGGGCTAAGGGGGTGAGATACAGCAAAATTTCACAGGACCAAACTTGTAGAGCGTCTATAACAGAACATAATTAAGGCAAAACATTAAAGTGAATTAAAAACACTTTACATGAAAAAATGTTAAGAATTTAGTGTTTTTACAATTTTCTTAGACTAAACTTTGATTAAAATTGGCGAATATCGACTACTATAGAAAGGAATGGTTGAAGTCAGTATATAAACAGAATTTTAGGCATCCATGTGCCATAATAGTGAATAGAAATATCAAAATAGCGCGATTTTCCAGAAAAAATTTAGAAATTTTGAAAGTCCGCCCCTTTTTAAGGGTGAAGGGGGTGAGATACGTCAAAATTTCAGAGGACCAAATTTGTAGAGCATCTAAAATAGAATACAATATTGATAAAACATGTATCGATATATCAGTATATTTAACGGGTAAAAGTAAATTAAAAACACTATACATGAAAAAATGTTAAGGATTTCGTTTGTTTACGTTTTTTCTGGACTAAACTTAGGTTGAAATTGTTCAATGAATGCTACTATAGTTAGATCTATATTAGGGCATTAAATGTACAAAATGTCACTCATCGATGTGCCATAATAGTGAATGAAAAATATGTAAATAGTGCAAATTTTGTTGACGAATTATGAAATTTTATAAGTACGCCCCTTTTTAAGGGTGAAAGGGATGATATACGGTATAATGTTATAAGACCTATCTTGTAGAGCGTTTAATTCCCAAATAACGATTTTTCCTCAGATTCAAGTTCGGACCTCTCGTTCAAAAGTTATAGAGAAAATAGTAAAACCTTACTTTTCGGGTTATTGGTTTCCACCCTTCGTTATTTTTTTGGAGGGGTTGAAATGGAAAATTGTGGGGTTTCAGACTTTTCCCTATGACATCAGATGTTAAGCCACCCGCATGCCAAAAATCAAGTTTCCAGCTCACCCGGAAGTAGTCTAGAATTTGTATGGATGAGTCAGTGAGTGAGTTACACATGGGGCTGTATATTTATAGGACTCGCCTACGGCTCGATGGGGGCTCCGCCCCCATGCCCCCTTATTGGGTTGCCCCGAATTTCTGAATTGCTCGAAGTCTTAAGTACTGAACAGGCTAGTTTGGGTCTCCACCCCACGCTATCCTTGTCTTCGGTGACTTAATTTAAAAGTTTAGGAAGTCAATAGTTGTTATGATATTCTCTCGATATTTAAAGTTTAAATTGACACTTTTGTTTTATATTTTATATAAAGTGCTCAGGGTGTGTGTATGTTGCTAAATTTCCGGCATCTTAAGTGTCATAACAGTAAATTAAAATATTAAAATAACTCAATTGTTGTGTAAGAATATTGAATTTTGAAAGTACGCCTCTTTTTGGGGTTAAGGGGATGAAATGCTACAAAATCTCAAAGGGCCGAGCTTAAAGAGCATTCTTAAAGAATATAATACTGAAAAAAGATATAGATTCAAATTGGCCAATGGCTTCTCCTATAGTAAGACGTAGATATGGTCGTAATATATATTAAAATTGTGGTATCGATGTACCATAACAGTAAATGAAAAATATTGAAATAAAGCAATTAATTTTTGTGAGAGACATTCGATATCGTGAAAGTACGAACATTTTTAATGGTGAAGGGAATGAGATACGGTATAATTGCATACGACCGATCTTGTAGATTGTCCAAAATAAAATATAATTCTTTCCAAACATATATCGATATACCAGTAATGTTTACCAGGTGTGACCTATTACAAAAACTACTCATAAAAAGGTTAGATATTCCGTGTTTCTACAATTCTTTTGGACTAAACTTGGATTGAAATTGATCAATGGCTGCTACCATAGTAAGACCTAGTCGAGGTTAGAATATGTACTAAAATTTTAATGTTTTAATTTTAAAAATGTACTAAGAGTTTAACGATTTTTGGACTAAACTTAGGTTGAAATTGGCTAATGAATGCTACTATAGTTAGACCTATGTTAGGGCATAATATGTACAAAATTTCACGCATCGATGTGCCGTATAATAGTAAATTAAAAATATTAAAATAGTGCAATATTTTGACGAGTTTTGAAATTTTGGAAATACGCCGCTTTTTAAGGGTGAAGGGGATGAAATACGGTAAAATGTCACAGGACCAATCTTGTAGAGCATCTAAAATAGAATACAATATTGCTAAAACATGTATCGATATAGCAGTATATTTACCAGTTAAAAGTAAATTACAAACACTATACATGAAAAATGTTAAGGTTTTCGTTTGTTTACGATATTTTTGGACTAAACTTAGGTTGAAATAGATCAATGAATGCTACTATAGTTTGACCTATATTAGTGCATAATATGTACAAAATTTCACTCATCGAAGTCCCATAATACTAAACGAAAAATATTAAAATAGTCCAATTTTTGTTGACGAATTTTGAAATTTTGGAAGTACGCCCCTTTTTAAGGGTGAAGGGGATGAGATATGGTAAAATGTCACAGGACCTAACGTGTAGAGCGTTTAATTCCCCACTAACGATTTTCCCTCAGACCCCCCTCCTTAAGAAATTCCTAACATATGCAAGAGTCGTTGATGCGATGGGCGGAGTCTTAAAAATTTCGTAAAAGAAACACCAAATAGAATATAATATATTTAAAAACAGTGCAATTTTTTTATGAAATCAAAATTTTCAAAGTACACTCTTTGAAGGGAGAAAGGGGTGAGTTGTGGGAAAATGTCATATGAACAAAATTGTAAAGCGTCAAAAATTGAATGTAATATCAGTAAAAATATATTGATATAATTATGCATTTACCACATTAAAATAAATTGTAAATACTATACAGGAAAAATGTTAGTAAATTCGATTTTTCTCGGTTATTTAACTAATCTTAGATTGAAATTGGTCGATGGTTGCTCCTATAGTAAGACCTAGATAAGGTAATAATATACACTTAATTTGAGGCATCTATGTGCCATAACAGTAAATGAAATGTATTCAAATAGATCAATTTTTGTGAAAGAAATTCGAATTTGTGAAAGTATTCTCCTTCTTTAGCATGAAGGGGGTGAGATATGCCAAAATGTCTTAGGACAAAACTTATAGAGCGTCTATTAGAATATAGTAATCTTAAAACATATATCTATATAGCAGTATATTTACCAAGTTAAAGTCAATTACAAACACTTTGCATGAAAAAATGTTAATAATTTTGAGTTTTTACAATTTTTTTTCCTAAACTTCGATTGAAATTGGAAAAAAGCTTCTACTATAGAAAGAAATTATTAAGCTCATAATATAAACAGAAATGTATGCATATATGTTACATAATATTAAATAAAAAAATACAAAGTATCGCAATTTTTTCGAAAAACTTTAGAAATTTTTAAAGTACGCCGCTTTTTAAGGGCTAAGGGGGTGAGATACAGCAAAATTTCACAGGACCAAACTTGTAGAGCGTCTATAACAGAACATAATTAAGGCAAAACATTAAAGTGAATTAAAAACACTTTACATGAAAAAATGTTAAGAATTTAGTGTTTTTACAATTTTCTTAGACTAAACTTTGATTAAAATTGGCGAATATCGACTACTATAGAAAGGAATGGTTGAAGTCAGTATATAAACAGAATTTTAGGCATCCATGTGCCATAATAGTGAATAGAAATATCAAAATAGCGCGATTTTCCAGAAAAAATTTAGAAATTTTGAAAGTCCGCCCCTTTTTAAGGGTGAAGGGGGTGAGATACGTCAAAATTTCAGAGGACCAAATTTGTAGAGCATCTAAAATAGAATACAATATTGATAAAACATGTATCGATATATCAGTATATTTAACGGGTAAAAGTAAATTAAAAACACTATACATGAAAAAATGTTAAGGATTTCGTTTGTTTACGTTTTTTCTGGACTAAACTTAGGTTGAAATTGTTCAATGAATGCTACTATAGTTAGATCTATATTAGGGCATTAAATGTACAAAATGTCACTCATCGATGTGCCATAATAGTGAATGAAAAATATGTAAATAGTGCAAATTTTGTTGACGAATTATGAAATTTTATAAGTACGCCCCTTTTTAAGGGTGAAAGGGATGATATACGGTATAATGTTATAAGACCTATCTTGTAGAGCGTTTAATTCCCAAATAACGATTTTTCCTCAGATTCAAGTTCGGACCTCTCGTTCAAAAGTTATAGAGAAAATAGTAAAACCTTACTTTTCGGGTTATTGGTTTCCACCCTTCGTTATTTTTTTGGAGGGGTTGAAATGGAAAATTGTGGGGTTTCAGACTTTTCCCTATGACATCAGATGTTAAGCCACCCGCATGCCAAAAATCAAGTTTCCAGCTCACCCGGAAGTAGTCTAGAATTTGTATGGATGAGTCAGTGAGTGAGTTACACATGGGGCTGTATATTTATAGGACTCGCCTACGGCTCGATGGGGGCTCCGCCCCCATGCCCCCTTATTGGGTTGCCCCGAATTTCTGAATTGCTCGAAGTCTTAAGTACTGAACAGGCTAGTTTGGGTCTCCACCCCACGCTATCCTTGTCTTCGGTGACTTAATTTAAAAGTTTAGGAAGTCAATAGTTGTTATGATATTCTCTCGATATTTAAAGTTTAAATTGACACTTTTGTTTTATATTTTATATAAAGTGCTCAGGGTGTGTGTATGTTGCTAAATTTCCGGCATCTTAAGTGTCATAACAGTAAATTAAAATATTAAAATAACTCAATTGTTGTGTAAGAATATTGAATTTTGAAAGTACGCCTCTTTTTGGGGTTAAGGGGATGAAATGCTACAAAATCTCAAAGGGCCGAGCTTAAAGAGCATTCTTAAAGAATATAATACTGAAAAAAGATATAGATTCAAATTGGCCAATGGCTTCTCCTATAGTAAGACGTAGATATGGTCGTAATATATATTAAAATTGTGGTATCGATGTACCATAACAGTAAATGAAAAATATTGAAATAAAGCAATTAATTTTTGTGAGAGACATTCGATATCGTGAAAGTACGAACATTTTTAATGGTGAAGGGAATGAGATACGGTATAATTGCATACGACCGATCTTGTAGATTGTCCAAAATAAAATATAATTCTTTCCAAACATATATCGATATACCAGTAATGTTTACCAGGTGTGACCTATTACAAAAACTACTCATAAAAAGGTTAGATATTCCGTGTTTCTACAATTCTTTTGGACTAAACTTGGATTGAAATTGATCAATGGCTGCTACCATAGTAAGACCTAGTCGAGGTTAGAATATGTACTAAATTTCAGGCGTTTCTGTGCCATTAGAGTAAAAAAATTCTTTAAATAGCGCATTTTTGCGAAAGAATTTCATATTTTAAAAGTACGCATCTCTTTATGGGCGAATGGGGTGAGGTACGGCGAAATTGCATAGGACTGAACTTGTAGAACGTCTAAAATAAAATATAATACTGGCAAAACATATATCAATTTTGCGGTGCATTTGCCAGAATTAAGTAATTTACAAACACTTTACACGAAAAAATGTTAAGAATTTAATGGTTTTTTTCCAATTTTTTTAAACTAAAATTCGATTGAAATAGGAAAAAAGCTACTACTATAGAAAGAAACTGTTGAGCTCATAATATAAAAATAAATTCATCCATATATGATACATAATATAAAATAAAAATATCAAAGTAAAGCAATTTTTTCGAATAAATTTAGAAATTTTGAAAGTACGCCCCTTTTTAAGGATGAAGGGGGTGAGATACGGCAAAATTTTACAGGACCTAACTTGTAGAGCGTAAATAAGAGAATATTGTTAAGGCAAAACATATAACAATATGGCAGTACATTTACCGGGTCAAAATGAATTACAAACACTTTACACGAAAAAAGTTTAAGAAACTTGTTGTTTTACACTTTTTTCTTCTAAAATTTGATTTAAATTGTAAAATAGATACTACTATAGAAAGAACTGTTTGAGAATATAATATGTACAGCATTTCATGCATCCATGTGCCATAATAGTAAATTAAAATATCAAAATAGAACAATTATTGTGAAAATATTTAGAAATTTTGAAATTACACCCCTTTTTAAGGGTGAAGGGGGTGAGATACGCCTAAATGTCAAAGGACCAAAATTGTAGAGCGTCTGTAAAAGAATATAGTAACTGCATAACATATATCGATATAGCAGTATATTCACCAGGTCAAAGTGAATTACAAACACTTCACATGAAAAACGTTAAGAATTTTGTGTTTTTAAAGTTTTTTTGGACTAAACTCCGAATGAAAATGGCAAAAAGCTACAACCATAGAAAGAACCTGTTGAGGTTATAATATAAGTAGAAATTCATGCATATATATTGGATAATAGTAAATAAAAATATCAAAATAGCGCTATTTTTGCGAAAGATTTTAGAAATTTTGAAAGTACACCCCTTTTTAAGGGTGAAGGAGATGAGATACGGAAAAATGTCAAAGGACCAAACTTGTAGAACATTTAATTCCCAACTAACGATTTTCCCTCAGATTTGAGGTAGGACCTCTCGTTCAAAAGTTACAGCGAAAATAGTAAAACCTTACATTTCGGGGTTACCGGTTTCCACCCTTTGTTATTTTTTTGGGGGGGTTGAAATGAAAAATTGTCGATTTTCAAGCTTTTCCCGGGGGTATCAGACTTCAAGCCACACGCATGCCAAAAATCAAGTTTCCAGCTCACACGTAAGCTGTCTAGAATTTGTATGGATGAGTGAGTCAGTCAGTGAGTCAGTTCCACATGGGGCTGTATATATATAGGACTCGCCTACGGCTCGATGGGGGCTCCGCCCCCATGCCCCCTATAATGGTTCCCCCGAAGTGTTAGTAGACGATAACGAATCGATGTCGAAATTGCCGTTAGTAGTTTAGAGGAATTTAAAAAAAATACGTGGAAACAACGAATAGTCAAGTAACAAATGTTGAAATAGAGCAATTGTTGTGAAAGAATTTTAATATCGTGAGAGTACGCTCCTTTTCAATTGTGAATGGGGTGAGATACTGCCAAATCGCAAAGGACCGAACTCTTAGAGCGTCTAAAATATAACAAATTATTGGCGAAATATAAATCGCCCCCTAGTTAGTTTCACTTAATTCGTCAATGAATCAGAAAGTCCCGAGTACTGGGACTCCATCCCTCTACCCACCTGGGGTTGACCTGAATTCATTTAGTCTCAGGCATTAAGCAAAATATAGATCAAAATCTAAATTACGGCCTAGCTATATATCCCCAAAATTTAAAATGTTCGTTTAAAATTACCTTTATATTTAAAATATGATTCTTAAAATACACGGTGTCTTCAGTGTTTACCACCCATTTGAAAGTTGAAGCTAAGAGTTGAACAACATCCACGAATGCAATTAAAAAATTTCATTCAAAACGAAATAAAAAAAACTTTGTATTAGGGCAGACCCCCACCTCGAAAAAATTCTACTATACGCAAGAGTCGTTGATGCTGGGTGGGGGGGGGGTCTTAAAAATTTCGTAAAAGGAACACCAAATAGAATATAAAATATATTAAAATAGTACAATTTTTTGAATGAAATCAAAGTTTTCAAAGTACACACTTTAAAGGGAAAAGGGGGTGAGATATGGCAAAATGTCATATTACCGAAATTGTAGAGCGTCAAAAATATAATGTAATACCAGTAAAAATATAAAGTTATCATTATGCATTCATCACATTAAGACAAATTGTAAACACTATACAAGAAAAAATTTAGTAATTTCGTGTGTTCATAGTTTTATTAACTAATCTTAGATTGAAATTGGCCGATGGCTGCTCCTATGGTAAGGCCTAGATGAGGTCATAATATATACTTAATTTGAGGCATCTATGTGCCATAATAGTAAAAGAAAATTACTCAAATAGAGCAATTTTTGTGAAATAAATTCGATTTTGTGAAAGTACACCCCTTTTTAGGGGTGAAAAGGGTGAGATACAGCAAAATTGCACTCGTTTTAACTTATAGAGCGTCTAAAATAGAATATAATGCAGCCCAAACATATATCAATATACCACTAATATTTACCAGCTTTTACTGAATTATAAAAACTATGCATAAAAATGGTAGGAATTCCGTGTATTTACAATTGGTTTGTTATCTTAGATTGAAATTGGTCAATGGCTGATACCATAGTAAGACCTAGCCAAGGTTAGAATATGTACTAAATCTCAGGTATCTATGTGCCGTTAGAGTAAACAAAACATTAAATTAGTGCATTTTTGCAAAAGAATTTCGATATTTGAGAGTATGCCTCTTTTTACGGGTGAAGGGGGTGAAATACGGCAAAATTGCATAGGACCGAACTTGTCGAGCGTCTAAAATAGAACATAATATTGGCAAAACGTCTATCAATATTGCTGTATAGATGGCAGAATAAAGTCATTTACAAACACTTTACATGAAAAAATTTTTATAATCTCGTGATTTTTCGAATTTTTTGGACTTAACTTTGATTGCAACTGACCAATGGCTGCTACCATATTAAAAACTAGTTATATCTATAATATACCCTAAGCTTCAGGCATCTGTGTGCCATAAGAGTAAATAAAAAATAGTAAAATAGCGAAATTTTTGTGCAAGAATTTTGAAATTTTGAAACTATACCCTTTTTAAGGGTGAAGGTGGCGAGATGAGCCAAAATGTTATAGGACCAAACCTGTAAAACGTCTACAATAGAATGTAGTAATGGCAAAACATAATCGATAAAGCTGTATATTTACCAGGTAAAGGTGAATTACTAACACTTTACATGGAAAAATATTAACAACTTTGGGTTTTTACCATTTTTTTGGACTTAACTTCGATTGAAATTGGCAAATAGCTACTACTATAGAAAGAACCTGTTGAGGTCATAATGTAAACAAAAATTCATGTATATATATTACATAATATTAGTTAAAAATAATAAAATAGCACAATTTTTGCGAAAAATTTGAGAAATTTTGAAAGTAGGCCCCTTTTTAAGGGTGAAGGGGGTGAGATACGGCAATTATTAATAGGACCAATCTTGTAGAGTATTTAATTCCCAACCAACGATTTTCTCTCAGATTTGAGCCAGAACGTCTCGTTCAAAAGTTACAGCGAAAATAGTAAAACCTTACATTTTCGGGTTACTGGTTTCCACCCTTCGTTATTTTTTTGGAAGGGTTGAAATGAAAAATTGTCGGTTTCCAGACTTTTCCCGGGGGTATCAAACCTTTAGCCACCCGCGTCCAAAAAATCAAGTTTCCAGCTCACCGGGAAGTAGTCTAGAATTTGTATAGATAAGTGAGTGAGTTCCACATGGGGCTGTATATATTATTGACTCGCCTACGGCTCGATGGGGGCTCCGCCCCCATGCCCCCTGTTTGGTTTCTTTTAATTCGATAATAATTTAAGAAGTCCCTCTGCCCACCTAGGGGTTGCCCCGATTTCATAAAAAATACCAAAGCTCAAAATTGGTCTTATGGCCTGGCGGCTAAATATCCCTAAAATTTTAAATGTTTTACATAAAATTATCTTTATATTAAAAATATATTTCTTTAATATATGGTGTCTTCCGTGTTACCGCCCATTTGAAAGTTGAAGCTAAGAGTAGAACAATAAAAGAGAATAGAATAATTCAATCCATGAATGCAATTAGAAAATTCCATTCAAAAGTAAATAAAAACGTTGTAACGGGGCAGACCCCCCTCCTTAAGAAATTCCTAACATATGCAAGAGTCGTTGATGCGATGGGCGGAGTCTTAAAAATTTCGTAAAAGAAACACCAAATAGAATATAATATATTTAAAAACAGTGCAATTTTTTTATGAAATCAAAATTTTCAAAGTACACTCTTTGAAGGGAGAAAGGGGTGAGTTGTTGGAAAATGTCATATGAACAAAATTGTAAAGCGTCAAAAATTGAATGTAATATCAGTAAAAATATATTGATATAATTATGCATTTACCACATTAAAATAAATTGTAAATAATATACAAGAAAAATATTAGTAAATTCGATTTTTCTCGGTTATTTAACTAATCTTAGATTAAAATTGGTCGATGGTTGCTCCTATAGTAAGACCTAGATAAGGTAATAATATACACTTAATTTGAGGCATCTATGTGCCATAACAGTAAACGAAATGTATTCAAATAGATCAATTTTTGTGAAAGAAATTCGAATTTGTGAAAGTATTCTCCTTCTTTAGCATGAAGGGGGTGAGATATGCCAAAATGTCTTAGGACAAAACTTATAGAGCGTCTATTAGAATATAGTAATCTCAAAACATATATCTATATAGCAGTATATTTACCAAGTTAAAGTCAATTACAAACACTTTGCATGAAAAAATGTTAATAATTTTGAGTTTTTACAATTTTTTTTTCCTAAACTTCGATTGAAATTGGAAAAAAGCTTCTACTATAGAAAGAAATTATTAAGCTCATAATATAAACAGAAATGTATGCATATATGTTACATAATATTAAATAAAAAAATACAAAGTATCGCAATTTTTTCGAAAAACTTTAGAAATTTTTAAAGTACGCCGCTTTTTAAGGGCTAAGGGGGTGAGATACAGCAAAATTTCACAGGACCAAACTTGTAGAGCGTCTATAACAGAACATAATTAAGGCAAAACATTAAAGTGAATTAAAAACACTTTACATGAAAAAATGTTAAGAATTTAGTGTTTTTACAATTTTCTTAGACTAAACTTTGATTAAAATTGGCGAATATCGACTACTATAGAAAGGAATGGTTGAAGTCAGTATATAAACAGAATTTTAGGCATCCATGTGCCATAATAGTGAATAGAAATATCAAAATAGCGCGATTTTCCAGAAAAAATTTAGAAATTTTGAAAGTCCGCCCCTTTTTAAGGGTGAAGGGGGTGAGATACGTCAAAATTTCAGAGGACCAAATTTGTAGAGCATCTAAAATAGAATACAATATTGATAAAACATGTATCGATATATCAGTATATTTAACGGGTAAAAGTAAATTAAAAACACTATACATGAAAAAATGTTAAGGATTTCGTTTGTTTACGTTTTTTCTGGACTAAACTTAGGTTGAAATTGTTCAATGAATGCTACTATAGTTAGATCTATATTAGGGCATTAAATGTACAAAATGTCACTCATCGATGTGCCATAATAGTGAATGAAAAATATGTAAATAGTGCAAATTTTGTTAAAGAATTATGAAATTTTATAAGTACGCCCCTTTTTAAGGGTGAAAGGGATGATATACGGTATAATGTTATAAGACCTATCTTGTAGAGCGTTTAATTCCCAAATAACGATTTTTCCTCAGATTCAAGTTAGGACCTCTCGTTCAAAAGTTATAGAGAAAATAGTAAAACCTTACTTTTCGGGTTATTGGTTTCCACCCTTCGTTATTTTTTTGGAGGGGTTGAAATGGAAAATTGTGGGGTTTCAGACTTTTCCCTATGACATCAGATGTTAAGCCACCCGCATGCCAAAAATCAAGTTTCCAGCTCACCCGGAAGTAGTCTAGAATTTGTATGGATGAGTCAGTGAGTGAGTTACACATGGGGCTGTATATTTATAGGACTCGCCTACGGCTCGATGGGGGCTCCGCCCCCATGCCCCCTGTAATGGTTCCCCCGAAGTGTTAGTAGACGATAACGAATCGATGCCGAAAGGAAATTGCCGTTAGTAGTTTAGAGGAAGTTAAAAAAATACCTGGAAACAACGAATAGTCAAGTTACAAATGTTGAAATAGGGCAATTGTTGTGAAAGAATTTCATTATCGTGAAAGTACGCTCTTTTTCAAGGGTGAAGG
Organism: Neoaliturus tenellus; assembly: GCA_030545055.2. NCBI lineage: Eukaryota > Metazoa > Arthropoda > Insecta > Hemiptera > Cicadellidae > Neoaliturus > Neoaliturus tenellus. Next base: position 74,992,847 of record CM061535.1, on the reverse strand, counting down.
GGGTGAGATACTGCCAAATCGAAAAGGACCGAACTTGTAGAGCGTCCGAAATAGAACAAATTATTGGCGAAATACAAATCAATATGGCAGTAAAATTTTCAGTATAAAGTAATTTACAAACACTTTACATGAAAAATTGTCAATAATTTTTTTTCAATTGTTTTGGCCTTAAATTTGATTGAAATTGATCAATGGCTTCTAAAATAGTAAGAACTAGTTGGGTCAATAATATTTACTAAGTTTGAGGCATCTGTGCGCCTTAATAGTAATTAAAAAACATTAAAATAGCGAATTGTTATGAATTTAGAGTTCTCGCCTACGGCTCGATGGGGGCTCCGCCCCCATGCCCCCTATAATGGTTCCCCCAAAGTGTTGGTAGTCGATAATACGAATCGATGCCGAAAGGAAATTGCCGTTAGTAGTTTAGAGGATTATTAAAAAGTACGTGGAAAGGACGAATAGTCAAGTAAATTAAAGTTTTAGTACCGATGGACGAACGCGATATTATCAATAAAAATTTGTCGAAAAATGAACTTTTACAATCCCCCTAGTTGGATTAATTTAATCCGTTAATAATTTACAAAGTCTCAAGTCCAGGGAATCCGTCGATCTGAACACCTAGGGGTTGCCCTGAATTCATTTAAGTCTCAGGCATTTAACAAAATACAGATCAAAGCTCTAAATTGTCTTATGACGTAGCGGCTATAGATCCTTAAAATGTAAAATGTTTCATATAAGTAATCTTTATATTTAAAATATGTTTCTTAAAATATCCGGAGTCTTCCGTGAAACCAATCCATTTGGAAGTTGAAGCTAAGAGTAGGACAATAATAAAAGAGAATAAAATAATTAAATTCACGAATGCAATTAAAAAATTCCAATTAAAACGAAATAAAGAAACTTTGTTAAGTGGCAGACTCCCCTCCTTAAAAAATTCCTACTATACGCAAGAGTCGTTGATGCTTGAGGGGGGTCTTAAAAATGTATTAGAAAACACCAAATAGTATATAAAATATATTAATATTGTTCAATTTTTGTCAATGAATGAAAATTTTCATAGTACACCTTTTTAAGAGAGAAGGATTTGAGATATGACAAAATATCAAATGACCGATATTGTAGACCATCTAAAATAGAATGTAACACCAGTATAAATATATTTATATAATTATGCATTTACCACATTTAAATAAATTGTAGATACTATTAAAAAACGTTAATAATTGCATGTTTTCGAATTTTTTTTAAATCTTAGATTGATATTGGCCAATGGCTGTTCCTATAGTAAGACCTATATAAGTGTATAATATATACTAAATTTGAAGCATCTATATGCTATAATAGTAAACAAAACATATTCAAATAGATCAATTGTTGTGAAAAAAATCAATTTTTTTAAAGTATGTCCTTTTTAAGGGTGAAGGGGGTGGCATACAGCAAAATTGCATACATCTGAACTTATAGAGCTTCTAAAATAGAATATAATACTGACCAAACATATATCGTTCTACCAAACATATTTACCAGTTTTTACTGAATTACAAAAACAACGCATAAAAATTTTAATAATTCTATGTTTTTACAATCTTTTTTGGGATAAAATTAAATAAATATTGATCAATAGCTGACACTATAGTAAGACCTAGTCAAGGTGAGTATATATACTAAATTTCAGGCATCCATGTGCCATTGGAGTAATACAAAACATTAAAGTAACGCATTTTTGCGAAAGAATATCGATATTTTGCAAGTATGCCCCTTTTTACGGTTGAAGATGGTGAGATACGTCAAAATTTCACAGGACTGAACTTGTAGAGCGTCTAAAATTAAACATAAAACTGGAAAAACATTTATCAATATTGCAGTATATATTAAAGATTAAAGTGATTTACAAACACTTTACATGAAAAAAATGTTAATAAATTTGGGATTTTCCAATTTTTTTCGGACTTAACTTTGATTGAAATTGGCCAATGGCTGCTAACATAGTAAGAATTAGTTAAGTCTATAATATGTAAGTTTCAGGCATCTGTGTGCCATAATAGTAAATAAACAATACTAAAACAGCGAATTTTTTGTGAAAGAATTTAAAAATTTTGAAATTACACCCCTTTTAAGGGTGAAGGGGGTGAGATACGCAAAAATGTCATAGGACCAAACTTGTAGAGCGTCTACAATACAATATAGTAACGGCATAACATATATCGATATAGCAGTATATTCACCAGGTTAAAGTGAATTACAAACACTTCACATAAAAAACGTTAAGAATTTTGTGTTTTTAAAATTTTTTGGACTAACCTCCGAATGAAAATGGCAAAAAGCTACTACTATTGGAAGACCCTGTTGAGGTCATAATATAAATAGAAATTCATGCATATGTATTACATAATAGTAAATAAAAATATCAAAATAACGGTATTTTTTGCGAAATATTTTAGAAGTTTTGAAAGTACGCCTCTTTTTAAGGGTGAAGGAGGTGAGATACGAAAAAATGACACAGGACCAAACTTGTAGAACATTTAATTCCCAACTAACGATTTTCCCTCAGATTTGAGCTACGACCTTTCGTTCAAAAGTTACAGCGAAAATAGTAAAACCTTACAAATTCGGGTTACCGGTTTCCACCCTTCGATTATTTTTTTGGGGGGTTGAAATGAAAAATTGTCGGGTTTAAGACTTTTCCCAAGGGTTTCAGACCTTAAGCCACCCGCATGCCAAAAATCAAGTTTCCAGCTCATCTGGAAGTGGTCTAGAATTTGTATAGATGAGTCAGTCAGTCAGTCAGTTACACATGGGGCTGTATATATTATTGACTCGCCTACGGCTCGATGAGGGCTCCGCCCCCATGCCCCCTTATTGGGTTGCCCCGAATTTATGAATTGCTCGAAGTCTTAAGTACTGAACAGGCTAGTTTGGGTCTCCACCCCACGCTATCCTTGTCTTCGGTGACTTAATTTAAAAGTTTAGGAAGTCAATAGTTGTTATGATATTCTCTCGATATTTAAAGTTTAAATTGACACTTTTGTTTTATATTTTATATAAAGTGCTCAGGGTGTGTGTATGTTGCTAAATTCCCGGCATCTTAAGTGTCATAACAGTAAATTAAAATATTAAAATAACTCAATTGTTGTGTAAGAATATTGAATTTTGAAAGTACGCCTCTTTTTTGGGTTAAGGGGATGAAATGCTACAAAATCTCAAAGGGCCGAGCTTAAAGAGCATTCTTAAAGAATATAATACTGAAAAAAGATATAGATTCAAATTGGCCAATGGCTTCTCCTATAGTAAGACGTAGATATGGTCGTAATATATATTAAAATTGTGGTATCGATGTACCATAACAGTAAATGAAAAATATTGAAATAAAGCAATTAATTTTTGTGAGAGACATTCGATATCGTGAAAGTACGAATATTTTTAATGGTGAAGGGAATGAGATACGGTATAATTGCATACGACCGATCTTGTAGATTGTCCAAAATAAAATATAATACTTTCCAAACATATATCGATATACCAGTAATGTTTACCAGGTGTGACCTATTACAAAAACTACTCATAAAAAGGTTAGATATTCCGTGTTTCTACAATTCTTTTGGACTAAACTTGGATTGAAATTGATCAATGGCTGCTACCATAGTAAGACCTAGTCGAGGTTAGAATATGTACTAAATTTCAGGCATTTCTGTGCCATTAGAGTAAAAAAATTCTTTAAATAGCGCATTTTTGCGAAAGAATTTCATATTTTAAAAGTACGCATCTCTTTATGGGCGAAGGGGGTGAGGTACGGCGAAATTGCATAGGACTGAACTTGTAGAACGTCTAAAATAAAATATAATACTGGCAAAACATATATCAATTTTGCGGTGCATTTGCCAGAATTAAGTAATTTACAAACACTTTACACGAAAAAATGTTGAGAATTTAATGGTTTTTTTCCAATTTTTTAAAACTAAAATTCGATTGAAATAGGAAAAAAGCTACTACTATAGAAAGAAACTGTTGAGCTCATAATATAAACATAAATTCATCCATATATGATACATAATATTAAATAAAAATATCAAAGTAAAGCAATTTTTTCGATTAAATTTAGAAATTTTGAAAGTACGCCCCTTTTTAAGGATGAAGGGGGTGAGATACGGCAAAATTTTACAGGACCTAACTTGTAGAGCGTAAATAAGAGAATATTGTTAAGGCAAAACATATAACAATATGGCAGTACATTTACCGGGTCAAAATGAATTACAAACACTTTACACGAAAAAAGTTTAAGAAACTTGTTGTTTTACACTTTTTTTCTTCTAAAATTTGATTTAAATTGTAAAATAGATACTACTATAGAAAGAACTGTTTGAGAATATAATATGTACAGCATTTCATGCATCCATGTGCCATAATAGTAAATTAAAATATCAAAATAGAACAATTATTGTGAAAATATTTAGAAATTTTGAAATTACACCCCTTTTTAAGGGTGAAGGGGGTGAGATACGCCTAAATGTCAAAGGACCAAAATTGTAGAGCGTCTGTAAAAGAATATAGTAACTGCATAACATATATCGATATAGCAGAATATTCACCAGGTCAAAGTGAATTACAAACACTTCACATGAAAAACGTTAAGAATTTTGTGTTTTTAAAGTTTTTTTGGACTAAACTCCGAATGAAAATGGCAAAAAGCTACAACCATAGAAAGAACCTGTTGAGGTTATAATATAAGTAGAAATTCATGCATATATATTGGATAATAGTAAATAAAAATATCAAAATAGCGCTATTTTTGCGAAAGGTTTTAGAAATTTTGAAAGTACACCCCTTTTTAAGGGTGAAGGAGATGAGATACGGAAAAATGTCAAAGGACCAAACTTGTAGAAAATTTAATTCCCAACTAACGGTTTTCCCTCAGATTTGAGGTAGGACCTCTCGTTCAAAAGTTACAGCGAAAATAGTAAAACCTTACATTTCGGGGTTACCGGTTTCCACCCTTTGTTATTTTTTTGGGGGGGGGTTGAAATGAAAAATTGTCGATTTTCAAGCTTTTCCCGGGGGTATCAGACTTCAAGCCACACGCATGCCAAAAATCAAGTTTCCAGCTCACACGTAAGCTGTCTAGAATTTGTATGGATGAGTGAGTCAGTCAGTGAGTCAGTTCCACATGGGGCTGTATATATATAGGACTCGCCTACGGCTCGATGGGGGCTCCGCCCCCATGCCCCCTTACAAGGTTGCCCCGAATTTGTTGATTGCTCTAAGTCTTAAGTATTAAACATTCTAGTAGGGGCCTCCACCCCCCACGCTATAATTGTCTTCGCTGACTTATTTTAATAGTTTAAGAAGTCAAAAGCATTTAAGATATTCTCTCGACATTTAAAGTTTAAATTGATACTTTTGCTTTATATTTTATATAAAATGCTCAGGGTATATGTGTGTAGCTAAATTTCATTCATCTGAAGTGTCATAACAGCAAATGAAAAATGTTGGAATAAAGCAATTTTTGTGAAAGACATTCGATATTGTGAAAATATGCCCATTTTAAGGGTGAAGGCTGTGACATACGGCAAAATTGCATATGACCGATCTTGTAGAGCGTCTTAATTCAAATACAATACTGGCCAAACATATGTCGATATACCGGTAATGTTTATCAGGTTTGACCTATTACAAAAACTACTCATAAAAATTTTAGAAATTCCGTGTTTCTACAATTTTTATGGACTAAACTTAAATTGAAATTGATCAATGGCTGCTGCCATAGTAAGACCTAGCCGAGGTTACAATATGTACTAAATTTCAGGCATCTACGTGCCATCAAAGTAAATTAAATTTCTTTAAATAGCGCATTTTTGCGAAAGAATTTTGATATTTTGAAAGTACGCAGCTCTATACGGGTGAAGGGGGTGAGATACGGCAAAATCGCATAGAACCTAACTTGTAGAGCGTCTAAAATAAAATATAATACTGGCAAACATATATCAGTTTTGCAGAGCATTTGTCAGAATAAAGTAATTCCCAAACACTTTACACAAAAAACTTTTAAAATTTAATGTTTTTCAATTTTTTAGACTAAACTTCGATTGAAATTGGAAAAAAGCTACTACTATAGAAAGAACCTGTTTAGCTCATAATATAAAAAGAAATTCATGCAAATATGTTTCATAATATTAAATAAAAATATCAAAGTGGCGCAATTTTTTCGCAAAACTTTAGAAATTTTAAAAGTACACCCATTTTCAACAGTGAAGGGGGTGAGATACGTCAACATTTCAAAGGACCAAACTTGTAGAGCACTCAAATTAGAATATAATACTGGAAGAAAATGTATCGATATAGCAGTATATTTACCAGGTAAAAGTAAATTACAAACACTATACATGAAAAAATTTTATGGATTTCGTTTGTTTACGTTTTTTTGGACTAATATTAGGTTGAAATTGTTCAATGAATGCTACTACAGTTAGATCTATATTAGAGCATAACATGTACAAAATTTCACTCATCGATGTGCCATAAAAGTAAATGAAAAATATTAAAATAGTGCAATTTTTGTTGACGAATTTTGAAGTTTTGGAAGTAAGCCCCTTTTTAAGGGTGAAGGGGATGAGATACGGTAAAATGTAATAGGACCTAACTTGTAGAGCGTCTATAGGAGTATATAGTAATGGCAAATTATATATCGAAATAGCAATATATTTACCATGTTAAAGTGAATTTCTAACACATGACATGAAAAAATGTAAATAATTTTGTGATTTCACCATTTTTTGGGACTAATCTTCGATTGAAATAGGCAAATATCTACTACTATAGAAATAACCTGTTGAGGTCATAATATTAATAGAAATTCATGCATATATATTACATAATAGTAAATAAAAATATCAAAATAACGCTATTTTTGCGAAAAAATTTAGAAATTTTGAAAGTACGCCCCTTTTTAAGGGTGAAGGCGGTGAGATACGGAAAAATGTCATAGGACCAACCTTGTAGAACATTTCATTCCCAACTAACGATTTTCCCTCAGATTTGAGCTACGACCTCTCGTTCAAAAGTTACAGCGAAAATAGTAAAACCTTACAAATTAGGGTTACCGGTTTCCACCCTTCGTTATTTTTTTGAGGGGGTTGAAATATAAAATTGTCTGTTTTCAGACTTTTCCTGGGGATATTAGACCTCAAGCCACCCGCATGCCAAAAATCAAGTTTTCAGCTCACCCGGAAGCTGTTTAGAATTTATGTAGATGAGTCAGTCAGTCAGTGAGTGAGTCAGTTACACATGGGGCTGTATATATTATGGACTCGCCTACGGCTCGATGGGGGCTCCGCCCCCATGCCCCCTATAATGGTTCCCCCGAAGTGTTAGTAGACGATAACAAATCGTTGCCGAAAGAAAATCGCCGTTTGTAGTTTAGAGGAAGTTAAAAAAATACGTGGAAACAACGAATAGTCAAGTAACAAATGTTGAAATAGAGCAATTGTTGTGAAAGACTTTCAATATCGTGAAAGTACGCTCGTACAATATCGTGAAAATTCGATTGAAATTGGTAAAAAGCTTTTTTTACAGATAGAACCTGTCGAAGTCATAAAATAAATAGAAATTCATGCATACATATTACATAATAGTAAATAAAAATATCAAAATCGCACAATTTTTGAGAAAAATTTTAGAAATTCTGAAAGTACACTCCTTTTCAAGGGTGAAGGGGGTGAGATACTGCCAAATCGCAAAAAACCGAACTTGTAGAACGTCTAAAATAGAACAAATTATTGGCGAAATAAAAATCAATATGGCAGTAAAATTTTCAGTATAAAGTCATTTACAAACACTTTACATGAAAAAATGTCAATAATTTCGTGTTTTTTCAATTTTTTTGGTCTTAAGTTTGATTGAAATTGATCAATGGCTTCTTAAATAGTAAGAACTAGTTGGGTCAATAATATTTACTAAGTTTGAGGCATCTGTGCGCCATAATAGTAAATAAAAAACATTAAAATAGCGAATTGTTTGTGGAAGCAAAAACATATATCAATATAGCAGTATATTTACTAAGTTTAAGTGAATTACGAACACTTTACATGAAAAAATGTTGAAAATTTTGTGTTTTTACAATTTATTTTTTTGGGCTAAAATTCGATTGAAATTGGCAAAAAGCTTTTTTTTACAGATAGAACCTGTCGAAGTCATAAAATAAATAGAAACGCATGCATACATATTACATAATAGTAAATAAAAATATCAAAATAGCACAATTTTTGAGAAACATTTTAGAAATTCTGAAAGTACACTCCTTTGTAAGGGTAAAGGGGGTGAGATACGGCAACATCACATACGATCGAACTTGTAGAGCGTCTAAAATAAAATATAATACTGGCAAAAAATATCAATTTTGCAGTACACTTGCCAGATTATATCAATTTACGAACAGTATACTTGACATTTTTTTTAAGAATTTTGTGTTGTACGACCATTTAGGACTAAACTTAGACTGAAATCGGCCAATGAATCTACTATAGTTTGACCTATATTAGGGCATAACATGTGCAAAATTTCACTCATCAATGTGCCATAATAGTAAATGAAAAATATTAAAATAGTGCAAATTTGTTTACGAGTTTTGAAATTTTGGAAATACGCCGCTTTTTAAAGGTGAAGGGGATGAGATACGGTAAAATGTCATAGGTCCAAACTTGTAGAGCATCTAAAATAGAATACAGTTCTGGAAAAACATCAATCGATATAGGAGTATATTTAACAGGTAAAAATAAATTAATTACAAACAGTATAAATGAAAAAATGTTAAGGATTTCGAGTTTTACGATTTTTGAACTAAACTTAGGTTGAAATTGGCTAATGAATGCTACTATAGTTAGACCTATATTAGGGCATAATATGTACAAATTTTCACGCATCGATGTGCCATATAATAGTAAATTTAAAATATTAAAATAGTGCAATATTTTGACGAGTTTTGAAATTTTGGAAATACGCCGCTTTTTAAAGGTGAAGGGGATGAAATACGGTAAAATAACATAGGACCAATCTTGTAGAGAATCTAAAATAAAATACAATATTGCTAAAACCTGTATCGATATAGCAGTATATTTACCAGGTAAAAGTAAATTACAAACACTATCCATGAAAAAATGTTAAGATTTTCGTTTGTTTACGATTTTTTGGACTAAACTTAGGTTGAAATAGATCAATGAATGCTACTATAGTTAGACCTGTATTAGTACATAATATGTACAAAATTTCACTCATCGATGTGCCATATAATAGTAAATTAAAAATATTAAAATAATGCAATATTTTGACGAGTTTTGAAATTTTGGAAATACGCCGCTTTTAAGGGTGAAGGGTATGAAATACGGTAAAATGTCATAGGACCAATCTTGTAGAGCATCTAAAATAGAATACAATATTGCTAAAACATGTATCGATATAGCAGTATATTTACCAGGTAAAGGTAAATTACAAACACTATACATGAAAAAATGTTAAGGATTTCGTTTGTTTACGATTTTTTTGGACTAAACTTAGGTTGAAATTGACCAATGAATGCTACTATAGTTAGACCTATATTTGTGCATAAGATGTACAAAATTTCACTCATCGATGTGCCATAATACTAAACTAAAAATATTAAAATATTCCAATTTTTGTTGGCGAATTTTGAAATTTTGGAAGTACGCCCCTTTTTAAGGGTGAAGGGGATGAGATACGGTAAAATGTCATAGGACCTAACTTGTAGAGCGTTTAATTCCCCACTAACGATTTTCCCTCAGATTCGAGATAGGACCTCTCGTTCAAAAGTTACAGCGAAAATAGTAAAACCTTACATTTCGGGGTTACCGGTTTCCACCCTTCGTTATTTTTTGGGGGGGGTTGAAATGAAAAATTGTAGGATTTCAGACTTTTCCCGGGGGTATAGGATCTTAAGCCACCCGCATGCCTAAAATCAAGTTTCCAGCTCACCTGGAAGTGACTTAGAATTTATGTAGATGAGTCAGTCAGTCAGTCAGTTACACATGGGGCTGTATATTTATAAGACTCGCCTACGGCTCGATGGGGGCTCCGCCCCCATGCCCCCTGTAATGGTTCCCCCGAAGTGTTAGTAGACGATAACGAATCGATGCCGAAAGGAAATTGCCGTTAGTAGTTTAGAGGAAGTTAAAAAAATACCTGGAAACAACGAATAGTCAAGTTACAAATGTTGAAATAGGGCAATTGTTGTGAAAGAATTTCATTATCGTGAAAGTACGCTCTTTTTCAAGGGTGAAGGGGGTGAGATACTGCCAAATCGAAAAGGACCGAACTTGTAGAGCGTCCGAAATAGAACAAATTATTGGCGAAATACAAATCAATATGGCAGTAAAATTTTCAGTATAAAGTAATTTACAAACACTTTACATGAAAAATTGTCAATAATTTTTTTTCAATTGTTTTGGCCTTAAATTTGATTGAAATTGATCAATGGCTTCTAAAATAGTAAGAACTAGTTGGGTCAATAATATTTACTAAGTTTGAGGCATCTGTGCGCCTTAATAGTAATTAAAAAACATTAAAATAGCGAATTGTTATGAATTTAGAGTTCTCGCCTACGGCTCGATGGGGGCTCCGCCCCCATGCCCCCTATAATGGTTCCCCCAAAGTGTTGGTAGTCGATAATACGAATCGATGCCGAAAGGAAATTGCCGTTAGTAGTTTAGAGGATTATTAAAAAGTACGTGGAAAGGACGAATAGTCAAGTAAATTAAAGTTTTAGTACCGATGGACGAACGCGATATTATCAATAAAAATTTGTCGAAAAATGAACTTTTACAATCCCCCTAGTTGGATTAATTTAATCCGTTAATAATTTACAAAGTCTCAAGTCCAGGGAATCCGTCGATCTGAACACCTAGGGGTTGCCCTGAATTCATTTAAGTCTCAGGCATTTAACAAAATACAGATCAAAGCTCTAAATTGTCTTATGACGTAGCGGCTATAGATCCTTAAAATGTAAAATGTTTCATATAAGTAATCTTTATATTTAAAATATGTTTCTTAAAATATCCGGAGTCTTCCGTGAAACCAATCCATTTGGAAGTTGAAGCTAAGAGTAGGACAATAATAAAAGAGAATAAAATAATTAAATTCACGAATGCAATTAAAAAATTCCAATTAAAACGAAATAAAGAAACTTTGTTAAGTGGCAGACTCCCCTCCTTAAAAAATTCCTACTATACGCAAGAGTCGTTGATGCTTGAGGGGGGTCTTAAAAATGTATTAGAAAACACCAAATAGTATATAAAATATATTAATATTGTTCAATTTTTGTCAATGAATGAAAATTTTCATAGTACACCTTTTTAAGAGAGAAGGATTTGAGATATGACAAAATATCAAATGACCGATATTGTAGACCATCTAAAATAGAATGTAACACCAGTATAAATATATTTATATAATTATGCATTTACCACATTTAAATAAATTGTAGATACTATTAAAAAACGTTAATAATTGCATGTTTTCGAATTTTTTTTAAATCTTAGATTGATATTGGCCAATGGCTGTTCCTATAGTAAGACCTATATAAGTGTATAATATATACTAAATTTGAAGCATCTATATGCTATAATAGTAAACAAAACATATTCAAATAGATCAATTGTTGTGAAAAAAATCAATTTTTTTAAAGTATGTCCTTTTTAAGGGTGAAGGGGGTGGCATACAGCAAAATTGCATACATCTGAACTTATAGAGCTTCTAAAATAGAATATAATACTGACCAAACATATATCGTTCTACCAAACATATTTACCAGTTTTTACTGAATTACAAAAACAACGCATAAAAATTTTAATAATTCTATGTTTTTACAATCTTTTTTGGGATAAAATTAAATAAATATTGATCAATAGCTGACACTATAGTAAGACCTAGTCAAGGTGAGTATATATACTAAATTTCAGGCATCCATGTGCCATTGGAGTAATACAAAACATTAAAGTAACGCATTTTTGCGAAAGAATATCGATATTTTGCAAGTATGCCCCTTTTTACGGTTGAAGATGGTGAGATACGTCAAAATTTCACAGGACTGAACTTGTAGAGCGTCTAAAATTAAACATAAAACTGGAAAAACATTTATCAATATTGCAGTATATATTAAAGATTAAAGTGATTTACAAACACTTTACATGAAAAAAATGTTAATAAATTTGGGATTTTCCAATTTTTTTCGGACTTAACTTTGATTGAAATTGGCCAATGGCTGCTAACATAGTAAGAATTAGTTAAGTCTATAATATGTAAGTTTCAGGCATCTGTGTGCCATAATAGTAAATAAACAATACTAAAACAGCGAATTTTTTGTGAAAGAATTTAAAAATTTTGAAATTACACCCCTTTTAAGGGTGAAGGGGGTGAGATACGCAAAAATGTCATAGGACCAAACTTGTAGAGCGTCTACAATACAATATAGTAACGGCATAACATATATCGATATAGCAGTATATTCACCAGGTTAAAGTGAATTACAAACACTTCACATAAAAAACGTTAAGAATTTTGTGTTTTTAAAATTTTTTGGACTAACCTCCGAATGAAAATGGCAAAAAGCTACTACTATTGGAAGACCCTGTTGAGGTCATAATATAAATAGAAATTCATGCATATGTATTACATAATAGTAAATAAAAATATCAAAATAACGGTATTTTTTGCGAAATATTTTAGAAGTTTTGAAAGTACGCCTCTTTTTAAGGGTGAAGGAGGTGAGATACGAAAAAATGACACAGGACCAAACTTGTAGAACATTTAATTCCCAACTAACGATTTTCCCTCAGATTTGAGCTACGACCTTTCGTTCAAAAGTTACAGCGAAAATAGTAAAACCTTACAAATTCGGGTTACCGGTTTCCACCCTTCGATTATTTTTTTGGGGGGTTGAAATGAAAAATTGTCGGGTTTAAGACTTTTCCCAAGGGTTTCAGACCTTAAGCCACCCGCATGCCAAAAATCAAGTTTCCAGCTCATCTGGAAGTGGTCTAGAATTTGTATAGATGAGTCAGTCAGTCAGTCAGTTACACATGGGGCTGTATATATTATTGACTCGCCTACGGCTCGATGGGGGCTCCGCCCCCATGCCCCCTTATTGGGTTGCCCCGAATTTCTGAATTGCTCGAAGTCTTAAGTACTGAACAGGCTAGTTTGGGTCTCCACCCCACGCTATCCTTGTCTTCGGTGACTTAATTTAAAAGTTTAGGAAGTCAATAGTTGTTATGATATTCTCTCGATATTTAAAGTTTAAATTGACACTTTTGTTTTATATTTTATATAAAGTGCTCAGGGTGTGTGTATGTTGCTAAATTTCCGGCATCTTAAGTGTCATAACAGTAAATTAAAATATTAAAATAACTCAATTGTTGTGTAAGAATATTGAATTTTGAAAGTACGCCTCTTTTTGGGGTTAAGGGGATGAAATGCTACAAAATCTCAAAGGGCCGAGCTTAAAGAGCATTCTTAAAGAATATAATACTGAAAAAAGATATAGATTCAAATTGGCCAATGGCTTCTCCTATAGTAAGACGTAGATATGGTCGTAATATATATTAAAATTGTGGTATCGATGTACCATAACAGTAAATGAAAAATATTGAAATAAAGCAATTAATTTTTGTGAGAGACATTCGATATCGTGAAAGTACGAACATTTTTAATGGTGAAGGGAATGAGATACGGTATAATTGCATACGACCGATCTTGTAGATTGTCCAAAATAAAATATAATTCTTTCCAAACATATATCGATATACCAGTAATGTTTACCAGGTGTGACCTATTACAAAAACTACTCATAAAAAGGTTAGATATTCCGTGTTTCTACAATTCTTTTGGACTAAACTTGGATTGAAATTGATCAATGGCTGCTACCATAGTAAGACCTAGTCGAGGTTAGAATATGTACTAAATTTCAGGCGTTTCTGTGCCATTAGAGTAAAAAAATTCTTTAAATAGCGCATTTTTGCGAAAGAATTTCATATTTTAAAAGTACGCATCTCTTTATGGGCGAATGGGGTGAGGTACGGCGAAATTGCATAGGACTGAACTTGTAGAACGTCTAAAATAAAATATAATACTGGCAAAACATATATCAATTTTGCGGTGCATTTGCCAGAATTAAGTAATTTACAAACACTTTACACGAAAAAATGTTAAGAATTTAATGGTTTTTTTCCAATTTTTTTAAACTAAAATTCGATTGAAATAGGAAAAAAGCTACTACTATAGAAAGAAACTGTTGAGCTCATAATATAAACATAAATTCATCCATATATGATACATAATATTAAATAAAAATATCAAAGTAAAGCAATTTTTTCGAATAAATTTAGAAATTTTGAAAGTACGCCCCTTTTTAAGGATGAAGGGGGTGAGATACGGCAAAATTTTACAGGACCTAACTTGTAGAGCGTAAATAAGAGAATATTGTTAAGGCAAAACATATAACAATATGGCAGTACATTTACCGGGTCAAAATGAATTACAAACACTTTACACGAAAAAAGTTTAAGAAACTTGTTGTTTTACACTTTTTTCTTCTAAAATTTGATTTAAATTGTAAAATAGATACTACTATAGAAAGAACTGTTTGAGAATATAATATGTACAGCATTTCATGCATCCATGTGCCATAATAGTAAATTAAAATATCAAAATAGAACAATTATTGTGAAAATATTTAGAAATTTTGAAATTACACCCCTTTTTAAGGGTGAAGGGGGTGAGATACGCCTAAATGTCAAAGGACCAAAATTGTAGAGCGTCTGTAAAAGAATATAGTAACTGCATAACATATATCGATATAGCAGTATATTCACCAGGTCAAAGTGAATTACAAACACTTCACATGAAAAACGTTAAGAATTTTGTGTTTTTAAAGTTTTTTTGGACTAAACTCCGAATGAAAATGGCAAAAAGCTACAACCATAGAAAGAACCTGTTGAGGTTATAATATAAGTAGAAATTCATGCATATATATTGGATAATAGTAAATAAAAATATCAAAATAGCGCTATTTTTGCGAAAGATTTTAGAAATTTTGAAAGTACACCCCTTTTTAAGGGTGAAGGAGATGAGATACGGAAAAATGTCAAAGGACCAAACTTGTAGAACATTTAATTCCCAACTAACGATTTTCCCTCAGATTTGAGGTAGGACCTCTCGTTCAAAAGTTACAGCGAAAATAGTAAAACCTTACATTTCGGGGTTACCGGTTTCCACCCTTTGTTATTTTTTTGGGGGGGTTGAAATGAAAAATTGTCGATTTTCAAGCTTTTCCCGGGGGTATCAGACTTCAAGCCACACGCATGCCAAAAATCAAGTTTCCAGCTCACACGTAAGCTGTCTAGAATTTGTATGGATGAGTGAGTCAGTCAGTGAGTCAGTTCCACATGGGGCTGTATATATATAGGACTCGCCTACGGCTCGATGGGGGCTCCGCCCCCATGCCCCCTTATTGGGTTGCCCCGAATTTCTGAATTGCTCGAAGTCTTAAGTACTGAACAGGCTAGTTGGGGTGTCCACCCCACGCTATCCTAGTCTTCGGTGACTTAATTTAAAAGTTTACAAAGTCAATAGTTGTTATGATATTCTCTCGATATTTAAAGTTTAAATTGACACTTTTGTTTTATATTTTATATAAAGTGCTCAGGGTGTGTGTATGTTGCTAAATTTCCGGCATCTTAAGTGTCATAACAGTAAATTAAAATATTAAAATAACTCAATTGTTGTGTAAGAATATTGAATTTTGTAAGTACGCTTCTTTTTGGGGTTAAGGGGATGAAATGCTACAAAATCTCAAAGGGCCGAGCTTAAAGAGCATTCTTAAAGAATATAATACTGAAAAAAGATATAGATTCAAATTGGCCAATGGCTTCTCCTATAGTAAGACGTAGATATGGTCGTAATATATATTAAAATTGTGGTATCGATGTACCATAACAGTAAATGAAAAATATTGAAATAAAGCAATTAATTTTTGTGAGAGACATTCGATATCGTGAAAGTACGAACATTTTTAATGGTGAAAGGGATGAGATACGGTATAATTGCATACAACCGATCTTGTAGATTGTCCAAAATAAAATATAATACTTTCCAAACATATATCGATATAAGAGTAATGTTTACCAGGTGTGACCTATTACAAAAACTACTCATAAAAAGGTTAGATATTCCGTGTTTCTACAATTCTTTTGGACTAAACTTGGATTGAAATTGATCAATGGCTGCTACCATAGTAAGACCTAGTCGAGGTTAGAATATGTACTAAATTTCAGGCATTTCTGTGCCATTAGAGTAAAAAAATTCTTATAATAGCGCATTTTTGCGAAAGAATTTCATATTTTAAAAGTACGCATCTCTTTATGGGCGAAGGGGGTGAGGTACGGCGAAATTGCATAGGACCGAACTTGTAGAACGTCTAAAATAAAATATAATACTGGCAAAACATATATCAATTTTGCGGTGCATTTGCCAGAATTAAGTAATTTACAAACACTTTACACGAAAAAATGTTAAGAATTTAATGGTTTTTTTTCAATTTTTTAAACTAAAAGTCGATTGAAATTGGAAAAAAGCTACCACTATAGAAAGAAACTGTTGAGCTCATAATATAAACAGAAATTCATCCATATATGATACATAATATTAAATAAAAATATCAAAGTAAAGCAATTTTTTCGAATAAATTTAGAAATTTTGAAAGTACGCCCCTTTTTAAGGATGAAGGGGGTGAGATACGGCAAAATTTTACAGGACCTAACTTGTAGAGCGTAAATAAGAGAATATAGTTAAGGCAAAACATATAACAATATGGCAGTACATTTACCGGGTCAAAGTGAATTACAAACACTTTACACGAAAAAAGTTTAAGAAATTTGTTGTTATACACTTTTTTTCTTCTAAAATTTGATTTAAATTGTAAAATAGATACTACTATAGAAAGAACTGTTTGAGAATATAATATGTACAGCATTTCATGCATCCATGTGCCATAATAGTAAATTAAAATATCAAAATAGAACAATTATTGTGAAAATATTTAGAAATTTTGAAATTACACCCCTTTTTAAGGGTGAAGGGGGTGAGATACGCCTAAATGTCAAAGGACCAAAATTGTAGAGCGTCTGTAAAAGAATATAGTAACTGCATAACATATATCGATATAGCAGTATATTCACCAGGTCAAAGTGAATTACAAACACTTCACATGAAAAACGTTAAAAATTTTGTGTTTTTAAAGTTTTTTTGGACTAAACTCCAAAAAAATGAAAATGGCAAAAAGCTACAACTATAGAAAGAACCTGTTGAGGTTATAATATAAGTAGAAATTCATGCATATATATTGGATAATAGTAAATAAAAATATCAAAATAGCGCTATTTTTGCGAAAGATTTTAGAAATTTTGAAAGTACACCCCTTTTTAAGGGTGAAGGAGGTGAGATACGGAAAAATGTCAAAGGACCAAACTTGTAGAACATTTAATTCCCAACTAACGATTTTCCCTCAGATTTGAGGTAGGACCTCTCGTTCAAAAGTTACAGCGAAAATAGTAAAGACTTACATTTCGGGGTTACCGGTTTCCACCCTTTGTTATTTTTTTTTGGGGGGGGGGGGGGGTTGAAATGAAAAATTGTCGATTTTCAAGCTTTTCCCGGGGGTATCAGACTTCAAGCCACACGCATGCCAAAAATCAAGTTTCCAGCTCACACGGAAGCTGTCTAGAATTTGTATGGATGAGTGAGTCAGTCAGTGAGTCAGTTCCACATGGGGCTGTATATATATAGGACTCGCCTACGGCTCGATGGGGGCTCCGCCCCCATGCCCCCTTATTGGGTTGCCCTGAATTTCTGAATTGCTCGAAGTCTTAAGTACTGAACAGGCTAGTTTGGGTCTCCACCCCACGCTATCCTTGTCTTCGGTGACTTAATTTAAAAGTTTACAAAGTCAATAGTTGTTATGATATTCTCTCGATATTTAAAGTTTAAATTGACACTTTTGTTTTATATTTTATATAAAGTGCTCAGGGTGTGTGTATGTTGCTAAATTTCCGGCATCTTAAGTGTCATAACAGTAAATTAAAATATTAAAATAACTCAATTGTTGTGTAAGAATATTGAATTTTGAAAGTACGCCTCTTTTTGGGGTTAAGGGGATGAAATGCTACAAAATCTCAAAGGGCCGAGCTTAAAGAGCATTCTTAAAGAATATAATACTGAAAAAAGATATAGATTCAAATTGGCCAATGGCTTCTCCTATAGTAAGACGTAGATATGGTCGTAATATATATTAAAATTGTGGTATCGATGTACCATAACAGTAAATGAAAAATATTGAAATAAAGCAATTAATTTTTGTGAGAGACATTCGATATCGTGAAAGTACGAACATTTTTAATGGTGAAGGGAATGAGATACGGTATAATTGCATACGACCGATCTTGTAGATTGTCCAAAATAAAATATAATACTTTCCAAACATATATCGATATACCAGTAATGTTTACCAGGTGTGACCTATTACAAAAACTACTCATAAAAAGGTTAGATATTCCGTGTTTCTACAATTCTTTTGGACTAAACTTGGATTGAAATTGATCAATGGCTGCTACCATAGTAAGACCTAGTCGAGGTTAGAATATGTACTAAATTTCAGGCATTTCTGTGCCATTAGAGTAAAAAAATTCTTTAAATAGCGCATTTTTGCGAAAGAATTTCATATTTTAAAAGTACGCATCTCTTTATGGGCGAAGGGGGTGAGGTACGGCGAAATTGCATAGGACTGAACTTGTAGAACGTCTAAAATAAAATATAATACTGGCAAAACATATATCAATTTTGCGGTGCATTTGCCAGAATTAAGTAATTTACAAACACTTTACACGAAAAAATGTTAAGAATTTAATGGTTTTTTTTCCAATTTTTTGAAACTAAAATTCGATTGAAATAGGAAAAAAGCTACTACTATAGAAAGAAACTGTTGAGCTCATAATATAAACATAAATTCATCCATATATGATACATAATATTAAATAAAAATATCAAAGTAAAGCAATTTTTTTAATAAATTTAGAAATTTTGAAAGTACGCCCCTTTTTAAGGATGAAGGGGGTGAGATACGGCAAAATTTTACAGGACCTAACTTGTAGAGCGTAAATAAGAGAATATTGTTAAGGCAAAACATATAACAATATGGCAGTACATTTACCGGGTCAAAATGAATTACAAACACTTTACACGAAAAAAGTTTAAGAAACTTGTTGTTTTACACTTTTTTTCTTCTAAAATTTGATTTAAATTGTAAAATAGATACTACTATAGAAAGAACTGTTTGAGAATATAATATGTACAGCATTTCATGCATCCATGTGCCATAATAGTAAATTAAAATATCAAAATAGAACAATTATTGTGAAAATATTTAGAAATTTTGAAATTACACCCCTTTTTAAGGGTGAAGGGGGTGAGATACGCCTAAATGTCAAAGGACCAAAATTGTAGAGCGTCTGTAAAAGAATATAGTAACTGCATAACATATATCGATATAGCAGTATATTCACCAGGTCAAAGTGAATTACAAACACTTCACATGAAAAACGTTAAGAATTTTGTGTTTTTAAAGTTTTTTTGGACTAAACTCCGAATGAAAATGGCAAAAAGCTACAACCATAGAAAGAACCTGTTGAGGTTATAATATAAGTAGAAATTCATGCATATATATTGGATAATAGTAAATAAAAATATCAAAATAGCGCTATTTTTGCGAAAGATTTTAGAAATTTTGAAAGTACACCCCTTTTTAAGGGTGAAGGAGATGAGATACGGAAAAATGTCAAAGGACCAAACTTGTAGAACATTTAATTCCCAACTAACGATTTTCCCTCAGATTTGAGGTAGGACCTCTCGTTCAAAAGTTACAGCGAAAATAGTAAAACCTTACATTTCGGGGTTACCGGTTTCCACCCTTTGTTATTTTTTTGGGGGGGTTGAAATGAAAAATTGTCGATTTTCAAGCTTTTCCCGGGGGTATCAGACTTCAAGCCACACGCATGCCAAAAATCAAGTTTCCAGCTCACACGTAAGCTGTCTAGAATTTGTATGGATGAGTGAGTCAGTCAGTGAGTCAGTTCCACATGGGGCTGTATGTATATAGGATTCATGCATATATGTTACATAATAGTAGATAAAAAATATCAGAATAGCGCAAATTTTTCGAAAAATTTTAGAAATATTGAAAGTACGCCCCTTTTTAAGGGTGAAGGGGGTGAGATACGTCAAAATGTCGCATGACCAAACTTGTAGAGCGTCTGTAATAGTATATAGTAATAGCAAATTATATATCGAAATAGCAATAAATTTGCCGGGTTAAAGTGAATTACTAACACATTACATGAAAAAAATGTAAATAATTTTGTGATTTTACCACTTTTTTGGACTTATCTTCGATTAAAATAGGCAAATAGCTACTAATATAGAAAGAACCTGTTGAGGTCATAATATAAACAGAAATTCATGCATATATGTTACACAATAGCAAATAAAGATATCAAAATAGCGCAATTTTTTCGAGAAGTTTTAGAAGTTTTGAAAGTACGCCCCTTTTTTAGGGTGAAGGGGGTGAGATACGGCGAAATTTCATAGGACCAATCCTGTAGAGCATCTAATTCCCAACCAACGATTTTCCCTCAGATTTGAAGTAGGACCTCTCGTTCAAAAGTTACAGCGAAAATAGTAAAACCTTACATTCCGGGGTTACCGGTTTCCACCCTTCGTTATTTTTTTGGGGGGGTTGAAATGAAAAATTGTCGGATTTCAGACTTTTCCCGGGGGTATCAGACCTCGAGCCACCCGCATGCCAAAAATAAAGTTTCCAGCTCACCCGCAAGTGGTTTAGAATTTTGATAGATGAGTGAGTGAGTGAGTGAGTGAGTCAGTTCCACATGGGGCTGTATATTTATATGATAAGTTAAACATTTCAAACTAGTACCCTTTGTATATATATATACATACATAGGTATAGTATACATATGTGTATAAATTTAAACGAACAGTGTTTTTTATGCTATATGTATATACATACATACATACAAATATATATATATATATATTTATAAATATATATATATTTAAATGTGTGAATTGTGTTATTGTTGATGTTGTTATTGGTGGATAAGGAGACCCCGGCCTAACGGTTGTGCACGTCTGCCACTAAATGGGCATTTTGCGCAGGCCCCCGGAAGGAAGGGATATTGAAGGAAGAGAAAGGGTAAGGCAAGGGACAAACTGTCCACTCATGTTCCAGCTAGGGGTTTCTATGCCCGTCGCACTCCTCTCCCCCTGCTGTCTTGAACATATGTTCCAGCTAGGGGTTTCCATGCCCATAGCATTTCTACTCAACCCCTGCCGTCTACATATATTCCAGCTAGGGATTAAATATGCATTAACCCCCCGCTGTCTTGAACATGAATGGGGTTTGAAGGAAGGGAAATTGTCATAGTGGACAGCCAAAAGACTTACCACAGTGTTATGACAACTTCGTTTGCTGTACCCAATGGCAACTTCGCAACTAGTATAAACCAGATTTTAAGTTGTCCTGGGATGTTGAATGTGTGTATGTGTCCCCTTGAACACAATAACTTTTGAATGGAACCTCCGATGTCTATGAAATTTTGCACAGCGGTGTAATGCATTTACTTGAACGGGTTCGCAAACCAGAATGATCAAACAATGTTAATGGGTTTTTATGGGGTTACAAAAATGGGGTATTTTGGCTTTTTGAACTTAATTTTTAAAACCCAACAATTTTTAACCTAAACC
Organism: Neoaliturus tenellus; assembly: GCA_030545055.2. Taxonomy (NCBI): domain Eukaryota; kingdom Metazoa; phylum Arthropoda; class Insecta; order Hemiptera; family Cicadellidae; genus Neoaliturus; species Neoaliturus tenellus. The sequence continues at coordinate 74,970,977 of CM061535.1, read as the reverse complement.
ATTTTAAAGACCTCAAAAAACAAAAAATCTAGCAACTTGAATGGTTACTTAGCTTAAATGGTTATGGAGAAAATGCAAAAATATGTTTCCCATGGTATACTTGGGAAATCAACAAAACTCTCTATTTGCTTATTCATTGTCATAGCTTAATAAAATTTGGTATGTACATTCACTAGGAAGGGTATAACTAATATTCACTTACAAAACCCATGTGGCACCAAACATACATGTCCCCATGGTGTTTATAAGGAAAATAAAAACATAGGCTAACATAGCTTGATTAAACTTGGCATGTATATTCACTAACTTGGGATTAATGTATATTTGCTTATGAAATGCATAATATAGCAGCAAACCTCCATACTCACCTCCTTAGTGTTTATGGGTAAATAAGAAAAATACCATAGGAAATTCGCTGAGTACGCAGGTCTATTGTGACGGAAGGTACTTATTGAGCAATCATATTTACTCCTATTGTTCAACAATTTATATGCAACAAGACATTAACTTATCATTTATACAAAGCAAGACACATTTAATTTTACTCTGGTTGTGCACCTAAATGAACATTCTGGAGTCAAAACAATCTGGCTAATAAAATTCTACTCTAATAATTCTTTAAACTCAAAGTTACTCAGAAAAATATCCCTTATATAATTTTGGAACTAAACACACAATTCTCAACAAATCCCTCTTTAATATTAATTAAAATATTATAATTCTTTAACCTAAAAAATTAAACACACAATTCTCAACAAATCTCTCTTTAATATTAATAAAAATATTATAATTCTTTAACAACCTAAAAAATTACTCTGAATGAAACAATTTTAACTTCTCAACAATAAAGCCGTCTTAATATAAAACTTCACAAATTTAATTTTTGGTAGTGTTGTTCAGAAAATATTTTTTTTCATATAACTTTGATGATATTCCCTTTTTAAGATTTATCTTTGCAAACTTTAAATCACCACCATTTTTTGAGACTAGTAAAATTTAAAATAATTAAATAAATGAATTATAAATATGTATTCAATTTTTAATTATGGAGTTTTTATTGTCTTCAAGATGTCACATTTTGATTATTAAAACAAACTGCATAGAAAAGGACAAACAGAACAAATCGTTTCCGTACCTATGTTTTCATTTTTATAACTATTTTTCCCTCGTACATATTATATATAGATTTATCCATGGTTATATTTTTATTATTCATTATACATTATTTATAGTTGTCTATGCATACTATATTGAATTACTACATCAACAAAAAATTGTCTGCAACCATTAACTATTAAAATATGTCCTTGAACCAAGGAGACTGAAAATCCTATCCTGGGAGAAGGTCAATCATAAAACAGAAAGCCTGGAACAACTTCCCAGGTGAGAGACAATCAAAAATACTGATTGACCCTTATAATAAGAAGTGGAAGGAGCTGCTTAGCCTAAACAAAAGGGAAATCAGTCTTCTAATATGGATGCTAACTGGTCAAGGGCCACTGAAAAAACATCTCAAGACAATCGGACTTAGTCAATCCAATCTATGCAGATTCTGTACAATGGAGGTAGAATTCGCCGGACACTTATGGCTGGACTGTCCGGCCATCTCTCAGAGAAGGTTGAAATTCCTAGGATAGGCCGTAGCCAGCGGAAATAAGGGAGATGGAGATAAACCAGCTGTTAGGCTTCGCGAAGAGCCTTCAACTGAGAGATTGATAAACAATAGGGGTGCTACAATAGGCCTTTTAGGCCGAGTTAGATAAAGGTATCACTACCTGGCCCCGCCAAAGGAAAAAAAGAGACTGAAGGCATAAAAAAATTACTTGTTGAACAAAAATGTCAGTCGATTATTAATTTGTTGTGCAAAATCAACTTACACGGTAAACATTCTTGGCTGAGCTGGCGGACAGGTGAGGATGATTGTTGTTTGATGGGAGTATGAGAAGGACATTTAATCATGGTGATTACATTCAAATTACAATGAAATGGGTTCAATTCGAGACTGTTTCTAATATTCTTAGCTTGAGATTAAAACATCTACTTGTATAAAAGGTGTTATAGAACTATTGACATTAAATTAAGCTTCCTAATTTATTTTTATTTTTATTTATATATTTAAATTCTTTAGTAGTGCACATGCATTCGTTTGCCAGGGCAGTATACTTTTCATGTCTTTTCTTAATGTGATTTCTTTTAGGTTTATCAAATGTCATAAAATCAAAGTAAATAATACATATTAAACACAGTTATCTACTAAATTAGAAAATTTGTGATAATAACATGATTTTTTTGGGATCGTAATAATACCACTAATTTTTAGGTACTGTATTGAGAAATGATTAAATAATTAAGTACCACAATGAAACAATAGGAAATTAATAAACAATAATTTTATGTACTATATCTACCACCTATCTAAGAAGATGTACTTGTATATGTATAAGACCTACAAAACAATTTTTAAGAAGGAAAATCCTGATCCGAAAATGATTGTCTGAACCTTTAATGACACCCCGTACCATTATAGTAGATTAACAACAACAATATCTGCATGATTATAATAATTTAAAACTTTATGGTATTGGAAAAAGTAGAGAATCCCTATAAAATTAATTCCACAACTCGTCAACAGGCTCAACAAAATAATCTTAGTCGTTCACCATCTGCCTGATGGTAATTATAGTACAAGGGCTATAAGTGATATTTTATTTCCCATACACAAATTGAAATTGACTGAGCAAACACCACTTTATATGGGTATGAAATTCTTTAACACACTTCCGCAACAAATGAAAGAGATGGAAAATAATGGCAAATTTAAAGAAATATTGAAGAATTTTTTTATAAGTAGAGCTTATTACAAAGTAAATGACTATTTTCAGGATGATTTTGAATTTTGATGTGTGTTTCTATTCTTTTGTTTTAACTATTTTGTATTATAAGAATCTCTGTTCTTATTAAAAAAGAGGGTGCATATTCTTCTTACAAATAAAGTAGCATAGTAGCATATTGTTTTTCATTTTGACAATGTCGCCTGTTTTTGTGTTTTGTATACACCATGTAAAAAGATGTTTGTGACAATAAAGGAAATATTCTATTCTAACTGATGATCTAATGAAATATCACAATATCACAATCATTTAGTATGATAAATTCATTTGGTTTTTATGACAAGAGGTCATGTGATGCTGCGACGTATATTTTTGAGTTTAAGATTGAATAGTTATCATTTGCAAAAATAGATTGTAATTGTTGTGGATTGTGTAGAGAAGTGTAATAGTGCTCTCAAATCTACTAGTATATCATTAAGTAAAACCGAGTTTTAATTCAAGAAAGAATTAAGTGCTCTGACCACTATTCATGGCCACTATGGAATGGGTTTTTGAGCCATTATTCAAGCTTAAAAATGTATAATAGCATTTTTCAATGGTCAGTATTGAAGTAAACGTAAGAGCATTTGTAAAATTAATTCTCATAGTTAGTGGTAGACTTAACATGCTAAGGACAGTGTTGAATCTTAACTTTAATTGGTCGGAAGATGAAGACAAGTAAAAAATATAATCATTTGAAAAGTTATTTTATAATGTTATATAGTCCAGTCACTATGTACTTTTATCGTGCGTTAAACAGGTATCCCTGTTTTTTGGCTCAGTTGTTTAGGATGTTGGCCAGATGATTAAACCGATTTTTCGCAATCTGGCCATGAACGCATCATTGGAAAAATTTGAAAAAACTTTAAAAATTGGCACTCTCTTTTTACTTTTCTGTAATTTAAACCAAGAAGGACTGGTTTCAGAAAAAAAGTATTTGAAGCACTTTTATACTGCATGAATTTCTATTCACTTTTACGTGTGCACCGTGTCTGAGCAGTATTAATGAGGGTCGGTCGCCGTCCCGTCCCTCTCGAGACTTCAGGATAATAATTTCAATTCAATCTATGATTAATTAGATGATTAATATTTATTCACTTCTAGTAGTCTTCATCAACACCAAATCTCCTACTTTCAAGTTCGGTCCAGAGGTCCATTTAGTACATTGTTGTAACGTATATAAATACTCCCTATTCCATCTTAAAGAAATATGTTGTGTGTATTGCTGGACTACTTGCCAATGTTTTGGACAATATGTGGGAATGGCGTTTAAATTAGTCTTAGGAAGTGCAACGAGAAGAGCTCCTATGAGAAAGTGTCAGGTTGTTAATACTGAGGAGTCATTGGGATCATTTGACATTGAAGTAAGTGGGCGATAATTGAGTGTGGCTTCGATGCGTGTCATGAATTCAGGCAATGTTAAAATAATATTTCCCTTGACTCTGATAATGTGATGTTTAGTGCTGCGGACTGCTCTTTCCCAAATGCCACCTAGATGTGGTGCTGCTGGTGGCTCGAAATGGAGCCTAAATTGAAAGAGCTGAAGTGAATGCTTGAATATCTGATTCAGCTTTTGTGCTGGTGATGGTAGTTTTAACAATCTTGCATAATGCCGAATCAAAATTCGTCTCACAGTCTGAAAAGATTGCAGAACATCGACCACGTTTCAATATAAACCAAGTGAGCACAGCAATAAATGCGTCAGTATTTAAATCTGTGAACGTTTCAAAGTGAGTGGCTTTGGTCACCATGCAAATGAAAATGCATGTATGAACCTTGAAAGTCTTAGCAAATCCCAGATTGACAACTTTGACTGGGAAGGGACCACAGTATTCAACACCAGTAGCTGGCGACCCGAACTGTAGGTAAGTCAGCCATTAATGGAGTTTCAATAGTGTTGTGAAGCCGATGAAATTTATCCTTCTTGAGTGAGTAGGAACTGTACAAGTTTTGGGCTTGCATGAAGTAGTAAAATTAAATGAATCGATGATTAGATTGACAACAAGATGTTGTTTTACACTGGGTATTTAGCATCATACGTCAATAACAGGAGGCTCCTTCCATAAAGACACGAGTAATTATTTTTAATGCAGATTAAAATCCCTTTTAATTTTAATTTTTTAATTTGTTTTGCATGATGGATAAATTTTGTGAAGCAACTTTTAATTAATATACTTACTACATCCAGGCCCGGATTAACACTTTTTGATGCCCTAGGCCAAAGGTTAAAATTACGCCCCCTCCCCCAAAAAACGACAAGCCGATATGAAATGAAATTAACTTTTTAATTGTCATTCAAGTTTACATTGTTTGTGATATTTCACAAATAAACATACGACAATCATTATCTTAATATACATTTTTTATTAAGTTACCTAAATAAAACAATAATAAAATCAATAAAATTTAATCAAATAATCTTATACCTTTTCCTGTTTGGTAAAACAAAAGAAATAATTTACAAATCATTTTCTTGAATATTCATCTATGGAGTACAGACACATTAATTCAAAAAAACTAATTCAATTTCCTTTTAAAAATGTTTTTGCTGATTTAATTTGAGCAAGGAGGTGGTTATAGAGTTTCCTACCCATATACAAAGGTGTTCTTTCATAGAGAGCAGTTCTATGGATGGGAAATTGAAGAATATCTCCTTTTCTTGTGTTATATGGATGATCGTTATTATTATTTGACAAGAAAAAACTGTAATTTTTTTAACAAAGATACATAATTGATAGATATAAACAGCACGAATTGTACGAATTCATTCGTACTTCATAGAGGGCGGCATGAAGTACGAGGTGCTGTGTCAGTTAAAATTCTCAAAGCTTTTTTCTGGAGCATAAAGATACTATCTATAACTGGAGAGCTACCTCTAGCAATAATGCCATAACAAGCCCTAAAAATAGAATAGGAATGATAAACAGTAAGAGCAGTATTTAGACCCGATGTTTTATAGATTACTCTCAGCCCAAATAAAGACTTGGCTTAAGATTTACTCAATTGTAATTGATGTTCTGTCCATTTTAAATTTTCATTTATGTGCAAACCTAGAAATTTAGTGTTTACTGAAGAAGCTCTCCCGGTTCTAAATTAATAGAAATATTTTCAGAATTTAACTGAGGATTATGGAAATAATCAAATGTGTTTTTTTAGCAGTTTAGATAGAGACCATTTTGTTTGAACCACAGTTCCATGGTGTTTCAATGGCTGCAATTGAAATAGATGGGGCTAAAATCAACATTGTGGTATCATCGGCAAATTGTATGATTCCGGAATTTACTGGAGTTGTTAAATTATTTATGTATAGAATGAAAAGGAGAGGCCCAACATTGGATCCTTGGGGGACGCCATGCAGAACAGGATGGCAGTTTGAAAAATGTTTAATGTTGGATTTGTCTTTGATGACAACTTGTTGAAAACGGGATTCAAGATAAGAATTAAACCAGTCCCAAGAAGAATCATGAAAATGCCAGTAGGCCATGGCAGTTTAATTACTGTGGCATACTAGAGTATGGTGGAAAAAAATGATCTAGTTGTTGCCGATGCTTATTCTAACTGGATAGAATTGAGAAGTTTGTATGACAAATCATTAAACAGTGTCATTAAAGTGTTAAATCATATTTTTTCTCAATTTGGTGTACCGGAACGCTTCATTTCAGACAATGTTCCGTTTGCTTCTTAAATGTTTAAATCATTTGCAGCTGAGTACAATTTTACATGTGTAACAAGCAGTCCGTTTTATCCTAGAAATAACGGTAGATCAGAAAAAGCAGTCGCAATATGCAAAAACCTTTTGCGAAGGGCAAAAGACAGTGGCAAAGACATTGAATTGTTACTTTTAGACTATAAAAATACCCTCTTAATTCAGTAAATGTAAGCCCTGCACAATTGTTTTTGAATAGAGTCCTTAAGTCCAAAATGCCTGTAAAAACAAGTGCTTTGAATCCAAAAATAGTTAAAGGTAATAGGGTTAAGCTTGATGAAATGTCAAAGTTCTATTATGATAAAACGTCTAAATCCCTTAGTAGTTTTGAAAGAAGTGATAGAGTACTGATCCAAAAAGGTAAAGAATGGATAAGCGGTAAAGTAGTTGACAAATTGAAATTCCCACCTACAAGTTATTTTGTAAAAGATGATTATGGTCTTGGTCAGGTATATAGGAGAAACAGAATTATGCTAAGGAAATGTTACTCTCAGGCTAAGTCTGTTGCACCAGACTATTCTGATCTAGCTGTTCAAAATTATGCGCAGTTGGAAAATGTTGATAGACCTAATGATAATGAAATATAAAATGTTGCTATAAAGGATGATAGGCCTAATGAGTTTGTTAATGTTCAAATGCCTAATGAAGTACTTAATAGGCCCATACAAAATTTAACTACTAGATCTGGACGAGTGATCAGAAAGCCTACTCGTTTGAATGACTTTGTGTAAATAGATTTTGTTTCTTTTTATATAGGCCTCTTTACAAATTTAATGTTTGTTTAAAATCCTTTTATTTAAAAATAAGGAGGATGTTATATAGTCTGCACACTAATATAATGTTAATACGTATGTTGGTAGCATTGCAGATGAGGTACTTGAAGGGTATGCTGGGACATCCGGTAGTTCAGCAAGATGATGGTTGTTCTTATTGTCAATAAATACAATGTGCCTAAGCCATGTGTAGTTTTAATTAAATCCAACATAATCTAATAATATAAACGCTACTGTACTAATATAGAACAATCACTGACATTTTTTAAACGTTAATGTGTCATATTATGTGAGAGATTATTGTAGATTTGCCGAATTTCAATAGTTCGAAATTTTCCTTTGGATTACATACGCACACTTATGAAATTTCAGTCAATACGCCTCTAACAGAAAAATAGAATTCATTTTTCGGTATTCAGATTAACGTGTGATACAGTAAACCCCCACTATAAAATTAAGAACAGCTTTTAGCAAACAAAATTCAAAGACGTCTAAGTAGTAAATGTGGTTGTTAAGTGCTGCAACAATAATCTAGTGGATACGAATGGAAACGTATTAGTATATTGTGTTTATTGTAATGTAACCTGAAACTTAGAGCAATCCAGTAGTGTGCAGATAAAAAGAGCAATTTACACTAATTTATGTAATTGTATAATAACATACTGATTAACAATTATGAATTTCAATGGTTTGGCAAAATGGAAGTTGAATTAATTTACCCAATTTCGTAGGTTCCCTCTTGTAAAAATTTTACCTATACTGTATTTGTGATGGTCGCAGTCAAACTTGCCTGATGTATAGGTCCACTTAAATATTACTAGAATGATTTGCTTTAAATTTACAAATCATTTCCAGGTATATAAAAAGCGGCCTTCTAACTTTTATTTTATGTCAAAACTTTACAAAAATAGTATTAACATAATGCATATACAAAGATAAATAAATAACTAAGGCTCAAGTACATCTTAGCAAAAATAAAAGGAATAATCGCATGAAATCACATTTTACTAGCCTACAACATACACAAAGAAAAATAATTAAAAACGGAAAATTAACAAAGCAAAGTGGTTACGGATAAATTAACAAAATAAAAACAGAAAAAAACTAGTTAGAAATTGAAAATGCATTTGATTGCAGTAAAACTTGTATTAACGTTATCGTACAATCAACCAACAGTATTGCCTTTTTTATTGTATTAAATAAATCAGGCATAAATCACATTGAAATAAAGCTAAAATTAAAAAAATACACAAATTAGGAAATAAAAGAGGAAATATCTATATATATAATTTTGTAAGCGAAATTTCTTGAGCAAAATTGTGAGCTTTATACAAATTGCAGAAAAATGGAAGGGGCCTCAAATTAAAGGTCTCTGTCCCATGCACAAGGAAAAACTATCGGTGTGTCCATAATGTTAACAGAAAATGGGAACTCACGTAAAACGTCCTCCATAAGAATAGTACGGGGATTCGAAAAACGTCTGCTTTGTGTACATTAAAACATATGTTATAGATTTATTTTAAAATGCTAATATTAAGTGAAGAACTATTAATTACCCTCAAATAACAAAAAAATATACCTAGATTGGTAATACTATAATAAGACGTTTTGTGACTTTGAGCAAAGAAAAATTCTACTAGGAGCGTAAAACAAACTATTACAAATTGACTGTTCATTTTTACTGTTCCTATAATAATTTAAATTGTAAAATAAACTGAGCGTGTTTGCAAATCATAAAATACATTCTGATAGAAATATATAAGAAAGATATATCCTATCCTGTAATACGTGCATTGTCTGAAGCGAAGTATTTCCCACGATCACGAAATCTAGTGGGTAGATTTTGTTCGAACTTTGCATTTGAGAGTGTTTTGGTCCAAAAAATGTTTAGAAACAGCCTCAACCTAATGAAATTTTTTTTTCTAAAACTAAGTTTAAAATTTGTTTTTAACATTGGTCTTATGGGTTGCCATCAAGGCAAAGGAATGACATCAAATGGTAAACAAAAATAAAAGAATGCTAATTTCAAACATTGATTTTTAAACAGCTGTCACATATTATGAAAAGGTTAAGTTGGAGGAAAATTCAAGGCCTGATTACCATGATACTATGACAAAAGCGAATTGAAACCAACGAGCAAGGCTCGGTTAACACAGTACTATTTACTGAAATGTTCTCCTGAAAGATTTCCCAGAAATATTCTCCATGTATATCGATTTAAAAAAAAATCTACTTTGCTTACACGAAATCAACAAATCAAGTTTTTTAATTAAGAGGAACAAATATTGACAGTGAGTAAAGATGGTCTACTTTGAGGTGTTGTTGTCAACATTGGTGACAAAAAAATAACAAAATCTGACAGGAGCAAAAACATTCATTCAAGTTTAGGACAAACAAGTCAATGGAATAGGTAGGCCTATAATGAAATTATTGAAATTTTACTGACCCTGAAATGGGTGCTGAAGCTGAGCATCTGTCATGGTTTTTATCATTGCCAGCTTCTTTGTTATATTAATAGGCAGTCATAGCTAAAGGATTATGATTTCTTTCTAAAACTTATGTGTCAAAGATCGATATAGTAAGTAACAGACAAAATGGAGCTTTTACAAATGGGTGGCTTAGTAGTACAGGATTGTGAAGAGTGCTTTGGAGGCGAATGGCCCATTGGTATTGTTAGAATATTATATACATTAAAATTCACTCTTTTGAAAACTTTCGTAGTGAAGAACTGGTAATCCACCATATGGTTCATTCCATTTTTATTTTATGATGCCCCTATGAGCCCCTAGTTTGATGTAAATATACAATAAACCCAATCATAGGCTATATGCAATACTATTAAAACGGGGAAAAACACCTTTGATTAAATGTTGCATTATCTACTCTGTTTCATGCTCTTCATCAATCCATTTTTAATACCAATATCAATCAGTTTTAACATCAATTCTTAGTAATTTTATTTTTGCTTCTTGCATTGGAGAATTTTTAATTGAAAAAAATATTATTTTCAGTACCGGTACTTTGTTCTGTGATAAACAAATTGCTTTCTTAAAAAAGGTCAGGTGTATTCTTGCTCACTGGTTACAATAACAGTTTTGTAAATCAATCTAAATAAATAACCTATTTAAATAGAATACTTTAAAATAATTAAAGAAAATTTTAGTTTGTTTTGCATATTTTGGAGGAGGGGTTGGCTGCGGGGGAGAGTTTTAGGGGAGGCGGTATTTTGCCTCACACACTCATCAACTGCCGCCACCTACCTCCTTTTTTCAAGTTGGTATCACTTCTTAGCTTTGAGTTTTTGGGTATCCTTACTTTCTTAAGAGTGCCGGTACTTGTCGCTTCTCTTTCTGAATGCAATACCTTAGTAGCACAACGTTGTAAAATGATCACCGAAAATTGTTAGCCAACTGTAGGGAATGTAACAAGGCTATCGGCCCATCTAACTTGATTAACCAACCAACTAACAAATCCAACGTTTACCCAACCATATGTTCAGAGCGTTAATTTGTGCAAGTTATAAATTTTTCAACAAAAAATTTAACGAACGCATTTTTGTTAACCAGTAGATTGCAAAATGTAAGTAAAATCGAGCAAAAATATTTTATCCCCGTGAGGATTTGAACCAGCGACCTTTTGCGCTTTCACCTTTTGAGCCACCTCAACTGTACTAAAAATTGGGTATATTTGACTATTTATACATTTAAATTTGGCCAATCGGCCTTCACTGTTGCACTTGAAAGTTTTGCAAGTCAAAGTAAAAACGTTGATCCAAGTTTCAAATTACTACAGTACAAACTGACCATTTTCAAGTGTTTTTAAATAGTTTTTAATGTAAAAAATATCATGTATTTGCATTTTGTATTTTCAAGATTGAATGAATATTAAATAAAACTTGATAATTTTATACATTTATACCAGTTCATAACAGGTTTTATTCAATAAAAATTCAATAAATGTTAAAGAATTGATTAAAACAAAATGTGAAAATTACGTTGTCAGTAATATAAGTTTTCTTACTTTTACGTTATTTTACATCGTGCGACAACGGTAATATTTACCAATCATAGCTGTTGATGGTCCAACGTTGGCTTTGGTTGGAATTGCTGATGATGACTACCCAACAATCAGTTCATTGGCCCATCCACGACATTGCCAACCTTATAGCAAATTGTCCAACGGTACGATTTCCAACAATAGCCCAACGTTGCATTTTGGTTGGAATTTTTGGATAGAATTACCCAACAATATATTCGTTGGGCCAACCTCAAAAATGCAAACCGACCATTTGTCTATACCATCCTGACAATAATCCAACGTTGGCCCAACGATTTGTGCTACTATGGTAAGTCTAAAACATGTTCAGAGTTGAAGTATTTATCCCTCTAAACTCTAAACCGAAATACCTAGAGGGAATGAACTCAGCAGCTTTATCACAGCTTTACCACCAATATCTAGATGAGTGAAGCGTTCATCGGTCACAATTGGGTCACCTTAACCCTGGTTAAAGAAAAAATCTAGTGGTAGTCCATCAGGAGCAGCAATGACAAAATTCTTTAATCCACAAGGATTTGGTTTAGTTTTAAACACTTGCCTAGCTGGTGAATGTCCCCAGAAAGGAAACATTTACTTGCCCACAGGCTTGGGATTCAACAAACATCCGCTTTTAACTGACCTTATCAGGGGCTCGACTTTCCAAAACTTCTCCTCTTCTCTTCTTCCTCTACGTCTCCGTCATACACCAACCTCAGATTCTTTCGTATACAAAAATATTTAACCCTCGGCATGAGGCTACTTAAGACACTCTACTTTAGTTTTTGAGCCCAATACATTTTAATTCAAGGATATCCCATGAAGTACATCATAAAGCTAGCTTAAAAGAACTTTTTTATATCTTATACACCATTCAGAAGTATTTTTCCAGTTCGTTCTACATAGGTTCTGTTAGCCGATCTAAGGTAGTACTGAAAATTATCCCAGGAATATATTTACTGACATATTCCTGAGGCGGGATATTCAAAGGATTCAATTCTGAGTGTGCATGATCGGGTGCTGGAAAGCATGGTTTAAAATCTGAATTTTTTTCCAGAAATATCTTTCAGTGTTACTCACGGAAGATGCAACTGGAGTGTTCTCTTTACCAGCATTGGTAGGACAGGCAGTGCCGTTAGAAGTAGTTGAGATAGCCTCTGAAGTTGTTACACTTTCCTCTCCATCCTCTCCCTCTTCTCATCCACCCCAATGTCAATGGTCTCCGGTTGCGGCAGCCACGTTGGATCTGCATACAGGTCATCGTCATCACTTGCCTCCACTTCACTATTATTTCCATCGAGTTCATCAACATATTCTTGAATACGCTTGGAATCTGAAAAAATACAAAGAAATAATACGACGTATACCAATTAACAAATTAAATTAGGTTGATAAGGAATTAACTACCATCGCAAAGATTTGTTGACAAAATAGATGCCAGTTTGCAAAGAGCATGTAAAAATTTTAAATTTACAAAAGAAATAATAATTCTAATGTTTTTTAACGGTATTTGCGTATAGATACCAGAAAATCACAGAATTGAAGAAACAAATACTAAATTTAAAATAGAAATAACAGAATCAATACCATAAAAATACTGTAAAAATACCGTAACCCAATATCGCCTGCTGGCGACATAAAGGTTTCCATGGTAACAGCGTCAAAATTATTGATGGGAAACTAATTAATTATAAATAGATGAATATAACAACTATTTAAAATAAATAATCAAAGAGTGGATCAAATTTTTAGTGAAAATACAAAAAAAAAAAGAAAATTACTTACAGTAACTGGAACATGAAATTGGCCGGGAAGCAGAGTGCGCCATGTTTGCTTCTTCTCCAAAGTCGTCCAAAGTTGAGAACTGTGTTTGAATGAACTGGAACTCACTCCTGCAGGTGCTGCTATCTTTTGGCTTTCTAATGAACTAAGGCTCAGGGCTGCCAACTTAGTTGTATTGTCAGCAAGAATTCCCAAACAAAGTGTGTTTTATGTCTCCTGCAGGCGACGTCGGGACTAAGGAGATATAATTCGGCTTTTACTGGTGCACTTGAGAGTTTTAAAAACTCAAATTTGAAAAGTTGACCCAAATTTGAGTTAACTTACAAATTCACCTTTTCAAGTGTTTTAAACGATTTCATTAAAATTTTTAAGGTTTTTGAATGTCTGACTTTGATATTTTTACATCAATTAAATATAAAATCAATTCAATAAACTCAAAACCTTTTTGGTTTAGTATAATCATTTGTCGGGAATTTCATTGCTCCAAATCACTCAATATCATGTAATAGTTATTTGTGCTTCTAGGGACTAAAGTACAATCTTTTCTCCCTGAAGGGAAAGTGTTGGCGCCCGAAGGTGGAGCCGAGGGCGACAATTTCCCTGAGGGAGAAAAGTACTTTAGTCCCTAGATGCACACAACATTTTCCCTCCACCTACACGAATAAAATTTAGACCTAATAGGCCTACCGTAGATAATTTAACTTTACCTTCATATGATCGTTTGCTCCGTCAAGCTGGATCTGTCACATCAACATAAAAAGCACACAAGGTAGACCATATCAATTTTAAAGAACACAAAAAACAAAATATAATTTAAGCCTAGTCAAAAGTTTTACACTTATGTTTTGGACTTCTTAGGTTAATAGCCTACCCAAGCGAAATGTAAACAAACACCAACACTGCCACGGCCATCTCTAGTATTAGAGATGCTGCTCACCCAGTGCTGACCATTCAGTCAGCAGTGGGTGAGCAGCAGCTACAGCTGCTATTAGTCAACAATGAGTAACGAAACAAATACAAGTAACAGCTGACTGTGGCTCATGTTCTTTTTAATCTCTCTTTTAATGTTATTCTTATGTAACTAACTTTAGCCCCGTGGTACGAAAAAACTTGAGTTTTCCCTAGGTAGAAAGATTAAGTATTCAAGTCACATGGGATAGAAATTAGTACTTTACTACTCTATTCCAAGGAGTAAAATACGGCTTTAGATAGTAGGTGGAGGAAAAATTCATTTTTATAGTGGTTAACGGGCTTTTCTCAATTTTTCATCGCTAAACAATTATATACCAGCTTAAAATAATTTTAAAGTGTTTAGTCAATAAAAAAATTGACGTTATTTTACTTTGTAATGTTGAATGTAAAAATATATTTGTAACTTCACATAATAATAAACAAATTTGTTAGTTGACTTTGAAAATTTGAACGTAAAATAAAGATTACAATTTTTACGTTTTCTGAATTTCATACTTTTAAATGTCTAATAAATGTCAAGTTAATGTAATTTAATAGATATTTTTCACATAAGTTGAAATTTTAATGTTTATTTGATATAAAATAAATATTCTGTGCAATAATGTGGGGAGTCTGGCAAGGCTCCATTTACAATATTTCTCCAGCATGTTGTAACTCGTGCAACATCCGTTGCAACTGTGCACAGTGCCCAGCCATAGTCCCAATATTACCCTCCCTCTACAGACTAGGTTAAAGGAATAATGAAATAAAACTGTTATTCAAACACACAATCTATTATTATTTCATCAAAACAGATACACTATTTAATTGCTGATATTCTGTTAGACTGTTTTTAGTACTTCCTCGATTTTTTCTAGGACTATGTTATGATAGGATTTTTCTGAATTTACCTTCATTTGAAGTCTTTCTTTGTACTGAAAATATAATTTTACAATCACTAAATAAATACTTTTACAAAAAACTACATATTAATAAAATACTACCGTCGCAGCAGACCTGCGTACGGTACTCAGCGAATTTTCAATGGAATTTCAGATTATTTACTTTCCCCATAAAAACACCGTAAAATCGAGTATGTAGGTTTGCTGCTATGGATGGTTGTTACAAAAATTAAGCCAATCAATAATTGGTGAAGGTAAAGCCTAAATTGTATCAATGTCTGGCAATTTTTTATTTTCCCCATAAACCGCATGGGGATGAGTATGTAGGTTTGCCACCATATGGGTTTCGTAAGCAAGTATAAGTTAACACCTATCTCGATAATTTGCATAACAAATTTGATTAAGTTATGTTAATACATAAGCAAGATACAGGTTTTTCGTGATTTCCATAAGAATAACATGGGAAACATATTTTAGATTTTCTCCATAACCAGTTACGCTAAGATAAAAATTCAAAATACCAAATTGTTTGTTTTTTTCAGATTTTTTAAAATTGTTTCAGTTAAAATTAATAAATCAAAAATGAAATTAATAAATTAAAAATTGAGGTGGAAAAATGCCGAAAACTTATTTTTTTATCCTTTTGAAACCCCATAAAACCCCGTTCCCATGGTCCAATCAAACTGGTCCATGGCTACCACCGTAATAGCATATTACCTATGGGGAAATTCACTTAAAATCTAAATATTTTTTAATTATTTAATTTTTTAGGTAGATGAAGAGTCTATTTGGATGAATTATATAAAAGAGGTTTTTTTTAGAGAGATATACAGTAGTAAAGTGAAGATACGTTGGCCATTATGCCGACCTATAACATCGGGAGATAGGAAAAATGGAATTTTAACATAACATTTCTTTTATATAATAAGGTTTCAGAATGTTGGTTTGCTGCCATGATGACGTGTAAGCAAATATAAATGTTAACCCCTTCTAATGATAATACATACTATACTTACTATACATACTATACTAGTTTAATATTTTTTATTATCACAACTACAAGATGGCGGTGAGTATGTTGATTTTCTGCCATATGCGTGCAAACAATTATAAGCTTAAAACCCGTAGGCACCAAATATAATTGTAATAAAAAATAATCGAGATAAAGACATTTATTGATTCCTCTTTAAAAGCCTTGGTGAACTATTTTTTATTTTCTACGTGCTAAGTTTAGCTATTAATTCAAAGTGAATAGGGTTTTCTTTTTTGTGTTAACAATTGTGAAATTTGAAACTCAATGGTGAATTTTGTTAAAACTCTATTTTGTTAACCCTTTTGAAGCTTTATAACACCGAGTAGGATATATTTAAACGTAGCCTACATCCCATACTACATTTTATCATAATAAGAAACTCCAATCAGTCATAATGTTAAAATTTTAATCTTTTTTTTTACCGTAGACATGCAATACATGCATTAGGTATTGTTAGGCTGCTTGTAACAAACTCAATTATATTACAAAGTTATTACAAGGATTTTATCATTATAAATTATTAACAAATACAGCGTGTTTGGTAATAAGTGTTAAATAAAAATGTATCAAACTGCATGGTAATAGTGATTAAACGGGGCCCATTTGAGGTTCCAAACTCACACAGTGTGAGAATAAAAGATACACTAAGATATTAAAAAAATAACGGTTATTATTATGAACAAACTGAAAATATTATGTCACAACATAATCTTTTTAACCTCAGTATAATTTTTGGAACCCTCATAAAATTTCCAATATGGAAAAGTCGTAGATGTTGAGAAACAAGATGAAATTCAATGTAATTTTAATCGTAGCAGTTGAAAAGTTTTATTTATTTGAAAATATAATGGTTTATTTGAAAATATTTTATAGAAGCAATTAAACTACTCGTACTAAAATATCAACACGATTCCATACTTACGAGGAGTGTATTGAGTGGAACAAATTGTGTTTTACCTTTTCTCAAAATGTAGCTGGTAAATTGGGCTTGAACTTTGTATTTTTAACTTGATACATGGGCACAAAAATACGTTTACTAACGTAACCCCAGAAAAATTAATTTTACACTACAAAAACATGGTTGAAAATTGAAATTTTTGATGTGGGTCTTATGGGTTATCAAATTTGTATTAAAACAACAACGAAAGTTAACAAAACTTAAAATAGAACACTAAATGTCTGTGCATGGCTTTTCAAACTGCTGTGAACTAAGAAAAAGGATAGTTGGTTGTTGGTGTTAATTTAATAAACTGTTTACCGTGATACTGTAACAAATGTAATGCAGAATGCTACACATATTAAAACACCTATTTGAAATAGACAACATTTGAAAAATTTTACCTCTAGTATAGATAACAAGCTTATTGCAAAAATGATTATATTAAGAGTAAATTTAACCAACATATAAATGCCGCATCCAACCGAAACTGATTTCACCAACAAAAATGTAGATTTTCCTAATTTTTGTGATTTCTTTCTTTATATTCTGTAATGCCATGGAATGTTATGAAAAGTTAAGTTAAAGAGGATTTAGTTAGTTATTAATAGTAATAGTGTGGGTTTATTCACTCTGTTGACTGCTAACTCATACATTACTAGAAAAAACAGCCGCAGTGAGTGCTGCATAGCCCATACAGGACCGGGGAGTTAATATTGATTTTTCTTCTGTTTTCGATATTGATCTAGATCCAATATCCATGAATTTATTCTAAATTTTATAGGAATATTTAGGTAGTAGGCTGAAAAAGTCAGAGTCATGTAGGCCTCTCTTTAGGCAACTAAATATTCTGACCTTTGCGGGGCTGGTTGGCTATGAAGCATGTATGTTAAACTCAATTTAGATATTTTTGAGACCAATGGAGATTTTCACAACTACCCTACTAGGTCTAGAAACATGCTTTCATTGACTGGACACTGTACAGCAAGTTATGAGAAGGGACCCAGTTATTTGTGTAGTAAAATTTACAATAAATTACCTTCTGAAATAAGACAACTAAATAACTTTACGTCATTCAAAAAGAGAGTTAAGGAGCATTTCTTAGCCCTAAGTCCCTACTTCATAAGTGAGGTTGGATGATGTTTGTATGAAAGCCTATATGTTTTGTAGTAAGGTGAAAATTTATTTGATTTGTTTAAGGATAGCATTTTAAGTTCCTATTTATATTATTGACGTGTTCATTGTACCACATATATTTGAACGAATAAAATGACTTATGACTTAAGACAATTTGGCATAAAAACCACCACGAAATTCTAGCTAAGTTGGACCTAAAAGAACAACCACCAAATCTCAACACTATCACATTGGGAAGCTGGAGAATTATTATTGATGAAGATCGATGGATGAAATCACAAAATGGTGGGATCTGATTTTCACTACAATTCTATTTTCATTCAAAGTAACTCGGTAAATTACCATGGTACAAGGTCGGTAACCAGTTACTCTAAAAATTCAGTGCATTGCGCTGCACGGGCCCCCTAGTACATGTTTAATACGCGAGTTTTTTTGTACTATAGGATCTCCTCCTACAGTTTTTAACAGATTTTAATGATTTTTGTGCCATTGGATAGAGCTCGGAGGGAATTTGTCTGCCAGAAATTTATGAGAATCGATCTTAAAATAATTGTGACATCCTACATTGAAATTTGAAATTTTCCATTAGAATAACATTGGAATTGGGTTGAGCACTTAATTATCTATTAATATACAAATGTAAATAAGTGTAGTTTTGGGTGATTACTGAATACTGATAGTCATAATCCTGGATTGATCGGGTGCTATTGATTTTATATTAAATGTAACATTTTTTCATTGACATGTGATTTCCAAATTAAATTGTTTGATTTCGAGCATTTATAGTATACTAGTTGAAAAAATGGTGTGAAATTTTAAAATTTAAATACGTGGGTTACTTAAGGCAGCTTGAGGAAATAAGGCAGTCCCCCATAATAGGTACACTGTCAGATATAGAATAAAAGTTAGCTATTGGATCACTTCAAATCAACCACCTTATATGTAGTATTAGACCATATGAATTTAAGTAAATGGTGGGTGTTTTCGGATTCTATTTATATACTTACACCTACCTCGATACTGCAAATTTTTTATGGTTCTTGGTGTATTGCCGTGCTTGTTATTAGGTCTTCTACTACTTAATATAAACTCTAGGAAATTCACTAAAACTAAGATTTCCTTAGTGATATTGTTATTTCTTATTATATAATTTTTTACCAAGGGAGGGGTTTAGATATTTTACATATTAGCTTATGGCCAAAGAATACAAAAATATATATCTTTCTTACCTCTTTAACGTTCTCTTGTGGTAAAATGTAAATCAAAGTGGTTGGGGTGGTGTATTTTACCATACCATACATATCCTCTAATTCCTTTTCTTCTCTTGTATAAAGTTCGGCCTTAGCCTCCTGTTTTGTTGCAACACATGTATCGATATCCGCGACAGCAAATTTCACATCTTTATATTTGTCTGCTTTTTGCGGTTCCTGTGTAAAAATCATATATTCGTGGATTTGTTATTGATATTCATAAAATATGGCTATTGTACTGTAATTATTACAATTGTGAAACAGAAACGAGTTCTGGACATATATTATAATTGCATGAGGGAAATTATAACCTGGGGCCCAATTTTTCAATCAAGTGAGTAGTGAGTTACATCTCACCAGTTTGCTCCTTACTGACTGACTCTAGATATAAAAAATTGAAGTTTGTGTTAGCATCGGGTTTCAACTGTAAAAAAATAAACATCCTAAAATATTACTAGTTTTTTTTAATTTTTTATCTATAATCTATACATTTAAAACATTAAGGTAAAAAACACCATTTAAACAGATCGGCTGAGACTTCAAATGGGCCGATTACATGCGGGTTGTACCAAAACAAACGTTTTCAGTCCTATATTAGCAGGTTTTATTTGTATTTAGAAAATATCTCAAACTTATACAATTATAATGTATAATCCTTCAAATGGATGAAAAAAATACAATACAATAATATTTAATTTACACAGTTTTATAGTTGGTAGATGAATAATAAAAGAAAATAAGTTTTAATTGTTGAATTGTTTGCTACTAAGCCTATAAATAAAGATACCTAATTATATAAAAACAGCCGATAAATTTAAAATAATATTGATTTAAAAAGTACATTTTATACATGCTACGCACCATCGGCCTAGCGCTCCACTTGTAACGAATGTATCCATCGAGTATCGACTGGCAACGACTCGTAGTTACTTATGTATTAAGAACGTAAAGTAGGTCTTACTCGCTTGAGCTAAACAGTTACCGCACGAATGCGGCATTTTTAGGGAAAGCGAGAAAGACACTTTACACGCAAACTACATACTATTCATATAATTAATTCAAATCACATTATTCATATAATTGAAGTTATAATTTCCCAAACGATAAATACAAGCACAGTTACACTGTTACTCACGTCCATTGTAGCTGCATGCGCCATTATGATTTAGAGGTTGCAAACGAGTCGAGCTCAATCGGAAGCGGAAGGAAGCCCTGTAGGGCGCTGAGTAACAATGCAATCAGCTTGCGAGCGTTAAAGTCAAAGACTTTATACCTCGCTCCTCAGTAAACATCTGTTTTATGATTGATTTTCGTTGCTGAAATTGACAATTTAAGCACGGTTGTAGGAATAAGATTGTATACCGGTATGAATTGTACTGTCATTTTATAACATAATGACAACCTTATTTCATTTTCAATGTTTTGCTATACAATTGTAACTATAAAAATACATTTTAGGCTTATTAATTAAAGTAAACATAACTTATTCGATATGAAAATAATTTATGTTGTTATAGATGAATTGAATTATTTGCTGTTGAGGTCGAGATGAAGGAAAAAACTGACAACCTCACGTGAGCTTGTTTCACCAAAACCCCTCATCACTTATTTGTTATGTGAGTAAAAGCGGGTGAGTTGGTGAGATTTTCTGCACAAAGTACATTTCTATACAAATATGCAACAATAGTGACTTCAAATATCCCTTAAAATTCTGATGAATATTATCAATGATCGGATAATATTCATGAGTTCTGCGCCAGTTTAAAAGACGTTAGTATTACATCAATTCTCGTGTACCCATAAGGGTGGATGAAATTTTTTGGTGAATAAGCCAACTCACTCTAACCAACTACTCACTACTAACTTGATTGATAAATTGGGCTCGTAATTGAGTAGATTTGTCTTTAACACAGAACAGCCGATACTTAATTAAGGATCCTTAGTTACAGAGGTAAATTTTACTTCCTCCTTCCATTAAATGTTGTGACGAGAATTTCTAGCTAATAAAAATAGTGATGGTTATACGAGGTTCACCAAAACTTAGGAAATTCAGTCACTTGTAAAAATAAAAAGGAGTTCCTTGGAATCGCTCAGCACGGTCGCTGGGATAATTCCAGGGGTCAAGTAACCCACAGCCAATTGTTCCAATGGTTCAGTTAATTTTACTTATAAGAAAGAATTCAGTAACTTAATAGTTATCAAATCCTAGGCAGATCTTTAACGATCTAGAATTAACAGACTTACTTGTCACACTAACACAGATTTTAAACTCCCTATGTTAGGTTTCTGAAAATAGGCTAGTCTAATAGAATTTAGAAATAAGTCAAAATATATAACTTCACCAGAGTAGGTTACAAGTCACCTTACTGGTTGCTACACGTGTTCACCAGACCTGTGTGAACCGGTCGTGGTTAAGGAAATAACATGTAGGAAACTAAATAAATGTCAATAATTGAACTATTGCAACGAGGAAGTTTAAACAAATTAATATATCCAACTAGCTCGTTTGAATTACCAAGACGTTTATTGCCGAGATATTCTCACAGCTAGGGGACGACTCAACCCTAGCCTGTTACAAAAGAACACTCAGCGTCTCCAAATAATATGTGGATTACTATTACTATTAACTTAACTAAAACTATACCTGAAGGCGGAATGAAATTAATCGGTTAAAATAATAAACACCGATTCACTAAAACTTAAAAAAAAAAAAACGAACGCACAACTCCAATCCTCCGCACTAAACTCAAGACTTATACCACTCCGACGAGCCAAAGGTTTAAGTAGACGTGTTTGCACGGTAGACAGAACGAGAGTGAGAGTCGCAGTGCCGGCTCATTTTCTTGAGCTCCTAATTTCTCGTTGAATCCTGATAACGTCACCAGCTGGACACTCCAGCTATCACAACAGCTGGTTGCAGGCTACCAGGGTCAACTTCATAAAAAAAAGGATCACATCGTAACGTCTGTTTTTGTGACGTAGCTTGGAGGGAGAACGTCCCGTCGCGTCGTCTGGCCTCAACCGGCGTTTGAGGTTATGTTATTGTTTACATGGGGTTATAGTGACGTGAGAGTTTTATTGGGTTTTTATGTGGTTTGTATAGGCATTTCTTTGCCTATACTTTTCTGGCTGAGGAACAAAAAAAATAGTTTAGTTTTATTTATTGTTTTTTAAGTATGTAAGCATGTAAACTTTTAACTTTCCATTTTAAGTTATAAGTTTTAAAGGAGAAAAATATTAGATAGACCTAAAGCTTCTCTTCAAATCATTCATATGATTATCTAATTATTTTCAATCAATATTCAATAACTATATAATATGAATCCACCTGATTGAGTATTTCTTTAAACCACATCTACAATATAAGTATCTGTAACGGTCCCATTTTTTATGTATGGTGTTGAGGAAAACGAAATAATTTAAAATTAATTTTACAAACTAACTTTTTTGGAGTTAGTTCACACATAATTCTTGTACTCTTACATTTTTTACGTCAAAAAACTTAAGTCTTATATCAACAGAACTTTATATGCACCATTTAACATATTCCTGTACATCAATATTCATATTATCTATTTGGTGTATCTTTTTGAATTATATTTAACTCCTTAAAGGTCTTATTTTTTCTCTTTGTTTTATTTTTTATATTTCGTAATATTGTTTTATTTATCATTCATTTGATCGTATTAACTGTAGTTAACTGCAAATTATTATTTTCTTAATTAAGTGCAAACATTCAATTATAATTCTTTTTTTTTTCATATTGTATTCCAAATTATTTTATCAAAGTCCCTGGCATGCCGGATGGCAAATATTATAATATTACAATATTCTATTTATGGATAAGGACACATTAGAATTACCCATTATTCAATGCGAAGAATTTCATGACAGGAAACCTATTATTCTAGTACTAAAACCCTAGATTATAAGAACCTTATAGAACTTAGGATAATGCATCAAAATATCAGAAGCTATGTAAAAAATTTTGATGAACTTTTAGTTATGCTACAAGAGATTAAATTTAAATTCCATTGCATTATTTTGACTGAAGCGTGGCTTGATAATGACAGTGACCTAATGTCCCTCGAAGGCTATGATATGTTTAGAAGTTACGACAATCGCAATCAAAACGATGGACTAGTTATCTATGTCGATAAATCTTTATCAGCGTCCTGTAATCATGCGACATATTACCGTTTACCGCGTTTACCGTAGTCCTGCTACATCCCTACCGGTCTTCATCGACGGTCTCAGAGACACAATAAGAAATAACATTTCACAGTCACGCCTCAAAATCTTTGCTGGTGACATAAATTGCGATATACTTCAACCTCAGCTAAATTCCCAGGAAGAGCGATATTTAGATATAATGAGTGATTTGGGATACATCCCAGCAATTGATAAAGTTACAAGACCCGCTAGTAAAACATGCATTGATCACTTTTTTATAAAACTACCCCCTAAGATTATGGTTAAATCAGCAGTTTTACACACAGCAATTACTGACCATTACACTACGTGCTTGGAAATAACAAATATTTTTAGGAATAACAAATCAGTATCTAATTCTGTTTTTAGGAAAATTAATTGGACTGTGTCAAATCCCAATTGGCACTATACCTTGAAAACGAAAACATCATTTCAAACTCACAATACGGCTTTAGAAGTAATAAAAGTACCGCACACGCATTATTTGATATAAATAGACACATTTACAATCAGGTTAATAACAAAAAACGTGTCTTGGTTACTTTCCTGGACCTCGCCAAAGCTTTTGACTCCATTGATAGACAAAAATTAATCTCTAAACTACGTTTAATTGGTATTGATCACTCATCTCTCAAATGGTTTTACAGTTACCTTGAAAATCGTTTACAAGTTGTATCAATCAATGGAGTCGACAGCGATGAAACCAATATTGACTATGGTGTGGTCCAGGGAAGTAATTTTGGGCCATTGTTATTTTTGATATACATCAACAATATCACAAGGCTGAACACGGGGAGCAGATTGTTCCTCTTTGCCGATGACACGGCCGTGGTGACCGCCGGCTGCACGTGGGACGAGGTATATCAACAGGCTTCAACGGACTTAATTAAAATTAAAAATTGGCTGGATCATAACACTCTAACATTAAATGTTTCAAAAACGAAATTTTTGCCAATATTTTTCAAAAGTGAAAGTGACCCCAGTCCCAGAAAATTGCGTTTGCATTCCTGTGGTGATCCGCTGTCGCACGACTGTTCCTGTGACGTCATTGAACGTGTGGAACATTATAAATATCTAGGCGTATTCATGGACCAAAAACTAAGCTGGGTACCACATGTTCAGTACGTCAAGCAGAGACTCAGAAAGCTAGTTTATGCCTTTAACCAACTAAGTCAAGTGCTGACGGTGGATCACTGCAGGACGGTGTACTTCGCCTACGTGCAGTCGGTGTTGCAGTACGGGATTTTGGCCTGGGGAGGTGTCTCGTTGTCTATTCTCTCTCCACTTTCTGTTGCCCAAAAATCTTTGATCAAAATTATCCTTGAAAAACCACAACGTTTTCCAACTGATCAATTATTTAATGAATTCCCTGTTTTCAGCATTAGACAGTTATTTATTAAATCCCTTTTAATATTTATTAAAACCAATAAAATTCAAATATTTCATGATTTACAACATAGTTATCCAACAAGAAATAGATTAAACTTCGGTTATTTCATTCCCAAATCAAACCTCAGTTCCATAAAACATAATGCTTTTTATATCGTTCATATTTTATACCGCAATATTCCTAAGGAAATTATTGAAGTTGAGAGAGGCAGTGTAGCTGTGTATAAGCGGAGAGTACAGGAGTGGCTCGCTCGCATTGGACAGGCTGCTGCAGAAGCACTCATACTATCTCCATACACATAGCAATAGAAATATAGTAGGCCAACCATTTCTCAACTCTATCTCTTAGCCTTAGTTTTAGCTAGTTGTAGCTTCTGATGTATTTTGATGTTCTTAAGCAAATAGATTCTTCCTTTGTTTATAATTAGTCTTGAGTTTTGGTTCTGTAAAAGTTAGTTCTAGTTTAGTTTACAAAGTGTAATATTTTTCTTTTTAAGAATTTTATACAATTAAGCAAGTGATAGCATCATAACACTAGATATGAACTCTTTCCCCGAACACGGACTTATCGTCTATTCGGGGAAATAATTTCCTTCTATATTATGTGTCACTGATGTCTGTAATTTGTATTTTTTTTGGAAATAAATGAAAAAAAAAAATTTACACCAAGATACAACCTTCTTTAAATAATGGGGAATGAGTCTATTCCCAGGGCTGTAAATATAGCCTTGCCCAGTGTTAGACACTGTGTGAGGAATAAGGGCTCACTAGGCCTAGGTAAGCCTATCACCTCGGTCGTGAAACAAAGGTTAATAGTGACCAATAACGTAGGTAAGTGGTAAAATTTAACCCCCCTACAAATTTGGATCGTCACAATGTCTATAAAAAAGCATTATCCCACATATTTTAGAAATATTTAATTGTTGGTAGTAATATTTGTTTTGTGCTCCCTAGATCTAGTTTCATGCACATCAAAGGTCCCTGAACTCTCTACCAAAATTTTCAGATACTTCTTCAAACCTAAATACAAGCAAAAATATCACATTCAAAATTTCCAAAACTTTATAGTTACCACCCCAAATTTACCTTTTTATATATTTATAAAGAATAATTTAGATTTAAGAACGACTGACTGTTCCGAAATAGTATATTTTGTCACTAGTCCCGAAAGTTGTCGTTACCAGGTGCAAGATCGGGTTTCAAGTACAAAGCCAAGCCTCGTTTGGCTTTATTGTTTCATTTCTAAAAAAAAAAAAAAAAAAAAAAAAAAACATAAGTAAAACATTTTGGGAATGAGTGACTGTAAGTAGAATAGTAGCACTCGTTGTGTGAAATCCCGGAAGTTTTTCCGACCTAGTCCCAAAATCCTAGCCTATATTTCATTACAAGTATGGAATTAAAGCACTTTCCGTTGCGCGCTAAAGCTTCACGTCTTAGACTTCGCCTTGGACGGGAATTATTTGAGTAAGTATCGGAAAATCACTTTCGATACAAGTTATGAAGGGAACTTTTTATAACGATGCAAAAGAAACATATACAGAATAACAAACATCGATAAAATTAAAATTATTTCTCAATTAACATCACAGCAAAACTAATTATTCCAACTTATGTTTACATTCAAACCGTTAAACAGTAACAGCAGCTATTTATAAAAAAAATAAAGAGACACGAGCGTGCATATAGCAATATTTAATGAATGGACCAGCAAATAGAGAACTAATTAAGAACATCGAAAGTAAATTTAGAGATAGGAAAAATGAATGAATGAATGAATGAAAATATACAAATAAAATATATACATAGAAAACATGAAATGTCCCCCACATGGGCATTCGCCTGTGGGTGGGGAAACGAGTTCTTATCAGAGATTAAAATAAATAAAAACTTAATAAATAAAATAAACATAACTGTTAACTAAACAATGTACTTAACCTATTTATGTACTATTTGTTAAATGAACAACTTATATCTAACATAAAAAAATTTAGTAAAAATGTACAAAAAGTAAAACACAGTAGTTTGCACACAGAAGAGGAATTTAAATTCTTTTTAAAGGGGAATTTTAATAAATAAACTGATTGTTTTTAAGACCTATTTCTTTTTAATATTAGCTGTCATAAAAATAGCTAGCTTCGATACGGAGTGATGAAAACTATTTTTTGCCAAACCGTTTATCCAACCCATCGAGAATAGACTACTTTTGATCCCAGCTGACTGTTCCGAAATAGTAGTTTTCATCACTGGGACGGATAGTGGCTGTTTTCTGTCACTTTGCGTCCAAGTGATAAAATACGTATTTCATCATAATGCAAAAGTATACAAATACGGTGTCTAATTAAAAAAAGGAAAAAGCCAAAATTTATGTTTCTGTTTAGGTTTCCAGATACCAACTTAAAATAATAATAAAATAAATAAAATATGTTCTGCAGTGCGAAGCACCCTCGTCAGTACATTTAAAATTAAACTAAAATAAACATTTGATCTCTCTATGAAGCTAAATCCAGGGCGCTAAGCCATTGTAGCCCAGCTTCACTTGCACAATGCAGGCCCATCAGCCCTTCCGGGAAAGCACTCAAAGGGCACTCGGTGTCAATGTGAGTCATAGTTTGAAACTCCGCAACACAGCTGCATGACTGATCTTCTGCCATTCCCCATTTGTATTTCCAATAATTACATTTTCCTACTCCAGTGCGGAATCGATTGAGTTAAGTCCACTGATTCCGAGGAAGATCCATCCTCGGACCTACTGGTAAGGTCGGGTCAGCAATCAGAAAGCGAATACCTTGGAAAGATTCCCAGGAGGTATTCAAGTCGGTATGGATGGAAAAGCTTGAGTCCGTCAACTGAGATGCTGTCCGCAGTGGTGGATTTCGGGACCTCAATCGGCCCTTCATCTGAGGTAGGTAATCATGGATGGCAGATGAGGAGCAGATAAGATCTTAGTATATTCCCTAATGAATGCATTCCTTCGTCTTGTTTCAGGTGTAACGATATTACACAAGACCGGGAACCAGGGGACGGGGGTTGCCATGAGTGTACCACTAATAGCTCTTATATTCCTGTTTAGCTGGACGTCGATATCTCTGACATGCACACTGATCAACCCACACGGGAACACAGTACTCAGCAGTTCAGTAAACAAGTACTCTTAAGTAAGTCAGTAAAAGTAAGCAGTTGAGAAAGTCAGTGGTTCGCAGAACTTGTGCGTTAGCTCCCCATGTGGAACCAGCAAGGTGATGGACAATGTTAGCCCTGGTTCTCACCTTAGTTGCTGTCTTTTGTGGGTGGATTTTGAATGTCAGGGACCGATCTAAAGTGACCTCGAGTTACTGTGGGTGTTCATTTCGCCTTAGCTAAACACCGACAAATAAAATTTTAAGCTTATGGTAGGCAATTCTATTGTTCAAGTGGACAAATGGAAACAAGAAACCTCGGTTTTTGTTGGGTTTCTTTTTAGCTTCCAGACTTAAAAGTATTCTCCGAGAGTCGTGAGGTCGTTTGTTAGTGTTTCCTCAGGTTGATAGTATTCCTGGTGCTGATAAGCCAGAGCTATGTCATCTGCGTAACCGAACTTTGAGGAGCGAGTGTCAGGAATGTCGGCTGTATACACATTACACAGCAGGCAGGCCATCCTTTAGTCCCCTAAAAGTACCTTCCTTGCGTCAAAAGTATACTTTAATCATCATGTTGGAGAGCATTGAGTTGAGGAGACGCAACAGGAATGGCCAGGGAATCAGGTTGTAAAATTTAATAAGAAGGCCTTTTCTCCAGACAGTGTCATAAGCTGCAGTAAGATCTAAGAAAGCAACGCAGGTTTTCAGTCTTCGCTCAAACCCATCCTCGATGAAAGAAGTAAGAGCTATAACCTGGTCACAACAGTTGCGCCCAGGTCTAAACCCAGCTTGTTCGACGGGGATGCTGGAATTGAGAACATGCATTTTTGTATCTTTAACGAGCTTCAAGACAGCTATTATTTTGGATTTTCTAAATATACCAGGCAAGTCGCCGGTTTCCATTATGGCGTCAAAAACTGCAAGAAGCCACTGTCTAGCCTTTTTAATCGAGTGTTTTATTAACTCCAGTAAGATTTCATCCAAGCCTGCTGCTTTGCCAATTGGCATCGCATCAATCGCCGCATCGAGCTCATCTATAGTGAAAGGTCTAGAGACTTCCAATGGTGCTTGCCGACTTTGCTTTGACTTAACTTTAAGCTTTTTTTCATTAAGCTTAAAGTTCACCTTCCAGTCCGCAGACGTACGCACGGGTCTGCAATTTGACAAGGGCGAGATTACGAGACAGCGTGTTTATCGTTTTTCTTACCAGTTTTTTAGCTTTCTGAGCAGAGACCAGGCTTTGTGATTACTCTGTGTTAAGTTAATGTTCCCAACAGTTTTCACCCATTTCTCGCTCCTGGTGTTATCAAGAGATAACACCAGGCTACTCTGATTTACTCTCCTGGTGTTATCAAGAGAGTAAAGCAGTTGGTCTGCTACATCTCTGTTAGCAGTATTAAAGAACTCTCTTTAAAGGTCCTCGCACTCTTGACCTTATCCTGGTATATACTCTTTCCTAAAACCTCTTGGGATAGACGCTTTATCAGAAGACAGAACAAGTAGTGTGAACCTAGGCCGATCTTACGAGAGGATCGTAGTTTTTTTTTATTTTAGGAGGTATGAACCTGACACCTTTGACAAGCCTGGTAGTGAAGGCCTCCCATTTAGCTTTTTTTTAAAGTTCCACCTAGGCCGAGGAAAAGATCTTACGAGAGGAATTTGGATTCCCACTGATATTAGTACAGGCCTATGATGAGAATGAGGAAAGGCACCTAGGATCTTCCTGCAAGTTGGTTAGGGTGTTGTTGATCGGTCACAAGTATAAAAGCACAAGTCTGGAGAGTACCCACGATACCATCAGGCTGAATGGAAAGGGGGTGTTCATTGGCATTAAATACCAAAATAGCGTTGTTATTTTCAGCCCAGCTTGAAAGACGATTGCCGTTGTCATCATCGGACGAGTATCCCCACTGAGTGTGATGACTGTCACCTCAGGATGTTCGAAAGTTGGGAGAACTGTATCTGACCACTAGATGTTGACAAACAATAACTTTGTGGACTAATTACAAACCAGAAAACGGCTATTCTGCGTGCAGTATGATGAAAACAACGTTTTCATTACTCTACACACGAAAGTACACTTTCTAAACATAAAATGAGCTAAGGAAATAGGTTATTCCCGCTACTGCACGGCAAAATTACATAAAGTTTACTTTCTGTGCGTATGGGGTGCACGGAAAGTAACCTTTATGGAATTTTGCAGTGCAGTCCGATCAGCTGTTGCATAGCGCTGAGTTTCCGTGCAGGTGTATCTCGACATAAGCACCGAAACTCAGAGCAATGAGTTCGGTTTTTTTTCTTGATACTAAGTTGAATAAACAAAAAATATTCTTGTGTCTACAAGATTTTTTTATATCGTAATGAAAAATAATGTTCAATACTCGTCTCAAAAGTGCCAATGCGGGGCTCGATAGCCTTTTCCACGCTCGGCTTCGCCTCGCGCGTAAATGCAATCTCTCCCCGCAATAAGACACTTTCGAGACTAGTAATGAAAACTACTATCATCACAAGGGTATGATAAAAAATATATATATTACACAGCTAACAGTACAAAATGCATATATTCTTTAGAAGAATATTTGAAATATTTTCATATAAATACAAAAAGAAAAGATAATTTATTGTTATTACAAAAAAGTTACAATTAAAAAAATAAATTATTCATTGTCACTCAAGACAATATGCTTGCCTTTGGTTTAATGCTGATCTGTTACAAAACTTTATTTTGTTTCCAAAAGACTGAAAATTTATATAATAAATTGCCTTTCATCATTCTTCAAGCAGAACAGCCGGCGACCATGAAAGTCCACACCAAAACCTGTCCATCGGCAAAAATCATCGAAACGTTATTAATGCCACAATGAAAGTCCACACCAGGAAGGTTTTGCAGTGGCCTCAGGTATAATGAAAGCATAACCTGACCTAAGAACTGGTGTGAACTTCCCGGAACAGCCGTTTTCTGGCTTGTAATTAGTTCACAAAGTTGGTGTTTATCGTAGCCTTTTAAAAGTGCAAAAAAATATCTGTTAATTTTTTCGGTGCGCTAACCTTAAAGTTGTGTTTGTTTTAAACAAAATCGTACTATAACTAAAACAAATAATTACAATGTAAACAAAAAACCAATGTATCTAGAACAAACCAAAGTAGATGACACCAACAGCTGATTGAAGCTTTCCTCCACCATTCCTGCACCTCTGACGTCATGTTGTTTATCTTGACACATAAGTGGTTTGCTTTGAATATTTTAAGTGCTGCACCTTTGACGTTATTGATTTTGTTATTGTTTTTGTTGATGTCACCTATACCTCCTTCTTACTCTAGATTTCTAGCAAAAAACATGCATGCTACATTTCAAAGGAAAAATTTTGACATTCCCATCATTTAATTTGTACATCAGCTGTTTTTTTTAAAGAATATTTAAATTAAGATGCAATAAACTTATTAAACTTAAACATTAACAGAAATTTTTTTTTTCTTTTTTTAACTATGCACCGTATTTGTATATTTTGGCTGTATGATGAAAAAGGGTTGTCCATCACTAGGACAGAAAGTGCTTATTCACTGCACGTAGAACAGCCGTTTTCTGGCCTTTTTTATTCCACAAAGTTGACGTTTTCTGTAACCTTTTAAAAGTGCAACGAAAAATCATCTGTTAATTTTTTCCGTGCACTAACCTCAAAAGCTGTTTTTTCTTAAGCAAAAATAATACTAATCCAAAACAAATAAGGCAAATGTAAACAAAAAACAACTTGCAGACTACAATTTTAGTGCAATATTTGACATTTATTTCTCGTACTCAATCGTATTGATTCAAAGTATATATCAGCTATTTATAAGGAATATTTAAATTAAGATGTAAGTCAACTAATAAACGTAAACAGATAATGAAATTTTAATTAATTTCCGTTAAAATGAGTTATCTATTTTATATTTTTCCAGTATGATGGAAAACGTTGTTCATCACTCGGACGAAAAGTGTTTTTTTCTGTTCTTAATCGTTGTTTCCGATGCGATTACACGCAGAAAAAACAGCCACTTTCCGTCACAGTGATGAAAACTACTTTTTTTCCAAGTCCACAAAATTAGTGTAAGTAGGCCTACTGCATGTAGTAACTGAACCGTTAACCAATTACCTTTGTTTAAACAAAATTTACTATCTTCATTTTTAATGCATATTTCAAATGGATTGGTGCCAATTGTTAAAACTGCGTTGTTTTCTCTTTACTTACTGTAAATTTTATCTCTTTAAATTCGTTTTTAAAGATATTGATATTTTCTTGTGGTTCTATGTGGACCCAGATCACCACGTCATCAGAAAAAACTAAGCCATTGATTTCAGTTGTTATTCCTGCTTTTATTCATATCAATATTTTTTTCATAACAAAGACAAATAAAAATGGGGAGAGCGCACTACCCTTTTGAACCCCTCTTTTTGTTTCAAACCAAGACAATGTGTTAGACTAATCTTCATACAACATCTTTACTTTTTGTATCAGACTCCCTGTAACATTTCTTTGCTTCAAACATAGCTCTATTTTATTTCGTGGAACACTGTCGTATGCTTTTCTATGTCTAAAAATACCCCCGTCGGAGCAGATCTGCGTACTCAGCGAATTTCCAATGGATTTAATTTTTTTTTTTTTGCTATTTCCTCATAGAAATTAGCCCATGGGGTTGAGTGTGAAGGTTTGCAGCCATATGGGTTTTGTAAACAAATATAAGTTAAACCATACCTTGTGAATGTACATATCAAATTTATCAAGCTATGGTATTTTTTTCATTTTCCCCATAAACCCCATGGGTTTAAGTAGGCTTACTTAGGTTAGCCGCCATTTGGGCTTTGTAAGCAAATGTAAGTTGAACCCTTCCTAACTAAGGTGCATACCAAATTTTACAAAATGTGTTAAGAAATAAGCAACGTAGAATTCAAAATAAAAAATACGTTAACCATGTTATTCTTAAGGAAAATAAACATAATCCTTATTTCTTACATATTTTGCTTATTTTATTAACACATCTTGATAAAATTTTGTGTGTACATTAATTACGAATGGCTTAACTTATATTGGCTTACAAAGCCCAAATGGTGGCACACCTCATGGAGTTTATTGGAAAATTAAAAAATATCATAGATTGATAAAATTAGGTTTGTACATTCACAAAGGTATGTTTTAACGTATATTTTGTTATAAAACCCATAAGGCGGCAAACCTTCTTTCTCAACCCCATAATTTCTATGGGGGGAAAATCCTTTGGAAATTCGCTGAGTACGCAGGTCTGCTGCTACGGGAGTATTTGTTTATCCATCTGTTTCTATATCATTCTGCTTAGAGTGAAAATCAAGTTGGTGGTTGAACGGGTTTCCTAAACGCAAATTGTTCTTCTTCTAGCTGATACTCCGTGGCTGCTCGCTGGTCTGCTCGTAATAATTTTTCTATGACCATTTACAGAATCTTCAGTCCATGAGAAAGCAAAGTAATACAACTGTAATTTTCGCCCTTTTTCTTTAAGCCTTTTTAAATAGAGGTATTATAACGCATTTCATCCAATCCTCTGGGATTTTATTTTCCCGCTAAAGTGCATTACGACTCCTGTTAGCCAACGAAGCCCGCGCACTCCTGCTGCTTTTTATCATTTCTCATTCACTTCGTCTATTCTTGATGATTTTCCATTTTTCATTGTCTTAAAGCTATTTTCAACTTCTAACCATGTGAATTTTTCTTAAATTTGTTACTAGCAATTTATGTTCACTACTGAGATCTTCACTTGGGATGACTTTGACATCTTCAATCATATTGCATAATCTATAACTGTTTTAATTTGACCACCACAGCTATACCTTGTTATTTTGTGGCTATCCTTCTTTTTGAACCAGCTATTTTCCACCCTCATGTTAACCATACACAAAAATCAAGGAGGCGTACTCCTTCAATATTCCTATTTCCATATCCATACGACCATAAAAAATATTCACATCCAACTAGTTCTGTACATGACTTGTCATTAAAGCCACCTATAATTATAATATTTTCACAGTTTGAACAGTCTTCCAAATCTGATTAAAAGTCACCTTTAATACTCTCTTCACAGCCTGTTTTTTGGTGCATGGACCTTATCACAGTCAGTTTATCTTTTCATAGCTTTATATCTACTCTTATAATTCTATCATTAATATTAACTACCTCTGAAATTGCATTAAGCTTTCTGCTTAACACTACGCCTACTAAATTTTTGGCTTGGTTATCATTGTCATTCAAATCTAGTTAAAGATTTTTCCTCAACTGCTTTTTGCCATTTCCTTTCCATCCCTTTCACTTCATCCAAGTATATGTATTACCCGTCCCTCCACCATATCTAAAATTTCTTCTACTCTGCCAGTTAAAGTCAATATGATTAATGTTGACTGTTGACTGTCCTTTTCACAGAGTTTTGTTCAGATTGGGAATAGTTTTTCGTTCCGAGGCTTTTCCTTCTTTTTACTGAGAACAAGTCCTTGGCCCCCAACAAAAATATGTTCGCTGACCAGGCTTCCCGCTGGGAGTGGTTACCCGAATTTTCCACCAGGTTGCTCGGCTTAATAGGGACACCTTGGCGTTGGAGTAAGAAAGGCTAAGAGGGTTCTCTTGTATAAGCCTTTAGGTTTTGCATCAAGTATATTCACGCTGCATGCATCATCATCCCCATTCATCCCTTGCTGAATGTATTTTATTAGGCAACGATCAAATTTTACCGAGCCTCGCACTAGATAACAACCCACATAAAAATTTGAACAATTTTGATACTTAGGCAGCACTATGAATAAAATTGTCACAGATACACTTGAGGTAACCATATATTAAATAAAGCAGCCATATTCTACCATCAAGTAAGAAGCCTTTGTGAGTTGATAAATTTCAAAGGAAAGCCAAAGTAACAACGTACAACACTTCTTTCCTACCAATCTTAACCTACAGCTTTGAAACATGTACATTAAATAAAAAAGATCAAAGCAGAATCCAAGCTGCAGAAAAGAAATACCTAAGAACATCCATACAAAATATCAGGCGAGATCGAATCAGAAAAATGAACATAAGGGAACAGTTCGGTTGTAACAGGATGGTTCAAGAGAAGATCCGAATGGCAAGGCTTGCATGGTTTGGACATGTTATAAATATGGGGGAAGGAAGTATGGCTGGAAAGAGAAATCAGTGGCAAAAGAAAATTTATTAAACCAAGAAAGAATCGGATGGACATTATAGAAGAAGACCTGAGAATAAAAACATTCTACAGCAGGTGGAGGAAGAGGAGCTGTATAGAATTAGAAGTAGATGGATGAGGATTATCATCACACACGGGAGACTGGAGCTGAGGCGCACCGAAACTGCGATCCAAAACCCAGGTAGACGCCGAAACTGCGATCCTTACCCCAAGGGCGACTCCAGGCAGACGCCGAAACTGCGATCCTGGCACGGAGGCCGCCCCCGGGACGATACTGACGATACTCTACGTAAGACGATACTGCTGCTCTTGCTCTCAAACTGAGAATGACTGATATATTTGTGGGGTAAAATAAAGAAGGAATGTACACCCTGAAATTCTTTGTTTATTGGTCCATTTTAAGAGTCGTCTTCACCCCTGGGCCAGTAGCCCATTGTTGCGCAGTCAGTAATTTTGACTATACGGCTTTTAATGCAAAACATGGTACGGTATTTGATTTCCCTGTTTCGGACGCCGTTTTTCAACCGATTTTCTTTAAACTTGGTAAATTTTTTGTTGAATATATTCGGTCCCTCATACCTCGACATTTTGCAAATTTAACAAATTCTCTGTGACGTCGCAAAGTAACTCGATTTTCCTTAGTAATATTTGTTAAATTTTCAAAATTTCGAGGTATGAGGGACCTAATATAACTATTCAACTAAACACTTATTAAGTTTAAAGAAAATCTGTTGAAAAACGGGGTCCGAAACAGGGGAA
This sequence comes from Neoaliturus tenellus, assembly GCA_030545055.2. NCBI lineage: Eukaryota > Metazoa > Arthropoda > Insecta > Hemiptera > Cicadellidae > Neoaliturus > Neoaliturus tenellus. The sequence goes on along the minus strand of CM061535.1, from coordinate 74,934,931 downwards.
TCAAATACCATGTTTTGCATTAAAAGACGTATAGTTAACATTGCCGACTGCGCAAGAATGGGCTACTGGCCCAGGGGTGAAGATGACTCTTAAGGGGGTGGTATGTGCGAGTTTAGTACAACTTGGAAGTCCCAGTTCATAGGAATTAGTTGAAAAGTGACTTGGGCGACACGTCGGACGGCGAAACATTATAGAGCCATTAGCCTACACCGGACGCTGGAATCCCCGCTGGATCCTCCGTTACCTGCTGATGGGCCGCTGTGCCAGGATCGCAGTTTCGGTCGTGGGATTAGCGAACCCTTTTGAGGATTAAAACTAGGATCGCAGTTTTGGTGCGCCGCTGGAGCTGCTAAAACGATGATGATATCAAATTAAAACGTCGCATGATGGTTTAGGTTAGATGTTCACATTTCATTTGGAGAATTGAAAATTATATCATTTATGCTTTTAATCAGTGGGCTTTAAAAATTTTTCAAAGTTAAATATGTCTAAAATGTTAATTTTTTTCGAAATTTTAATAAATTACTCAACAGTTGCACAGCAAATTTTTTATTAGTAATAACAATGGTCAGTAAATACTTGAGTAGATTATATTTTTCTTGACAAAAAATATTAATTTCAAAAAATTATTGAAAATGAGTGTTTTTTGTTTGTTGAGGAAAATCTTTTACCTACGGAGTAAATTTGGCCCAATTTTTCTAATTTTGATAACTTTATTTAAATAATTAAATTTTACAACTTATTATTGATGCGTTAAAATTTTGGTAGGTTAACAATTTTTTATACGACTGAAAATTTTAAAAGGCCGCCATTATGATTTCGGCAGTAAAATCAATTTTAAATTGTCTGATAAAATTTAACTTAGTACACTGAGAAAAATATTTCTTCCAGCCGTAAAGGCAATGTCGCATTACCTAGTTTACTGGTCCTCCTGAAGTACAGCAGTCTGGAAACCCATTAAACCCGGTGAAACACACGGAAACTAAATAAATGGGTTTTCAGGAATACCATTACGTGTACTGGTGATCCTGTATTGCCGGTAGTACAGGCGAAACCTCAGTTCCCTTGTGAATTACCTGGACCGTACAGTATTTTGCAGAGTTTTCCAGCCTGACCGGGTCAAACTGACTGCACTATACTTCTAAAAATGTCTTTACCATTCTAGCAGGGCATTACTGCCTGATATGACTTCCTCAATGCGGGCAATGACGGTGCTGCCTACCGGCCATCCCACCAACTAAATTTCAGTTTAAATCGTGGAATAGTGAGGAGACGAGTGATGTATGTTATTGGTTATATAGTGTTATCGTGGTGATTAGTGTTATAGTTTTCTAAGGGCGTAAGTTGGATATGTGAAATTCGGTGGTGTTCCGGTGTCGTATATGGATAAGCACTTTGGTTAGTAGTCAGTTTATTGTATGTGACATATTTAAGTGTGGTTCTGTTGTAAATTATTTTTGGTAATGTATTATTTGGTTTGATTTAGTATCAATTGAAATTATTTTAGTCAATATATCAAAATACACTAATAAACAAATACCTAAACCTAATAAACCTATACGATGAGGAGTGTCTGTGGCGATGTAATTTTCATTGATCTCGAAATCTAGCTGGTGTATTTTGCTGAAATTTTGCATTTGAGAGTGTTTTGACCAAAAAATAAATTTAGAAGCTTGCTACCAGAAAACGAAGTTGATTTTGAAATGTTATGCGCTAAAAAGTAAAATATAAAAGCTTTGGGGCGAACAGTCGTATTTAATCAAATACACTGAAAATGTTCCATCAGAGGGTTTGTATACGTATTTACCACTAATACAGAAGATATTTAAATAAGTCAGTTTTAGTTAACAATCTACATTATTTTTATTCATTTATCTAAATTTGCCATATTTTGGTTTTGATAAAAACTTTGACAGTAAATTTTCGTAAAAAAAGCTAACTAACTTTTTATTTTTAAAACACCTACCTACAGTTTAATTAATTGTATAATATGTTTTAAAGGTGTAAAATACATCAAATAACATAATAAAAAAACATTACTAAATTCACATCAATTCTACTTGCTTAAATCATTCTTCTTTGTAATATACGCCTCCTCTATCGGATAAAGCAATTTTGCAATAGGATGACCTTTGTATTGTATTATATTGCAAAGAAGTAATTGTGTAACGTTTTATTAATTGGGGAGATGGATACAATTTTATCATTTTATCTATTTTTAAATTCTGTCGAGGGACAGCTTAAGGACCTCAGTAAGGCAATTAATAAAATGTTTTCTACCTTTCAGTTATTCCGTATTACATAATAAGCTTGCAGGGATTTCACATAAATTCAACCGGTAATCCTGACTGAAATCATGGATTTTTCGGATGTAAGTGTAATCGGCAGATCGACCTGTTACTACTGGTGGACGACCGTGAAATCATTCAGGAAGTCCATTCCCAAACATGGCGGACCTAAAACCCTTCAGAATAACCAGTACACTTCAGTTGGTTCCGTACATGCAGTCGGGAAGGCCTTGACTACCCTTCAGAATGACCAGTACATACTTCAGTTGGTTCCGTACATGCAGTCAGGAAGGCCTTGACTACCCTTCAGAATGACCAGTACACACTTCAGTTGGTTCCGTACAAGCAGTCAGGAGGGCCTTGACTACCCTTTAGAATGACCTGTACATACTTCAGTTGGTTCCGTACATGCAGTCAGGAAGGCCTTGACTACCCTTTAGAATGACCAGAATATACTTCAGTTGGTTCCTGGTCGGCACGGTGTTCCTCACTGCCAAAGACTGGTAAATCTGAATGCTTTCACGGTCGATCAGAAGTACGAAATCACCAGTACACGGCAGGGTCGATCTGAAGGATAGACTTCTATCCTAAAAAATCCGGTATTTCCTTCAGGATTACCGGTTTTTAATGGTATTTCTGAAGTATTTTTTTCTCAGTGTAACGTAAACCCACATCAGAAGTGTAAATTTGATATCGTCACCAAAAACAAAGACAATAACTGTTTATAAAAATAAAATAAAAAAACATACATACACAATAACTGGAGGGAAAAAGGAAAAATACGCCGTCGCAGGAGACCTGCGTACTCAGCGAATATCCAAAAAATTTGGTGTTTTTTCCCCACATTCACCATGGGAAAGAGTATGCAGGTATGCTGCCATGGAGAACACTGAAAGTAGGCATTTTGAGCATAACAAAATTTATTTCGACCATATGAAGCCATATACTAAGTTTGTTCAATATCTGTCCATAAATAAAGGAGTTTGCCTATTCTCCATATGCTTAACATGGGAAAAGAGTGTGTAGGTTTGCTGCCATGATAAGTAAAAAAATACCCCCCGTCGCAGCAGACCTGCGTACTCAGCGAATTTCCAAAGGATCTTGAGATTTTGTTTTTCCCCCATAAACACCATAGGAATGAGTAGGTAGGTTTGCTGCCATGGGATGTTGTTAGAAAATGTTAGTTTTGTTAGAAAATGTAATAGTTAGGTAAAGTTCATATCACATTGTATCAATATTCGACACTTTTAAATTTTCCCCATAAACCCATGGGGGTGAGTATGAAGGATTGCCGCCATATGGGTGTTGTAAGCAAATATCAGTTAAAACCTACCTAGTGAATGTACATACCAAATTTTATCAAGTTATTCCAATAAATAAGTGAGATACAGGGTTTTGTTAATTCCCCATAAGAATAACATGGAAAACTTATTTTTGGATTTTCTCCGTAACCTGTTAATCCATGTTAAAAATTCAAAATACTAAATTGTTTGTTTTTTTAAGCTCTTTTAAATGATTTTTGTTAGGTCCAAAAATTAGAAAAACCCATTTTTGACCCCTTTGAAACCCCATAAAACCCCGTTCCTATAACCCGATCATGCTGGTTTGCGAACTCATGAAAATAGACCTGGTCTTACACCTTTATACCAAATTTCTTTAAAATCGGAGGTCCCCTTCAAAAGTTATCAGTACCACAGACACACACACACACACACACACACACATATATATATATATATATATATATATATATATATATATATATATATATATATATATATATATATATATGAAAATGAACGAACGGTATTTTTGGCCTCTGGGGACCTCAAAATGAAAAAGTAACATGGTCCCGGGCTTAGGTCTTACCATGGCTACTACCGTAATAGCGTATTCCCTATAGGGAAATTCGCTAACAAAGATTTTTTAACATAAATGTTCGAATCTCAAATAAAAAAAAGCTAAATACCAAGTTTCATAAAAATATTGGTTAATAAGTGAAATATTAACACATTATTATTCTCCGTAAGATTAACATTGGAGTCCCAAAATACAATGTACTGTCTTTAGACTTTTTAATATCTCGGTAACCAATGGAGATAGAGTAAAGCTTCAAGCTACTAAATTGTGTGTCTTTTAGCTACTTCCAGTGGTAAAAATCAAAATTCAAAAGTTTTTTTGAATTGCATAGGAAAAAACGAAAAATTCATTTTTGGGATACAAAACCCCCTAAAAAACACCTTCAGGTAGGTCGATGTATCTGGTTACGCACTCGTCTGAGTAACGGTTAGTATTACACTTCTCTACCGAATTTGGTCTCGATCAGACCGTTTTTACGAGTGTTATCGTTTCTAGGGACACACACTTATACAGGGTGTCCAGCTTCCACCTTTACAACCTTTTCCAGGTTATTAAGCATGCCAAAACAAACAGAAAAATCATATAAACATATGTCCGGAAATGCTTCGTTAAGCCGCTAGCCGCCATTTTGTTTTTTACACTTAAGAATTTTTCTTTCCGTAACGGGTTGTTGTATGAAGTTCATATTTGGCATGTACCTTAATCACACCAATGCTCATTTTTAGAAAAAATATTATTTTTTTCCGATCAATATTTTTAAAATGGCGGCCATTTTAAATTTTTAAACTCAAATATCTTAAAAACCGTAGATTTTATAAAAATTTTACTAGACACAAAAAAGTTGACAAATTAAATTATCTAAACATTGTTACCAAGTTTGTAAGGATCCGACAACAAATAACGGAGTTATTGAGATTTTTCTCTTAAAATAACCTAAATTGGCATTAATCATAGTGCAAAATCAGTGTTTTTCTACAGGAAAACCACCATATTTCCGTTATTTGTTGCCGGATCCTTACAAACTTGGTATCACTGTTTAGATAATTTAATTTGTCAACTTTTTTGTGTCTAGTAAAATTTTTATAAAATTTACGGTTTTTTTAGATATTTGAGTTTAAAAACTTAAAATGGCCGCCATTTTGAAAATATACATCGGGAAAAAATAATATTTTTTCTAAAAATGAGCATTGGTGTGATTAAGGCACATGCCAAATATGAATTTCATACAACAACCCGTTACGGAAAGAAAAATTCTTAAGTGTAAAAAACAAAATGGCGGCTAGCGGCTTAATGAAGCATTTCCGGACATATGTTTATATGATTTTTCTGTTTGTTTTGGCATGCTTAATAACCTGGAAAAGTTTGTAAAGGTGGAAGCTGGACACCCTGTATATTATATACATATACATTTTTATGACTATTATTTTTGGTCTTTGAGGACCTCAAAACAAAAAAGTAACATGGTCCCGGGCTAAAGCCTTACCATGAGACCTACGGTAATAGCCTCCTCCCTATGGGAAATTCGCCAAAAATAAGCAACATGGTGAAGTTAGGGTTAATAATTTCGGCTAAACCTGTATATATAATCCACAATGTATTGTTCCTATATTCTTTTTCAATACCTCTCTCAGTTGACAGACTAGTTGTTTGACCTGTCATTTAAATTTTCCCTCTCCACCCTAGAACTGTGCGCCGTCTGACAAGCTACACAGTGAATGATACGAATCAATTCTGGATCATATAAGTGTCATTTCCCAGTCTTAGAGCCCAGTCTAAATATTTTACCCCTATTACACTGACTTGTAATAATCACACCCATTCTACACACTCAACATTAATTTAATTTTGCCTTAAATACACCTACATCACATAGACATTTTAAGAAAGTTAAAACAGGAAATACTCCAGGTCTGTAATAAAATAGTAGTGCTTAAGGTAGAAGGTCTGGTTACTTACACGAAATGTCGATTCTAAATCCGTATATAATCCCTTGCAGGCAGCACATTTATCCTCACAGACAATTGTAACAAACACTTTACAATGAGTTGTGTGGGCCTCCTCCATTTTGACCTTCAAGTCAGCCTAAAATTAAATAGTATAAAACTATTTATTTGTTAAAATAATTTAACCAAGAAAAACTTAAATCATAATCAGACATTAAATTAATACTACCATTGATTTCAACATACTCTAAAAATAAACTTTGTAAAAAATAGTTGCTTTTCAAAGTTTTCCCTAATACGATTATATGAAAATCTCGATCGTCTGTTATTTAAGATCCAATCAACCATTGCAGTTCTGTTTAGTTTTACTTTACTAGGGGCTTGTAGGGGCAAAGGCCCCTAAAAATCCAAATGATGATGTTATCTTCAAAATTAAGTTTCATTTCATCACCTAGTTGCACAATTACTATATTTCTTCTTAATCTGTAGTGTGAATTTACTCGGTTGGATTTTTTTATTAATATTACGAATATTTTTATAAATATTATCTTGACGAATTTTTTTTTTATGGTATCAAATGAGTAATTCACCAATAATCTCCCCTGCATTGAAATACAGTAGGTAGATAATTTTGTTGAAAAAAAATATTTTTTTCGCACTATTAGACTGCCGGACGCAATAAAATTAGTTTTGACCTTAAACATGTACACATAATGAGTTCGTAACTCAAGTAAATACAATAGTTCAATACAACATATATGTATTCATCGTATGGCTGTCATAGCCAGCTACCATCTTAAAAATAACAATAATAATAGTGTAGTAAAATTAAGCCAAAATATGGCTGGAAAATGAAAAAGAAATTTGGACAGCAAATTTTTGCTGAAATGTGTTCTATGCCATCCCCTAACCTCCCTCAGAAAAGTCCCCTCAAATCCCCAGTGGGCAACATGCCTAAAAATGATGGGATGGCCCACGTGGAGTCAGAAATAAATCTTTCTTCGAAATATGGGTTTATGTTCATCAAATGAAAGCTCTTAAGTAGCAGAATCTAATGCCGCAAACCATCTCAAAAGGTTGCCTGAGTCGAAAACGGCAGCCTGTCAAACTTTGAATAAAAATCCAATTTTAACCTAAACGCTTAAAATGTAATAATTTTCGAAATACTTGACCTTTTGAGGTGCGGTTTGGGGCAAACGTTTGCTTTTACAATTACCTTTGAAAATGCGGATAGCTAGTCATATGCTTATCATACTACCCTTGAACCACCCTCCACATGGACGTCCCGAAGAGGAAGTTTAAAAAAAATGTCTTAGACCATAGCCATCCTATACATAATTTTAAAGGTCTTAGTAAGGAAAGTACATAGCCGAAAACCAGACCTCAAAAGGTCGAATATGTCGGAAGTTATTGTATTTCAAAGTTTTGATAATATTATTTTATTATAAACTTTGAACGCCTGCCATTTCACTCCCGACGGTTATATTGAGGTCGGGTTTACGGCATTGTATTCTACATTTGAATACCTTTAATTTGATATATATAAACCTTCTGGAATGTATTTAAATTTAGTATGCTTAATATCAAATTTTAATGTAACTCCTTATGGACCAACCCCTCATGTTTAAGCGCAATCCCCATATGGGATTTCTGGTTACTTTTCGGAGGAAGGTCAGGAGACACCATAGAACACATTTCAAAAGGAATTGGCTTTCCAAGAATTATTTCATTTTTCCCGACTAATTTTACTACACTATAAAATAAATAAAAGATGTTCTGCAGTGCAAAGCACCTGCGTCAATACATTTCAAATAAAACTACAATAAACATTAATGATCTCTCTATAAAGCTAAATCCAGGGCGCTAAGCCATTGTAGCCCAGCTTCACGTGCACAATGAAGGCCCATCAGCCCTTCCGGGAAAGAACTCAAAGGGCACTCATTGACTATGTGAGTCATAGTCTGGAACTCCGCTCCACAGCCGCATGACTGGTCTTCTGTCATTCCCCATTTGTATTTCCAATAATTACATCTTCCCACTCCAATGCGGAATCGATTGAGAACAGTCCACTGCTTCCGAGGAAGATCCATACAACTTACTGCTAAGGTTGGGTCAGCAATCAAAAAGTGGTTCCGACCTTGGAAAGTGTCCCAGGAGGAAGTCCAGTCGGTATGGATTGAAAAGTTTGTGTCCGTCAACTGGGATGCTGTCCGCAGTGGTGGTCTTCGGGACCTCAATCTGCCCGTCTCCTGGGGTAGGTAATCATGGATGAGTAAGTGTGGAGCAGATAAGATCTTAGTATATTCCCTAATGAGTGCATCGCTTCGTCTGGTTTCAGGTGGAGCGATATTACACAGGACCGGGAGCCAGGGGACGGGGGTTGCCATGAGTGTACCACAAATTGCTCTTATAGCCCTGTTTAGCTGGACGTCTATATCCCTGACATGCACACTGTTCAACCACACGGGAGCACAGTACTCAGCAGTTGAGTAAAGTAGGGACAGAGCAGTGGTTCGCAGAACTTGTGCGTTAGCTCCCCATGTGGAGCCAGCAAGGTGATGGACAATGTTAGTCCTGGTTCTCACCTTGGCTGATGTCTTTTGTAGGTGGCTTTTGAATGTCAGGGACGGATCTAAAGTGACCCCCAGGTACTGTGGGTTTTCATTGTGCTTTAGCTCAACACCGTCAAATACAATTTTAAGCTTTTGGTGGGCCATTCTATTGTTCAAGTGGAAGCAAGAAACCTCGGTTTTTGTTGGGTTTGGATTCTGTTTCCAGGCTTTAAAGTATTCACCGAGGGTCGTGAGGTCATTTGTTAGTGTTTCCTCAGCTAGTTGGAATTTCTTGTGCTGATAAGCCAGAGCTATATCATCTGCGTAAACGAACTTTGAGGAGCGAGTGTCTGGAATGTCGGCTGTATACACATTAAACAGCAGTGGGGCGAGCAGTGACCCCAGTGGCAGGCCATCCTTTAGTTGCCTAAAAGTACTTTCCTCTCGTCCCAAATATACTTTGATCATCCTGTTGGAGAGCATTGAGTTGAGGAGACGCAACAGGAATGGGCAAGGAATCAGGTTGTAAAATTTAATAAGGAGGCCTTTTCTCCAGACAGTGTCATAAGCTGCAGTAAGATCTAAGAAAGCAACGGAGCTTTTCAGTGTTCGCTCAAATCCATTCTCGATGAAAGAAGTAAGAGCTAGAACCTGGTCACAACAGTTGCGCCTAGGTCTAAACCTCGCTTGTTCGATGGGGATGCTGGAATCGAGAACAGGGAGGATTCTGTTGTATATCAACCTCTCGAGCAGCTTATAACAGACACTAAGAAGGGCAGGGGTCGGTAACTTTCGGGCAGTTTTGGATCTTTACCGGGCTTCAATAAAGCTATTGTTTTGGATTTCCAAAATATACCAGGCAAGCCGCCGGTTTCCATTATGGTGTAAAAAACTGCAAGAAGCCACTGTCTAGCCTTTTTACACGAGTGTTTTATAAACTCGGGAAAGATTTCATCCAAGCCTGCTGCTTGCCAATTGGCATCGCATCAATCACCGCATCCAGCTCATCCACAGTGAAAGGTCTAGAGACTTCCAGTGGTGCTTGCCGACTTTGCTTTATTTCATTTAGCTTGAAGTTCACCTTCCTGCCCGCAGACGTACGCACGGGTTTAGACAAACAGGAGAGGCATTTTGCAATATCACAAGGGCGAGGTTGCGAGACAGTGTTTTTATCATTTGTTTTACCAGTGGAGAACTTTCTGAGAAGGGACCAGGCTTTGCGACTACTTTGGGTGAAGTTCATGTTCTCAACAGTTTTCACCCATTTCTCTCTCCTGGTGTTGTCGAGAGAGTAAAGCAGTTGGTCCGCTACATCTCGGTCAGCAGTATCAGTGAACTCACTGTAAAGGTCTTCGAACTCTTGACTCCATCCTGTAATATACTCTTTCCTAAAACCTCTTGGGATAGACTGTTTAGTGCAAGACAGAACAAGTTGTGTGAACCTATCATAGTTTTTTATTTTAGGAGTGATGAACCTGATGCCTTTGTCAAGCCTGGTGGAGAAGGCCTCCCACTCACCTTTGTTAAAGTTCCACCCAGGCCGAGGAAAAGATCTTACGAGAGGAATTTAGATTCCCACTGATATTAGTACAGGCCTATGCTGAGAATGAGGAAAGGCACCTAGGACCCTCCTGCAAGTTGGTGTGGGCGTTGTTGATCGGTCACAAGAACAAAAGCCCAAGTCTGGAGTGCCACGACGCCATCGAGTCGAATGGAAAGTATGTGGGTCTTTGGCATTAAATACCAGGAAAAAGTTGTTATTTTCAACCCAGCTTGAAAGACGAGTGCCGTTGTCATCATCGGAAGAGTATCCCCACTGGGTGTGATGACTGTTAAAGTCACCTGCATATACCACAGGATGTTCAAAAGTTGGGAGAACTGTATCTAACAACTGTATGTTCGGCGGTTTGTAGACATTTACAATGGTAGTCTCAGATACCTTAACAGCAACAGTAAATATGCTGTCACACAACTTTGTGGGAGACTGACACGTGTCTATGTCTTGCCTAACGTAAGTCGCCACGCCATAGACCCTGTGTCCTATTGCATCCAAAAGACTATATCCTGTGATGTTGCCCCTCTTACTGTTCTCTAAATCTTCTATATGTGTTTCTTGTAGTGCGAGGACATCGACATCATTTTCTAGCAGCACCATGCTAAGGCAGTCACTTTTGGAATTGCTCAGACCCTCTACGTTAAAATGACAAATATTTAAAACTGAGCCTATATTTCTAAAGTGGCCTTGGGAAGGGCCGTTTGGATTTGGTCTGGCAGCTGGCATAGCTGAGAGATCACTTGCGCGTGAGTTCAGCTGCCAAAAATTGTTGTTCGTTTAGCACCACCCAGGGAGTACTTGCAACTTTAATGGAATGCTGCGGACGCGAACAACATCACCCCCCAAAAATTGTATCACCCTTTTACAACATGATAACATGGTATCATCCCATTAATACTGTACACTACTGCATGTAGGACCTCTGTGACCCCCACTACCCCACACCCGCCGTGTGACCCTTTCGTGATCCGTGCTTCCTGTACCCCATATGCCCCCGTGACCGGAGTACCCCCCATGTCCCCGAAGCCCTGTGCCCCCATTCTCCCATGCCAACAAGCTTGCCATTCTTCCCCGAGGCCTCCGATCCCTCTATGTCCCCCTTTCCTCCCCCGTGCATCCCATGCCCAAATAACCACAGTGTCACCGACATCTCGAGTGCCAATTGTTCCCTATGCCAATGCCCCCGTACCTCCCATACCAATGTGCTCCAATGAGCACCGTTCCTTCCCGTACTTCCTATGTCCCCTAAAGCCTCCCACGTTCCCCTCTCGTGACCCGTACTTAATGTACCCCCATTCCCCTATGCCTCTATTCCCCATGCCTCTGTGTCCCCCATCCTCCCAAGCTCACATGTCCAACGTTCTTCTTCGAGGCCCCCGTGCTCTCTATGTCCCCATTCCTCCCCCATACCCAGCTACCCCCCGTCCCAACGACGTCTCTGGTGCGCGTTATGCCAACATAAATACCCCCGTGTCTCCCATATCTTCGTGCCTCCATGCCTGCCGTTCCTCCCCGTGCCCCCTATGTCCCCCCTAGCCTCCCCCGTGCCGCCTCTCGTGACCCATGCTTCCTATACCCCCTATGCCACCGTTTCCCGAGTACCCCCAATCCCCATACCCCCGTGTCCCCATGCCTCTGTGCCCCCCACTCCCCCAAACTCACATTCCCGCCTCTCTTCCTCGAAGCCCCCATTTTCCCTATGTCCCCCATTCCTCCCCCATACACCCCGTGGCCCCCTACACCGTGCCCCTTACCTGCCGCTCCACCACGTGTCCAGTATGTATACCCCATGCCTCCACCGAGGCCCCCCTACCCCCTATGTCACTGGCACCCCTTGCGACCCCCACCCGTACCTTGGGTCTAACGACGTTCCTTGTGCTATGATTGTAGTCTATTTTGTCTATTCGTTCAATGAAGTAGAACATTGTTTGACATATTGTTTGTTTTCGCACACTGCGTACATGAAAAGCTCAACTAATTTGTATTAATTGGCATTTATTGTTTCCCTACGGCCTATGTAAGGAAAGAAGCATAGAATGAATAAAACAAAATAATCCTCATAGGGAGGTTATCCAATGTTAGTAGTTTACATAATATGATTGTGTAAAAAATTAACAATTTACTTAGAAAAGATTCAACTCTAACCACCAAATAGCCAATATAAAATCAGGAACGGAATAACTAAAAGAAATGCACTGAGTGAAGACAATTTATTAGGCCCTAATTAGTAACTATACATCAACCATACCACGGCTAAGTTACTTTTAAATGCGGTATAATCACCACACAAAATTATAATGACATAGATTGGGCCACGAAGAAGAAATCTACCGTGGATCCGTAATTTTTCCATCACTATTGGTGTTTTCCATTGCAAATTTTAAAAAGTTATAATTAAACGGTTATATCTTAACTCAAAATATCTGTTCTATAACCAGCTGAGTTTATGATAAAAATTATTCACTGGAACATCTGATTAATCCGACGTGTAGATCTAAAAAAACTTCTTCCAATGAGATTAACATTAAAACTTCAAGGTGCATGGGTATGGAACTTTTGACGATTCTGGTATTTTTCCTTGCGTCCTTGGCCCTCAAGCTTTAAAATGAGCCATCATAAGTTACCCTAACTTTCTTCTAACTCGAGATATTTCGTGAGGACCGATTCGCTTACGAAATTATATAAATATATAGATTACACTAATTAAGAACTTTCCGTCCCTGATTAGATTTAAAGGATATAAAATTTCACAAATCGTTGGCTAAATGTTAGGGGTAAGAAGGGTAGTAGTGCGCACCACTAAGGGGAAAAAATCTTCCCAGAAAATATACGGGCAAAAATTACCAATACATGTGTCAAACTCTTTGGTATTTAATGCAGTTTCTTATAAAAAATTATCATAATAATATATATTAACATTACTAAAATATACAACATTATATACGAATATGCACTTGCGCACGATTTCCCTACCCATCGGGTAATTGTGTGCATGGGGGTGGGTAATGGTGCGCAGGGACGTATGGGTTGAAATAATTTGAATAAATGTGTTTCAATAGTATAAATTCAATATCAATATAACATATGAAATGTCTTAAAGCTAAACAATACTTTCTTTGAGCTTTACAATACATTTAATAAAAGTTTTGATTAAAAATTACAAAGTTTTTCAAGGTTTAATGAAATATTAGCACACGTAGGCTAATTTTCTGCTGTGTCTGCACCTGAGCTGTCTGCGTGACTCCAGAACGAACAGTTTATGAGCATCTGTAAACAAGAATGTAAAAAGGGGAAGTAATTTTTTTCTTACATATAACTATTTGGGGGGGGGGATCGTGCGCATGGCCACGCACCATTACCCGATGTTGCATTCGAAAGTATTTTATTTCCTCACTATCTTAAGAAGGGATGAAACCATAAATTAATTGGTTCAAAAGATAAAGCAAAGACTACCATTAATTTTAATACTAAATAAGTATTAAGTTATCTAAAGATCTGCCCTAACCTTACAATTTTTTTAGGCGCAAAAATAACATGACACACAAGACTTTTAGATTTTGGCCTCTCATAACCTCAAAAATTTCAGTTTCTAAAACCACGAGGTCACGTATTAGTTGTTGCGTCCTCCGCTAGGCTGCAGCACATACTGGAGCTTTTTAACTTATTTCAGTCATTAAAAAACTATGATGCGCACCATTACCCGCCACGTACGATTACCCTATTCTCCCCTATTACATCTTATTTGAAATGAATTGTTATTTGAGCCATTTTATTTATACAGTAGTAATGTTAATTTTGGTACTCATGTTAATACTACGTGAGTGTACAGTTACGGGAAAAAGATAAATTTAGATCAGGTGTCTCGCAGTTTCTGTTTTATCCACAGTCCTGATCAGTAGGTCAAAATTAATTAGCCCTTTCAAAATCTTAAACCCGTATTTTTTGAAAATTTTAGAACACCATTATTATTTTGACTTATTTGTTGTATAGTTTTATCAAAAACCTTTTTTGTAGTGAAATATTATTGAATTTAAAACTTGGATAATAAATATAGCCTAAGATCGAAAAGAAATAATGAAAAGTTTATGTCAATAACTTAAAATTTTGTGACCTGTAACATATAAAAGTAATGGCAAAATCCAAATTACTTGCAGAACAAAAATACTTAATGTATTATTACCAATACTAAACAATATAAACCAAAATAAGGAAAGCTCAGATACAAATAAAAAGGTAAAAAGTAGTGTGAAAAATCCACTAATGGACCGGAAGTGCCCGGCAGCTGAAGTTGTTAATTGGCCAGTTGCTTCCGTTAGGGGCAGCTGCCACATAAATTAACCAGGTGCAGCTGGCCAGGGGCAGACGCCGTTTCCTCTGCATAAATTAAAAGGTAGTTCAAAAAGGGGAGGGTGTAATTTATTCAACTTCTTTAAAAAATGTGAACTCGGACGAGTTCAGTTATTCGTTGGCCGTCGTACTAGTAAGACGTTCGATATGTCGGAAAGCGGGTTAGACGAAGCCTACTAGTGATCGTAGAATTGCTTAAAGATCATTCTTGGTTGTAGAAGTTATTTCTTGAACTTGTACTTGTTTGTGAGTATCCGTAGAAGTAGTTGTAGTCGTTGAAGTAAAAGGAGTATTTTCTCTAGGGAGAGTAGATGAAGAAACTTCAGAAATCTGAACATTATTTCGTTGAGAATTCATAGATGGGAAGTTAAAACGATAACAGAGATGCTTACAGCCGAAGAGCGTACAGAAGAATGAAATAGGAAGCGCGGTGAGTACAGTTATATAAGGAATGGTGGAGGCAATATAAGAAAATTTGTTGAACACAGTCGATAGGTCTGCATAAATTAAAGGTTAGTTCAAAACTAAACTTGACATTGATGGTTGGGGTCTGGAGAGTATGTCAAGGTCATTCCGAGGAAGTTGTTAAAAATCCTATCTCGCTATTGCCAAAATAGTGAAGACAATTAACGTGACATGAGCGGACTTGCAAGTTGAGATGATAGCCTCGCGCCACCTTATACAGTGCAGCTCCTTATACACATCATTACGGTCTTGTTGTGTTCGCACGACAGTGTCTTCGTAGCTGGCACACCTGACTGAGAGACATGTTTATGCTTCTCGTGTGGCTGCTGATGGTGAAATGAATTTGAGGGATAGCGCATGGAGTTACTATGAATAAGTGGTGGGGGTAAAATTTGTGCGGATGGGAGTTTATTTAACCAATAGTCACATACCTTCTCCAATGATACAAAAGCACAGAAAATATAGCGCAAACATCTTTAAAGTTTTCAAACTTATATATTGGAAATATAAATCCAAATTGTTGCAGACCTCCATCTAGTATGAATTTCTCAAAGTCTCTGATCTTAGCATTACCGCACTGTTTACAAAACTTGACACCATCATCGAACTTGTACCAAGAGTATTCCGAGTACCCTCGACATTGCCTATTGTAGTCTTCCAAGTCTTGCTTGATTGTTAGCGGTATATTACCTTTTAAACTATCTTTAAGTAAAGAGTCGTCTGTTATAACACGTTGTAGCCTAAGCAAAGCTCGTAGAGGGTGCTCATTGTTCGTTGGTTGGCAGCAGACTGAATGTTTCTCAATCTAGCATTTTTTTGGTCTTATTGTGGTGGTGTAACTCTCAAATCTCATAGGTCAAAGGCTAAGGTTACGCCCTTTAAAAACAGCAAAAAATGCAACACATCAATACGTGATAAACTTCAAAGTAATAATTGTTGTAAGGTAGCTCATATTAAATAAAAATGGTTATCACATGAATATATCTAATGCCAGGGGCCTGTTTCATACAGGACTGCGAAGAAAATATAAACAAAAGAAGGGCCGTTTCATTCCTTTGATGTTGGACAATGCCGCCTCTGAGTCAAGACATCCATATCCATAAGAGTAGCATGCATTAGCGGATAAAACGACGTAAAAAATAGTATACAAAACATCATAAGCCTGATAGGTGGTGAAATAACCATTGTCTATTACATTACAGCAGTTTTCTCCAGTCCTGTGTTTCATAAAACTTACAGAACTTGTATAACAGGTAACTTCACTGTATTATTTGTGAAAGTTACAATGATAAGTTTCATAAAATTTTAAATAATAAATAAATAAATAAAAAGGTCTTTATTTAGCGAGCGCTTCTCAGAAAATATGGCTGTTTTTCAGAATAACTCTTGTCTACAATGAATTTGATTACAATAAAAAACCTTAAAATACTAACTTAACTAAAAGCAAACAATAGCTCACATTTTACTGATTTAAAAACTCTTTCAGCTTTGATTTTAAAGTAAATATTGTCCTTGCCTGTTTAATATCGCTGGGGAGAGCATTATACAAAACTGGGCCAAAATAGGAAAATGCTTTTCTACCCAGTTCATGATTAACCCTGTGGAAGTGCAGCAACTCATTGTGTCTCGTTGTGCGCCCAGAGACGTCCCGCCGAGCTAGCAGCCACTCGCTAAGGTACGCAGGCTGTTTGCTCTTTAGAGTTTTGTAGATTAATGAGCAGGTAAAAAGGTTACATATTTTACCTACTGTCATTCTCTGCGCAGCTGCTCTGTAAGGTCTGATCTTTTTGTATCATACACAAATCTCAGGGCCGAATTTTGCATTTTTTAGATTTTGTTAAGATCGCCTTTAGAAATATTATTACCATAAGCTGTCAAGCAATACTCAAAGGCTGATAGTACTAAGGCCCTAACAAGCTTTAACTTGGCCTCCTCGGGTAAAATATCTTTCAACCTACAGAGTCCTCGTAAGCGGCCCAAGGCTTGCTGACACTTCAAATTTACATGATGAGACAGTGTCAGGTCTTCGTCCAAGACCACACCAAGTGTCTTCACCTTATTGAGGACCTGAAGGCTAATACCATCAATTTCTACGCAACCACTTTTGCCTGACTTAATTTCACATAGGATGCTTTGAGGTGCTACATGCAGGACTTCACACTTGTTTGCCTTTAATTTCAGGCCATAGTTTGCTGACCTGACTGAAACAGCTTTCAGTTGGTCGTTAATGATGTCAAAAGCCTTACTGTAGGATGATTTCTCATATGCAAAATGGATCTAACAATCATCTGCATATAAGTGTAACTTAGAATTCTTTGTAACGTTTATTATATCTGCAGCGTAAATACTATAAAATATTGGCCCCAAGCAATAGCCCTGTGGAATACCCCTCGTTTTACAACTTGTTTTTTTATTCGTTCTACAACTGTAAATCAATTTACAGAGGATTTACCTGTATTGCAATTGCATTTTACACGAGATTTTAATGGTTTCGTTTCATAAAGCATATTAACCTGTATTGCAGTTAATTTAAATTGGATAAAGGTTTATCTAGGTTTGAACAACCATAAAACTTTTTTACTAGTATCACTTATTGCAATAAAATAGTGGGGTTGTTTATCGATATGCAAATTGGAGATGCATAAGCAAATGAACACAATAGTGTCTGTGATAATATTTAGTTTGTTTACCACGTGTACTTTTTTATTTCATTGCCCTGTAATTTTTTATTTTTTTACTTGCAAGAATTACTTAAAAATAAAATGTAGAAAACATGAGAAATGCCATTTAAGCTCTAACACTTAAAATCTAACAAAATTTTACAGATCTTAAAGTGGTCTTTATGGTGAAAGCAATGAATAACACTTGTCCTATTAACATTAAAGGTTCTGAAGAACAATGTCAGGTGATTCGGACTTTATTGGAAATTTATGGAGTATCTATAGTTTACTAAGTGAGAAAATAATGGTTCTGTTGGGCGGCTAGCGCGGTGCCAGCCACAGATAACCTCTTAGATCTCGTGTGCTAACGGGTACGGGGACCACGAGGAAGAACTGCGGGCATGTGGGCACACAGTGATATTGCGGCAAGGGGTACGAGGGCATGGTGGGTAAGAAGAAAGTATTCACTTAGAAATATAGTGACATCACGTAAAATAAAAGATACTATGAATCCTATGAAAATAACATTTAAAATGAAATAAAGTTTGTAATTTTCAGACAAAAAACAAACTCACAGTAATGTTTCAAAACTAACATTGTTCTTATGGGAAAAATACAGAAATTGCGGAGGTATTGCAGACTATCAATGGGCTTATGTTGTATTGAACCATTTTATTTACTTGAGTTACAAACTCATCATGACATAGGTAAGGTTAAAACTATTTTTGCCGCGCCCTGTAGTATAAGAGTCCAAAAGTTTTCCTTTTTCACAAAATAGACTACTGTATTTTATAATACAGGGTAAATATTGGTAAATTACTGATTTTATACCACCACAAAGTGTTGTCAAGATTAGGAAATATTTTATTACAAAATGAAAACGTGTAAATTCACTACAGCTATGGAGAAAAAATGCAATAATACTGTAAGGATAAACTAAAACTTATAATAACGGTGTAATACAGAGTAAATATTGGTGAATTACTGATTTTATACCACCACAAAGTTTCGTCAAGAATTGTTGTAATAAGAAATGCTGGGAGCATTAGGAAAGGATTTTTAGCTATAAAATAGTTGGGTCAGACAATGTTTACACAACCGAATAAGTGCAAACATTGGTCGAATTCAGACTAAAGAGTTACCTCTAAAATAGCCTAACAATTAAATGAGATTTAGAAGAATTTAAAGTAATTTCACCTACGATGACATTTATTAATATTATTCAATGATAAAAACTGGGATTCAATAAAAAAGATAAATAATGAATTTTTCAAGACTTTTGTTTATAAATAAATTGTAAAGTATTCCTACATTTGAACAAGACGAATAGTGAAACATTGAAAAATGATACTAAACATGACAAAAAGTATTCATTTTTTTTTACTTTGTTATTTTTGAATAATATAGAAATTAAAAGGATCCTTACTAATATTATATATGTGAATATCCACATGTTTGTTACGCTTTCACGTGAAAACTGTTCAACCGATTACAATGAAACTATGCAGTGGCGCACCCACGGGGTGGCTAAGGGGGCTGTAGCCCCCCCCCCTCAGGAAATTTTTTATTTGGAAAAAATTAAGAAAAAAAATCATTTTTTCATCATCCTCTTACTGGCATTTTGGTAAGTCTTGAGTTTAGCTACGACCATCTGAAAATGGAAATTTTTTTCCTAAATGTCGGAAATTTTACGCTGATTCCGAAAATGATAGTTTTTCCCGCGGAAAAGCTCGGAAAATCCCGGAAAATCAGAAAAACCGGAAATGACATTTTTATTCAGAAATACGTCGAGTGGGTATTCAAATTAACCGGGATGTTACGCTGATCACAAATATATCAAATTGATTTCGATCCGAATTTAAATAAGCCGGAAAATCCATCAGATGAACTATTTTAAAAGTACGTCATGTAGGTACTCAAAAGACGCGGAATTGTATGTAGAATACAAATATGTATATATTAAATGAATACAACAACCTAGTATTGGATAGATTGACAAATATATATGAATAGCTTACTGAAACTTACATAAATAAATTAATAACCACTAACAATGCTTCAAATAGTTTTTATTGATTCACTACTTTAAACAATTAGGTAATATGCAGTACTACATACATACGTACTAACTTACATCACATGTAATCTAAAATAACACTAACATAATTAACATAACCTAACTAACCTAACCTAACCTAATATAACTAGGCTACTAAACTAACCACTAACTAGCATGTGAATACTAACTTGGTGTATTTCATATAATAAAAATGTATATATTCGTATTCTATAGAACACTTTGCTTGTTATGACTCACATGATGGTTAGGTTAGGTTAGGTTAGTTAGCTTATGTTATTTAAGTTAGTGTTATTTTGATTATATGTGATGTAAGCTAGACTTATGTTTATAGTACTGCCTATTACCTAATAGTTTAAGGTAGTAGGCTACATCAGTAACATCCATTTGAAAGATTGTTAGCCTAGTGGTTTATTTATGCAAGTTTCAGGGTGTTTTTATTTGATTTATAAGGGGTTTTTTTTTTCTCTTTGTTCACGACTAGTTTGTTCTATTCAATTAATATATGCATATTTTTATTCTACACAAAATTCCACGTCTTTTGAGTATCCACATGACATACTTAAAAATAGTTCATCTGACGGCTTTTCCAACATTTTCCGGCTTATCGATATGTTGGATGCGCTTCGCAACACCTTTCGTATTCCTGCATATCTGTTGCGGCTCATCGAGGATTATCTACGCTCTCGAAGCCTGATTTATGACACGAGGGACGGAACGCGGACGATGGAAGTCACTTCTGGTGCCGCACAAGGTTCAATACTCGGCCCGGATCTCTGGAACGTTGCCTATGACAGCCTCCTGAGGTCCGAGATGCCTGAGGAAACCACTTTGGTTGGGTACGCCGATGACGTCGCAGCTCTCATTGCTGCACGCAACGTTGAGCTGGCCCAACTGAAGTTGAACCGAGTTATGCGGGTGGTCAACAACTGGATGTCCGATCACGGTCTCTCACTTGCTCTCAGTAAGACGGAGATCGTGATTCTCACGAAGAAGAGGATCGACACCGTCGTCCCGTTTCGAGTGGGAAGGGAGGTGGTCACATCAACTCGTCCCGCCAAATACCTCGGGGTTATGGTGGACACCAAGTTAAGCTGGAGGGATCAGATCTCCCGTACGGCGGACAAGGCCGCTAAGGTAGTGACTTACCTTAGTAGGCTGATGGCCAATGTCGGGGGTCCCCGATCCAGCAGAAGACGTCTGTTGATGTCCGCGGTCCAGTCCGTGCTTCTTTACGGGGCAGAGGTGTGGGCAGGCGCTCTAGATAAGGAGTGCTACAGGTTGCGACTCGCCCGGGTTCAGCGTCAAGCTGCGCTCCGGGTGTGTTCCGCCTACCGGACAGTGTCCGAGCCTGCCGTCCTGGTGGTCGCCGGAGTCATCCCTGTCAAACTCTTGGCAGGGGAGAGGAAAGCGATTTATCAGAGACAAGGCGAGATCGGCAAGGACACGGCAAAAACAGAAGAGCGCTCCCGAACCTTCCAGCAGTGGCAACACAGCTGGGAGCACGACACCAGAGGACGATGGACTGCGCGACTTATCAAGCAGGTCCAACCATGGGTGGAACGGCGGCATGGGGAGGTGGACTACTACCTGACCCAATTTTTGACAGGTCACGGCTATTTTCGGTCGTACCTGAACCGGATGGGAAAGACCGGTTCACCGGACTGCATTTATTGCCCGGGTGTTCCCGACGATGCGGAACACACATTCTTCCGCTGTCCCCGTTGGGAAGGGCCCCGCCTGGAGGCCACACAAATCTTTGGTGCATTTTCGGTGGACTCGGTCTGCCAAAAGATTTTGGAGGATGAGGGCAACTGGGATTGTTTGTCACAGTTCGTCCGGGGCATCCTCCTGGAAAAGAAAACCGATCTGGACCGCGAAGTGGCCCAGATCCCTTGATCGAGCGGCTGGATAAGGAGCGAGCCCCACGGGCGTAAGCCAAATTTAGGCCTAGCCTGACGTAATGTGACAAACAATTCCAGGTTAGATTCCTAAAGAGTAGAGGAGGTTTTTTAGTGGGTAAACCCGTTTTTAGGGGAGCCCCACACTACAGGCTGGCCACCTGTGTGCGTAATGCATTTTTCCGCCTCTCCCTCAAAAAAAAAAAAAAAAAAAAAAAAAACATTTTCCGGCTTATTTAAAATCGGATCAAAATAAATTTTACATATTCGTGATCAGCTCAACATACCGTTTATTTTAAATACCCACATGTCGCATTTCGGAGCAAAAGGTTCATTTCCGGTTTTCCGAGGTTTTCCGAGGGAAAAACTATCATTTTCGGAATCAGCATGAAATTTCCGACATTAAAAAAATTCTCTTTTCCAATGGTCGTAGCTAAACTAAAGAATTACCAATATTAACACATCGAGTACTGAATACTGGTTTGCAGGAATTACATTGCACTACAACTACTAATAGCTGCATTCATGTTCTCCTAAGAAATTTACTAAAAAATAATAATAAACGCATTTCATAATATTAGAAATTCCGCAAAGCAACAATTCTGTCAAACAGATTTTGTCAAAATAGTGGTGTGTTTTGGTTACTCCTGGCCCGGAAGTGACGTCACCGGAAACCACATGCCATGGCACGCAGCTTCCGGTGGGCCAGAAGTGGGGACAATAGATGTCGGGGTGGAGATGGCGAGAGCGTCGGCGGTCGGTTGAACCAAGAGTGCGCATAAAATAGAAGTTAGTTCAAAAAGTGAAATTCGATGGTGTTAAAAAAACTCTAATAGTTGAACGAAACTAGAAGTTAGTGTAAAACTGAAATTCAACAACCGGGGGTTTGAACTAAATTTGCGCATAAATTAAAAGTTGGTTCAAAACTGAAATTCAACAACTGGGAGTTGAACTAAATTTGCGCATAAATTAACCGAGGTTGAATTAAAACTTCGCATAAATTAAAAGTTAGTTCAAAATTGTAATTCGTCGGTGTTAACAAAACTCTAACAGTTGAACGAAAATAAAAGTCAGTTCAAACATTGCGCAGCCACAACAAGAGAGAGAGAAGGTAAATAGAAGTGTTAAGTTCCGCGGATAGAACAAGAATGAAGAATGAAACATAACGCGTCGAAATATATGCGTGACTGTAGATGCCAGTTAATGGGGGGAGTGGAGACGGCGCTCGGTTGAACTAAATTTGCGCATAAATTAAATGTTAGTTCAAAACCGAAATTCAACTGTCGAACAAAAGTGGAAGTTAGTCGAAAAAGGAAAAGTGATAATTGCTTCAAGGTCATCTGGAGGGAGTTTTAAAAAAGACTGAACTGCTAAGAGTTCAGATTAACGTCGATCGTCGTACAGGTCAGTCGAAACCGACGAGCGACCGAAGAATAGCTTCAACATCATTCCTCGCCGTCGAAGATACATCCGACACCTGTACGTGGTCCTGTGGATTCGGTGAAGTTGAAATTCTTGGAGGATTCTCCCTCGGGTGAGTAGTAGATGATATTTCGTGAACTTGTTCTTGGTTTGTATCCATCTTCGTGTAGTGTAATTTAGAGTGGAATTGTTGTTAGTCGAAGAGTGTACAGGAGAATGAAACAGGAATTGTTGTGAGCGCGCTTATATAAAGAAGGGTGGGGGTAAAATATGAAAACCTGCTGAACACAGTCGATAGGTGTAACAAGTTCGAAGTTGTGGAAACATAACATTGAACGCAAAATGTTGTGAATAACACTATCGTCAACGTTAACTTGCGAAGTCCTAGCAGAGTATATCGGGTTAAAACTTAATTTCTTCCTTACTTTTGTTAAATTAGTTTTAATCTTTGAAACCGAAGGTTTGGAATTATTTCGTAATATATGTTGTGTCCGCAAAAGTTTCAATTTCAAACATTGCGTATCCATCACAAGAAGTATATCAGATGTGTAGAAGTCAGAACAAGACAGATGAATGAGATATAACGTTGAGCACGCGAAGGTGATTCAAACAGGACGACATGTGCTAATGTAAATGAAATTTTAGGTTAGTAGCAATTAGACTTGTATAATGAAGTTGGCGAAACGTATATATAATGAGTAGGGAGGATGCGAACACCATAAATGCGAGTTAATTAATGGTCGCGGCGCGATGAACAATCTCCTTTTATAATGGCTATCGCGTGGGAAGATCAGTTCCGCATGAGCGCCCAAGTGGAACCCCCGTATTCACTCAAGCGGAACCCCCCCCCCGTAAAAAATGGAGATTAAATCCCCCCCGTGTTCACTCAAGCGGAACCCCGCCGGGTCAATGGCCGGTCACGACCGGTTGCTAACCCCATCTAATTACCACACTTCACATCCCATGCCAGCCATGAACTACTATTGTTTAAATGAAACAGAATTAAACATGGCAGCTACCATGGAAAATTCTAACCTCAAACCTTGGTTTTACGTCACTGCGCATGCGCCGCTCCCACTCCTTCGTTTCATTATTATGCTGCTTTGACTTGTACTGGAGTGAGCCAACTTCACGCTACTGCGCCTAGTCCTGTATTACTCACTTTAGCGCTACTGCGAATGCAACGAGTTCTCCGGATCGGAATCACTCCATGCTATTGCGCATGCGCCTAGTCCTGTATTACTCAATTTAGCGCTACTGTGCACGGAAAGTTCTAACCTCAAACCTTGGTTTTTACTTTGCTGCGCATGCGCCACCCCCACTCCTTCGTTCCACTTTTACACCGCTGTGAACTGGACTGGTTTGAAGACCGTACTGGAGTGAAATAATTCCCCCACCACTGTGTCAATTACCCCCACCACTCGAAAACTCGAGGAGCGATACGTTTGTGTGTGTGTGTGTGTGTGTGTGTGTGTGTGTGTGTGTGTGTGTGTGTGTGTGTGTGTGTGTGTGTGTGTGTGTGTGTGTGTGTGTGTGTGTGTGTGTGTGTGTGTGTGTGTGTGTAAATATTAGTTGTAAGTTGCACTTAATTTAAGAATTAATTTGCGCATTGCAATGTTAGTTATAAGTTGGGTTTAGCATTAAGGTGTATTAATTTTAAGAGGTGTTTAGCATTAAGGTGTTTTAATTTTAAGAATATTTATGGTATTTGGTTGTGTTGAATTATTTTGGTCTTTAATAATGATGTGTTGGTATTAATAATTAATGTTGTTGTTTTGCCTTTCAGCTAGATGATAGGGGGTAGATTAAATGTAAATTCAGAAGTTTGGTTGAACTTCACTTAGAAGGGGTGGGACATCCGCAAATTGTAGGTAGCGGACTAGGTTTTTTGCATTTTGTTTAGGAATATGATGGGTGGGATTAGTTGGGTGGGTGTTAGAGTTGCGTTTCTGCATTAGCTGTTCCAGTTTCCCTTCGAATTCACGGTTACGGATAAACCCGGACCAGACCGTTACGGATAGACCCGGACGGGCCACCCTAAAAATTGGGTTGTATGTCCCTCGCAGAACGTAACTAGTGGGTTGGGAGTGGGAACTGTTAGGCAAACAGGGTGGTGGGAACAGTTACGACTGTTCCCATCACCTTGGATCTTTATAAGTCTTGAACGACCTTGACCTACTTTTGGAAGGGTCAATGACACTCTAAGCCTCATGACCTACTTTTCTGAAGTCGTTGTACAGTTATATGACCTCTCCGACTTGCATTGTTTGCCGGTGTAGCTTCATATAGCGTGCAAAGAATGGTTGCTAATGAAATCTCATCAGCATTCAAAGACCGAGACTGTTTTGCAAGTTAATTTGTCTTCATTATCACACAACGACTATCTTGTGAGAAGATCAGTTCCGCATGAGCACCCAAGTGGAACCCCCCATGTTCACTCAAGCGGAACCCCCCCCCATAAAAAATGGAGATTAAATCCCCCCCGGTGTACACTCAACCGGAACCCCCCTATAAAAATGGAGATTAAATCCCCCCCCTGTGTTCACTCAAGCGGAACCCCCCCCATTAAAAATGAAGATTAAATCCCCCCCCCGTGTTCACTCAACCGTAAAACCCCGTCCGCCGGGTCAATGACCGGTCAATGGCCGGTCACGACCGGTTGCTAACCCGCTACTGCGCATGCAACGAGTTCTCAGGATCGGAATCACTCCATGCTATTGCGCATGCGCCTAGTCCTGTATTACTCAATTTAAAGCTACTGCGAATGCAACGAGTTCTCCGGATCGGAATCACTCTATGCTATTGCGCATGCGCCGATTCCTGTATTACTCAATTTAGCGCTACTGTGCACGGAAAGTTCTAACCTCAAACCTTGGTTTTTACGTTGCTGCGCATGCGCCACCCCCACTCCTTCGTTTCACTTTTACACCACTGTGAACTGGAGCGGATTGAAGACCGTACTGGAGTGAAATTAGTCCCCCACCACTGCTCCAATTACCCCCACCACTCGAAAACCCGAGGAGCGATACGAGCCCGATTTTCGCGTCAGTCGTCAACGAATTTTCGTAGCGAAAAGTCGTTGACGATTCGGTAAGAGGTTTAAAATATATAGTAGACCTATATATATTTGAACTTCTTATACTACGTTCTTATACCTCCCCCTCATAAAAAATGGAGATTAAATCCCCCCCGAAAATTTAAATTCCTATAACTCGATAATGGATTGACGGATTATGATAAGCGATACATCATTGAAAAGGTCTATGTAAGACGAACATTTTAGTAAAAGAAGAATTTGGTTATCTTATTTAAGTCAAAAGTTATGCGAATTATTTTAAATAAATACCCCCTCTCCTTCCTTTTCCCCCACCTCCCGGGTCAATAATCGGTCACGGCCAGCTGTTACCCCTCTCATTAGCATACCGTTATAAAAGCGGAGCGAGCGTTGTTCACTCCTCATTCCGCTTCTACACGCCACTCTTGTTGTTTCGTCTCTGCTGTTTACAATATTACTTGCTTTAAAAATGCCTCCTCGTCTTAATGAAAATTTCAATTCTTCCGAAATTTCTGATGTTTTTGAACAACCTGAAGACACTTTAAATAACGACAGTGACAGTGAAGATGATGATGATGATGATGATGAAGATGATGATTATAGCGTTGAAATTAGTGAAGAACTGAAAGTTATAGCAATTGATCCAAAATTCCCATTCGATACAATAGAAAAATTCATGTCTGAAGCTCATAAATGGTTGGATTCAGGATCTTACGTACGAATCGGCTCCTTTATATTGTATGATGATTGTAATTCTTTTCTTGTAACACCAAATGATAGAGACCGCATGCGGCAGTGGGCGCAAACAATGAAGGAGTGCTACGAACAAGGTGTGGATGTTGGCGGCTATTTTACAGCGCAAGTGGTTTAATAACCAAATTACCCTTCCCCCACCCTACACCTTATCCCTTCCCAATCCTTATTCCTTCCCCCTCCCCATTTTTAAAACTCATAAAAGGCGGGCTATGAACCTCCAGGTTTCTAGTCTGTACTTGCACCTTGTGCCGTCAAGATGCTTACCACTTTGTCTTTTAATAGTATTACAGACACTGAGCAGAAATTCTATTGAAAATTTTGTTCTCTACTTGATAAACCGCAAAAACTACCGCCAAATACTTTCACCTACAAGCTACCTCTGATGGACAAGGATGATGTAAGCAAAATACCATTAGTTCAAGCGAAATTTCTGGAAGAAAAAAATCTTGTTTATGTAAGAGAAGTGTATCATAATGAATATTCAAAAAGATTGGCTTTCGACTTTACTTAGGAACATGAAGGACGTGAAAAAGAACAGTATCCAGGACCATATTATTTATATCTTTTTGAGAATGGAGCTAGTGTAACGGTAGAAATAAGTATCAAATTAATGTAATTCTCCCTACAAAGTTTATGAGGTTAGAATTTTGTTTTGCTGTGAAGTTATTGAAATAGTATTTGTATAAGGAAAATTCATATTGAAATACATGTTGTAATTTAGTCGAAGAGATGTGTACTGTACGAAAGCTGGATTTATAGTGAGTCGGCGCGACAAATGAACTTGTATTTATGCAGATTGTTAAAATGGGATAAAGAGATGATAGTAGCAAAACGCTCGAAGTAGAAAGTGTGAATAATGTTAAATAAAGAAATAATAGTTAAATAAGGAAAATATTGAAAATTCAACTGGTATTACAAAATATAAACGGACAATCAATTTTGTAGAGGGTTAATATTTTGTTGAAAACGTTTGATTTCCTTGGATAGTGAAGAAGAAGAAGATGAAATTTTGGTGGGGGAACCGTTATAAAAGCGGGACCGTGAGAGCCCATTTCATTTCTCGGCGAAATTTCGAAGAGTAAACATCTCAACATGTATCATTGCGATAAATGTTCGGAATCGTTTCACGATGAAATTCTATTAGACTGTCATAAAGAACTAATTCACAACAACGCAGAAGAAAAAAAAGAAGAACAAGAAGAGGAACAAGATGAAATAACAGCAACATCTTCAACTACTTTACCAAATCTACAAGTATATGCTTTACCCGGTAAGGTAGTAATGCATCAAAAGATTCAAAATGAAAACTTGAACTTAGAAGAATTTGTTAGAGAAGCAAAACCAATCGTAAGTAAAACTTTAAAAGAAGAATTGAAAAGATTGAACTTTCTTAAATTTAGTTTACTACTAGAAGCTATGTTTATAAATGTACAAGAAGAATTATCACCAAGAGGATACATAACAAAAAATCGAACCATCATGTTAAGTTCAAACATTGATTCAATAGTAGAGAACTGTATAGAAGAAATATTAACCAAAATTCAGGAACACGAAGGAAGAGGATCCGGATGGAGTCTTTCAAGTATTGAAGGATTAGATATAAGAGTTCACAAACATGGATATGGACTAAGGGGATCTAGTTACATTCCTTTGCCTAAAAGAATTGAAGATACAAAATCTTGTATTAATGTTAGAAATGCAGACAATGAATGTTTTCGTTATGCAATGACAGCTAAATTTGTACCAAATAATGCATATAGACCTGACCAGGAATATGAAAATCAAAGAAATAAGTACAATTTTCAAGGAATTACTTATCCTGTATTACTAGAAAATATATCAAAATTTGAGAAGAAAAATCCCGGTACGTCTATCAATGTTTTTGCATTAGATAGTTCAAACAAAGTGTATCCTTTACGTATTGCAAAAGAAGAACTACCAGATCATACGGATTTACTACTATTAACGCGAGGAGATGTGTCTCATTATGTATACATAAAGAAATTCGACTCTCTTGTTAACAAGCAACTTGACAACAACCAACTGTATGATGCAAAATCTCACAGGGTTATTAATGTTGCAAAACCAGTCAACAATGGAGATGTTGTTAATAAAGGCTATTTGCTATCTGCGATGGATTACGCTTTACTGTTGCAAAAGACTAAAAGTGGAAAAATGTACAATGCTTTAAATTATAAAATAACTAATGTGGCAGATCCAACCGATGATACAGATACAATCAATAAGCGTTATTTGCACTCTGTAATACCAGAAAAGAAAAAGGATGGATTTTCCTTTTATAAATATACTATAAACGATATTGGATATCCTAAAGAAGAAAGTGATGGTGTTAATATAAAATATATTAAAGATAATTGTATTTTATATAATGGTGCTGTTATTGATTGTCATGGAAAAGTGTTGTCCAATCTGAAAGATGGTTCAACTCCATCGGATGCTGCTACCGTGAGACAAATGAATGAAAGCTTAAAGAAAGGAACATCCGCTTTTGTTAAACAAAATCAGGTAGTGTCAAAGACAGGTGATGAATTTATGCAAGGAAGTGAAAGGTTTACCTTACTAAAACTACAAAATGACAAGTGGGATGGAAAAAATAAAAAATTGTCAAATATAAGTTTAGGCACGGAAGAACATGATGCTGTTATTTTAACACAAGTACCACAACTATCAGCTACTGGTGTTAATTTTATGTGTAAAGGTAAACGATTAACCCAAGTTTAATCTGGTAAAGATGATTATGATTGTGTTGTTGTAAAACAAACTATAGTTTTAGATAAAATAAATAACGTATATGATGGAAAAAATAGAAGAATATCTACCATATCAGCAGGAATAGCTCCGAATGATGTTGCTACTATTAATCAAGTTATAGCAACCTCTAAAAACGATCCATCTGTGTATACATGTAATGGTAAACGTATCACAAATCTTGATAATCCTCAATATGACAAAGATGCTACTAATATAGAGTATGTAATGAATCTTGTAGGTAATGCAGTTGTTGATATGCATAATCATTTGATTGATACA
This sequence comes from Neoaliturus tenellus, assembly GCA_030545055.2. Classification (NCBI taxonomy): domain Eukaryota; kingdom Metazoa; phylum Arthropoda; class Insecta; order Hemiptera; family Cicadellidae; genus Neoaliturus; species Neoaliturus tenellus. The sequence goes on along the minus strand of CM061535.1, from coordinate 74,904,999 downwards.
TCGAAGATTCACACTAAAATCGAAGATGATCAGAGAAACGAATGGATTAAAAATACAATCATCGATAGATACTAGTAAAACTTATGAATATTTAAGTATGGAATACACAAAAAAGGATTCATTATCATAAAGTATTTCATAGAGTGAAGACTCTGGTTGGATAAAACAGCATAATGAAGACCGCATCGTTCAGTCGTCGTCAGGACATTGGCAAGAGAGGACGTGGTATAACATCAGCTGCATTATCACTGCTTAGGCGGATTCCAGTTGGTGCTGTTGTAAATCGAGCGATAGACGCTTTACCATACGAATTACATCTGCCCGGAGGTTATCAATATTGTGGACCTGGAACTAAGTTGGCAAAACGTTTAGCAAGAGGAGATCCTGGAATTAATAAATTAGATCAAGCTTGCAAAGAACACGATATAGCATATTCAAAGTATAAAGATTCAACGAATAGATCAATAGCGGATAAAATTCTAGCGGAAAAAGCTTGGCAAAGAGTAAAATCAAGTGACGCAAGTATTGCAGAAAAAGCATCAGCTTGGGCAGTAACTACAGCCATGAAGACGAAAGCAAAGTTAGGTGGTGGAAGACGTCGCAGAGGAAGACCTGCAAAGAGAAGCGCTTCTAAAAGAGGTGGAAATATTAAAAAAGGACGTCGTAGAACTCGTAAGGCAAGTGTAAAGAAGACTTCTGTTTGGCAAATGGTAAAAAACAGAGCAGGTTTATACCTAAGACCATACCGTGTGTACTAAATAAGAAGAATCAATTGATAATTCCGAATAAAGCCTTAACAAATCATCAGTTAAATGATTGTGTAAAATGTTTGAAAATACCATTCTTTCGAGGAGTTTTTATGAAAGATGCATTACCAATTAAAATATGGAAAAATGAAACTGGAATAGTAAATTTGGATTCCACCTATGGTCCAGGCACTCATTGGGTATGCTATAAAAAGCTCGGACAAACCGTTTACTACTTTGACAGTTTTGGCAATCTACCACCACCGAAAGAACTGCAGCATTATTTTCGAAACTCCAAAAACATTTTTTACAATTACAAAAGAGAACAACCTAACAATACTGAAATATGTGGGCATTTATGTTTGGAGTTTTTAGCGAAGAGTGTCAGTCAGCTTTAAGATGTCATCGTATACAGTGTCACTGAGTGGAAATTCATCCACATTGAAAAGTACGCTGTTCCCAGCATTGCGTCTATCCAAGGAAAGATTATGGGAAGCGGCATTACTTGATTTGACTACCTACAACTCAATTCCCAATGTTACGGAAGGAAAAAACAATTTACTACATTATTATGAAACTATGGATGCTTCAGGAAAATACTCAGAATTGAAAATAATTACATTTCCTACTGGAGCTTATGAAATCGATGATATAAACCAATTACTACAGAAACAACTCGGAGAAGAAAACATCACCGTTAAAGGAAACAATAATACTTTAAAAGCAGAAATAACTTCTAAATATTATATCGATGTCAGCTTGAAAAACTCCATTGGCAGTTACTTGGATTTACAGATATAAAAAAGAAAATCTTAACTCCTGGAACTACTCATTCAGGTAATACAACTGTTACAATATTGAAAGTAAATAGTATCGATGTAACTTGTAATATTATACACGGATCGTATAGAGAAGGAGTGAATCAGCATATTTTACATACATTTTATCCAACAGTGGCTCCCGGTTTTAAAATTGTTGAGAAGCCACAAAACTTAATATACCTACCGTTAAACACCAGTTTCATTTCAGACATTGTACTGAACATATTTGATCAAGACGGTGTTAGTGTTGACTTTAGAGGAGAAACAATAACTATACGGATACACATCAGAGCGGCAACATAAAAGTCGACATGGGATTATTATTTAAACCGCAACGGAAGAGTCGGGAGCTCAGTAGCTCCTCGACATTGGAAGATTTAACATCGGACAACATTCGTTTTCTACAGAAGATTGGATTGAAACTTAACAACTATGGATATCCTGGATATATCTCAAGGACCGACATTCGACGAAACACTATGGGAGAAGGAATATCACACGCACAACCCTTACACTACATCAAAATTAAACAATAACGATGAAATAAGGATTCCCATTCAACAACAAGATATTTACACCTTACCGTGTGAAAGTTATTTGTACATTGAAGGACGGGTATTAAAATTGGATGGAAAAACTGCTTCAACAGTTCCTTTTATAAATAACCCGATGGCATATCTTTTTGATGAAATAAGATATGAGATATCAGGGGTGACAGTTGATTCGACAAAAAAGTTTGGTATAACAACGACATTGAAAGGGTTAACATCATTAACACCGCATGAGAAAAATTCAATAGTCACCGCCGGATGGGTTGCCCCTGATAAAGACACTATAACACCGGATTCCAACGGTCACTTTGATTTTCATGTACCTTTACGATTGCTTTTGGGATTCTGAAGATTACAAACGAATAATAATAAATGTCAAACAAGAATTGGTATTACTCAGATCTTCAACTAACAAGGACTTGATACTTGCAGATCCTGCAACTACGGAAGATAAACTGGAATGGCAACTACAATTGGATAAAGTTGTTTGGAGAGTACCTCATGTAAGATTGGCCGATGAACATAGAATCGTATTATTGAGAAAGTTAAAAGCTGACCGTGATATTGTGATGCCATTCCGAAGTTGGGAATTCCATGAATTCCCAACACACACCTCATGAATTCCCAACACTACCTCAAACAGAACGACAAACATGGACCGTCAAGACATCAACTTACTTGGAACGAGCAAGGTACATAATACTCGGTTTTCAAACTAAGAAAAAAGATGTTATCACTGCAAATGTCGGTCAATTTGATCACTGTAAAATAAAGAATTGTAAAGTTTTCCTAAACTCTCAATTCTTTCCGGATGACAATTTGAATGTCATGTTCAGCAACAAACGTTTTTCCATTTTATACGATATGTATGCAAGATTTCAATCGTCATATTATGGAAAGACTAATACACCACTATTATCACCTGACCAGTATTATTCCAAGGCTCCGATAATTGTGATCGATTGTTCAAACAAAATGAATCGGTAAAATCATCAAGTGTGGATATAAAAATTGAAATGGAATTTGAAGAACCAGTAGCGGATGGAACTTCGGCATACTGTCTAATTCTACATGATAAAATAGTTACTTACACACCGCTGACCCGAATTGTGAAGAATGTACTTTAAAAAGAATTAGTACAACGACTGCAGATTTTTGAGGTTAGAATTATCTGCCTCAATTTTTGAGGTTAGAATTTCGTTTGTGAAAGACAAGTTGAAAACAAACATTTATGTGATTGTATAAATTTCAAGGATTTCACGAAAAACATAAAAGCGAGAAAATCATGAGTGGAAAGTTCATTATATCTTCGACCGTCGTATGGTAAACATCGTTCGCAAGATGAGTTCTACTAACGGAGAAGAAAATACACCTCTAATAGATGATAATAGTTCAGATATAGAAAAACAAGTTGAACGAGAAATGGACGAGTTCCTCAAGTTTAACAAACATAAGAAGAGAGAAGAAGAAAAAGAAGAAGGAGAAGCCAAAAAAGAAGTAAAAAGAAAAAAGGTTGAAGTTAACATTACTTTCATTCATGTTTGCCCCCTGGATTGATGATGACAATAAATAATAATAGGTTACAATACCTTTACGTCTTCAATCCAAAACATTTGTCTTCAGATGACTAGTTTCGGGACGTGCGTCCCAAGTAGTATAGAGACGTCACTTCTACGCCATGAGGAAGTGCAAATTTCCTAACAGTCCTGCAGAAATATTTTTAACCATTTTTCGGTGATTTTTTGCCTACTTTTCGGCAATTTCAAAGCATTTTTAAGGATTTCCGAGGCATAAAGAATTGATGAGGCCATGAGGAAGTGCGAGAAGTGCGAATTTCCTAACAGTCCTTGATGGGGCCATGAAGAAGTGCGAGAAGTGCGAATTCCCTAACAGTCCTTGATGGGGTCATGAGGAAGTGCGAGAAGTGCGAATTCCCTAACAGTCCTTGATGGGGTCATGAGGAAGTGCGAGAAGTGCGAATTCCCTAACAGTCCTTGATGGGGTCATGAGGAAGTGCGAGAAGTGCGAATTTCCTAACAGTCCTTGATGGGGTCATGAGGAAGTGCGAATTTCCTAACAGCCCTACAGACCTATTTTTAACCAGTTGTCAGTGATTTTTGCCTACTTTTTGGCAATTTTACAGCACTTTTCAGGATTTCCGAGGAATAAAAACATTGATTGAGGAGGGTGACTGCGCCAAGAGTTGTGCAAGAAGTGCGAATTTCCTAACAGTCCTACGTAAGGACTAGTCCCGTGTAAGGACTATTGTATTTAGATAGTCCCGCTTGCTATTGTATTTAAATGGTCCTACACAAGGACTAGTCCCGCGTGGGGGCTATTGTATTCAGATGGTCCTTCGCAAGGACTATTGTATTTAGATAGTCCCGCGTGAGGACTAGTCCTGGTTTTGGGCCAGTTGTTATCTGATTATAGGCTAATTTCAACCATTTTCCAGCATTTTGATCAGGTTTTGCCAATGGTGAATTTAGGAAGTACGAGGGAAGTACGAAGGAAGTACGAGGGAAGTACGAGGGAAGTACGAGGGAAGTACGAAGGAAGTACGAGGGAAGTACGAGGGAAGTACGAAGGAAGTACGAGGGAAGTACGAGTGAAGTACGAGGGACGTACGAGGGAAGTACGAGGGAAGTACGGGGGACGTACGAGGGAAGTACGAGGGACGTACGAGGGAAGTACGAGGGAAGTACAAGGGAAGTACGAGGGACGTACGAGGGAAGTACGAGGGAAGTACGAGGGAAGTACGAGGGACGTACGAGGGAAGTACGAGGGAAGTACGAGGCGCTCTCTTAACCTTTAGAATAAAATTTTTGGTAGAATTTTTGTATAAAAGGAGGTTGGTTTTCAAGTAATATTCAGTTTGCTTCGAGATCTATCTCAACCAGGGTGAGTAATATTTAAGATAATGCCACTATTAGTTATTAAAATTAATACTCAAAATTGCCACAGAATATTTTCATACAATAAGAATAAGAATAAGATAAGCGTTTGACCGAGATATCTTATCAAACCGCCTGACCCAGATGTCATGTTTGTATGATGACGTGTTGTTGCTGATTGTTTTCACTCGATCAAAATTGTTGTTGTTTAATCGAATTGTATGATTTTCACTTAAAACCAAATTATTTTAAATATTTGGAGTTTAGCTGTTTTATCAATTTTTTATTTATAGCCGTTTATTAAAAACCATAATATAATATTTTTCACTAGTACCCATTAAATTTTTTATTCTGATCAGCTTTTTTATTTTTCTCTTATAGATCGCATAAGAAGATGGCTGCGATTAAAATTAATTGCATTTTCTGCGGCAAGCTAATATCGAAATCACATATGTCACATCATGTTAAAGTGTGTCCTAACAACCCAAACAAAGACTCAAGCTCCCGTTACAAGAAAAAGTCATGTGATAAATGTGGAAAATTCATTTTAAACTTTAATTTTAATCGGCATTACAAAACATGTAAATCTACTGATATTCAACCTTCCACTTCGACAGCGCAAAGTAATGAACAAGTGCAACCGATACCTAGCACAAGCGGAGTTCAAAATTCAAAACCCCCGGTCCAGAAGAAACCAAGTCATGAGTACAAAGCTAAATGCCTGAAGTGTGAAAAACTCGTAAGAAAATCGAATATGAGTTATCATCTGAAAACACATGAAGAGTCAGCTTTGGTTAGCCGTGGCGGAATTATTGATGAAAATGATGGACCTACTCCAGCGAAAAGACCTCGTCTTGATGAAAATAATGTTAAAAATAAATCAGTTTTTGAAACTTTGCAGGGGGTTATATTTTTAACAATGGCGACAATTTGTAATTTGGTTAAAGGGCCTATCGGTGGTGGTAATACGTTTACACTAAAAGATTCCGAAGTCGAATTAGTGAGATCGGCTTTCGGGGGAGTCGTCAACTTTTATTGCATTGAAAACATTCACGCTATCAAAGACCCGATCATATTTTTGGACGCATATAAAAATATTATCATCAGGAAGATAAAAGAATGGTTAGGTGAATTTGAGCTAAAGGTCCGATTTAACTTCCGAATTGATTTCAAGAGGAAAGAACAAGTAGAGGAATTCAACTTTAAAACGAAATATTCTGTGATCGATTTGAGTACCGATATTTCAGGTTTCTATGATTTTGCTAAGGAAAAGTTACTCAACGAAATGGAAGAATTCCAAGCGAAAGGATCCGGTTGGTCTTTATTCAGTATAAGCGATTTGGAAATTCAAGTATGCCGCTATAACCCCCTCAGAGCATCCAGCTATATTCCTTTGCCCAAAGATATTGTGAGTAGAAAAGCTGTTATTAATGTAAAAAAACAATGACGAAAAATGTTTTCTCTGGTCTATTTTATCTGCATTACACACGGTTGACTACAAAGATCACCCCGATAGAGTGAGTAAATACAAACCGTACGAACACGAGTTTGACGAAGCTTTGAAAGACATAACGTTCCCTGTACAAGTTCAGAAAAGTATTATAATGAAATTTGAAAAACGGTCTGGTGTGTCAGTAAATATATATGCTTATGATTTAACTAAAGACTCTGAAAATTATGATAAGTTTGAGGACTATCCCGGTGCAGGAAAAAAATCTAAAAATGCTAAGAAAAGTGACATCTACGTTTTGTATGTAACGAAAAATGAAACCCCTAACAGACATGTCAATCTGTTGTATTTGAAAAATGAAAACGGCAACTCACATTATTGTTGGATAAAAAGCATGAGTAGATTAATTGGTAAGCAACTGAAAAAGAGAGGTCATAAATCATTCCACTGCAATCGTTGTCTCGAATATTTTGGAACTGAAGCCTTGTTAAAAACCCACAAAGAAACCTGCAACGAGCCAGAACAACAGGATGTTGATAATTTGGATACACTCTTTATATGCAACAGATGTCTCAACGGATTCGATGATGAATTGAAATTGGAAAAACACAGGGAATACTGCAATGAACACGATGCTGTTAGAATCGTCATGCCTAAGGCGATTAAAATTAAAGATGATTACATCAGCCCCACAATACAGTTCAAGCACAAATACAGAAAAATGAAAGTGCCCTACGTAGCGTATGCTGATTTCGAATGCATCTTGACACCAGTAGACGACCAGCGGGGCATCAACACCAAGAAATATCAAGCCCATCAAGCGGCGAGTTTTGCATTGTACGTCGTGAATGCGTCAGACGACTATGACATCCCCTTCGATTTGTATTATGAATATTTGGGCGCCGATGCTGCTCAGGTCTTCATAGATGGACTCGTAGATGTTTCAAAGAAAATAGCTCAACTCTACAGTCGTGAAGCAGCGAAGCCCATGACTTTGACTGCTGCCGAAAAGGCGGAAGCCAGGTTTACTTCGGTTTGCCACATTTGTGGAAAAGTGTTTGATGAAAAAACTGGAAAAGCCGTTCTCGATCACGATCATTTGACTGGGAAATTCAGAGGGGTAGCCCACAATTCATGCAATTTGAATTTCAAAAAGCCCCATTTCCTACCGGTCTTCATCCATAATCTGAGCAATTATGACGCCCATTTATTTATAAAAATGCTTGGAGCGGATAAGAAAGATATCGTTGTCTTGGCCACAACCGAAGAACGTTACATATCTTTCGAAGTGAAAATTGAAAACGGGGTAAACTTGAGATTCTTGGACTCGTTCAGATTCATGGCTTCCAGTTTAGACAGTCTGGCCAAAAATCTCACCAAACATCAATTCAAACACACTTCGAAATTCTTCTCGAATGACAAACTGGATCTGGTTATTCGCAAAGGGATTTACCCGTATGATTATATGGACGGTATGGAGAGATTCGGAGAGACGTCTTTGCCTTCAAAAGAATCTTTCTACAACAAATTGAACAATTCAAATGTCAGCGATGAAGATTACAAACATGCGTGCGATGTGTGGGAAAAGTTTTCCATCCAAACGATGGGGGGGTACACTCTGCTGTACAATAAAACAGACACCCTACTGCTAGCGGATGTGATTGAAAATTTCCGAAAAGTAAGTTTGAAAACGTATAAACTGGATCCAGCGTGGTATTACACCTCACCCGGTCTGGCCTGGGACGCCATGTTGAAGAAAACCGAGGTAAGTCTCGATATGCTGACGGACACCGACATGGAACTGATGATCTCGAAAGGCATTCGCGGCGGTATCTCTCAGTGCTGCCACAGATACGCCAAAGCCAATAACCCGTATATGCACGATTATGACGCTGGAAAACCGAATGATTATCTTATCTATCTGGATGTAAACAACCTCTATGGTTGGGCGATGATGGAGTATCAACCCCAGAGGAAATTCGAGTGGTGCACAGACTCTGAACTGGCCCAGATAATGTGTAAACTCACAAATGGACAATTCATCAGTAACAAGTCCCCAACATCTGCACGACCACCATAGAGACCTACCTCTAGCACCGGAGAACCAATGCCCACCGGGATCCAATCAGAGGAAACTCTTAACAACGCTGTACAACAAAGAGAAATACATCGTACACTACAGGAACCTCCAACTCTATCTGTCCTTAGGAATGGTTCTGAAGAAAATATATAGGGCCATAAAATTTCAACAGTCGGCGTGGTTGAGTGAATATATTAAATTAAACACGGACATGAGAACCAAAGCGACGAACGACTTTGAAAAAGATTTCTACAAGTTGATGAACAACTCGGTGTTCGGCAAGACGATGGAGAATATCAGAAAACACGTCAATATCAAACTGGCCACTCACGAACAGCAGTTGCAAAAGCTAGTGGCGAAACCCAATTTTAAATCCTTGACGATATTCTCCGAGTACTTGACTGCTGTCCATATGGAAAAGACGTATTTATATTTCAACAAACCCATTTATGTTGGTATGAGCATTTTGGACATCTCCAAAATAGCGATATACGATTTCCATTACAACGTCATGAAACCAAAGTATGGGGACAACATCAGAGTCCACTACGGAGATACCGACTCACTGGTCTATGGGGTGAGGACTGAAGATGTATACGAGGACATGAAAAGTATGATCGACTATTTTGACACCAGTGATTACAAAGCGGATAACGTTTACAATATGCCGCGAGTCAACAAGAAAGTCATCGGAAAATGGAAAGATGAACTGGCCGGAGATGTCATGAGGGAGTTTGTCGGGCTGCGATCGAAGATGTACGCATACGACTCGGAAGGAAATAAATCTGGCAAAAAGGCGAAAGGTGTGACGAAATCCGTTGTCAAGAAGGAGTTGAAGCTGGAAGACTACAAATCGTGTCTGTTCAACGAAACGGAAGAATACAAGACGATGAACACCATCCGGAGCAAAGGGCACAACATTTATTCCATATCGCAATATAAAAAAGCGCTGTCCGCCAAGGATGACAAGAGGTACATCTGTGAAGACGGACTGACGACACTGCCCTGGGGACATTTTCGGATACCCGTCAGTATGGATGTTGATGAAGATTTCGATCTGGACTGATTACAATTGATAAAAAAAGTGTGTTTTTACTCATTTAAAAGTGTCTTAAATAAGTGTGTTTAAATGTTTTTCTCACCGATAAAAAATAAAATTCAAAACTAATTTATTTTTTTAAATCAGCGATGGATTGCATCACAACTGAATTATACAAGTGTAAACCCCGTCAAAATTTTCATTTACTAGAATTGTAAAAATGTTTTAGAATAACTAAATCATCATCTGTACATATTCCTTTTTGACATCATAAGTAAACATGGTCTGTGATACCACGATGACGTAGGCCGTAGTGCCTTTATCAGCGACCGGACCGGTAACCGCGTTTGTAAAATCCAATTCGATTTGGATATCGTTTCTTTTTCTCTCGGTCGAAAACGGATGGAGATGTGTGTCTATCACCATCACTGGGTATTTGTTGATGAAATCGTTTATATTGAGATATACATCATCGTTTTTGAACATGACTTGCCTCATCGAACAGTAGCTGTCGTATAGCAGCCCGTACTTTTTATCCGTGATATTCAAATTCTGCTGCTCCTGCGGGTACCGTTGTCCGTTTATTTTCACGTGGAAATTCTTTATATTTACACTGTCAAACTGACCGGAGTCTTTGGTCTGATCGTTCTTACGACTCGTCTGTAAACCGAATATCACAAAGACCGGATTGAGTATGTTCCGGTAGAGATTCGTTATGTCGAACGTGTAATTGGAGCCTATCACACCGAACTTTTCAATACAATCCCAGCGGAAATATTCATATATCAATTCACCTTTCTCGCTCAATTTCTTAAGCCCATCGATGAGCACGGCTTTCTTGGAGGGGTCGTAATCCACGAGGGGGACTTTCAACACGAAACTGCTAATTTTTATTTTTCCCTCCGCTGCGTCAACAGCATTGGCGCCGGAACCTTCAGTCCAGCGGTAGATGGCATCATCGTCTTCCGCGCGGGTGAACGTTATTTCAAATCCACCCTTGTACATGGGATACTTTAGACTGTCAAAGAAGCCCAGACCCAGGTGGGCCAGCGTTCCCAGTGCTTCGAACTTGCCGCCGCCCTTGTCGTAAACCGATTTGAATCCGCTGCTGTAGTAAGTGTTTTCCTCCGATCTGCTGTACGTGGTCAACCCTTTGATGGTGCTCGTGATACCGACTTTATCCACGGAATCGATGACTTGGTTGTGTTTTTTCAATTCGATACTCTTGAACAAATAGGCCGCAAAATTGTCCACGAGTTTGATGGGGTCCGTGCTGGCGTAACTAGCGCCATTGGATTTCTTGACAACATCACCTTGGATGTGAAACAATATCCTGTTGTTGTAAAACGAATCCCCGTGGTCCAGTTTGAATGTGGTGAAATTATTTGGTGAATTAAAGTGCAAGTCCGATACCGGTAGAACCGTGACGTATTCGCATCTCGCTATCTTATCCGATGCCTCTTCGTAAAATTTCTCCATTCCTAATATAGGTTTTAAGGTTTTCGAATGTCAATGAAAAATGTGAAAATTGTAGTGGAAAGCAATAAAAAATAAAAAACACCGAATTCCTGATCGCTTAATAAAATCGACTACTTGAACAGTTTAACGTTTTTATACATGTTCAAACGTCTCAACCCGAGATTTCGAAAAACCCTTTTATCTTCAACATTTTTTATTACATCCAAACATCGCTCTACGTAGTCGAGACCCTTCGAATGAGAAACCAGTTTTTCCATCTTATCGTGTATGAACTTTACGATGGCGATTTTTTCATTGTGAAAAGCGTTATTGCCGGCCTCCTCTTCGGCGCGTATAAACTTTAATCTTTCAATCAGTTTATCATCATTATCGATGTATTTGTACTCGACGGGGGCGTGTGAATCTATCAACAATCCGCTGCCCGATGACTGTTTAAATTCTTTCCAGATCTCACCGATCAAATTCACCCATTTCCAAGACTGACTGGACCTGGGGCGTTTCAACTTTGGATCGTTGTTCTGAAAAATCGCATCGGATTTTATCAGTATATCCTTGTAATTATTAAAGTCCTGAGCTGTGAAAGCGCCTGCACTTATTAGTTTTTCTCGCGTCGTACCATCGCCTGGAGACGAGCCACTGATTTCCGCTTTCGTCAACAGACTCCACAATCCCGGTGTGCCGGTATATCTATCACCGGTGCTGTCTAATATGATATCATCATTTTCAATCGTAATAGTCTTCGATCCGATGGCCAGTTTGTTCAAGTTGAAATCGTAGCGAATACCGAACGATCTATCGTTGCTGGTAGCGAGATGTTGTTTGGCGATATCACCAATATCTTGTCTTTCAGTGAATTCGCGGATCGAACGGTTTATCCTGCCTTCGTCTGGCGATTCTATTTCCGACGGTAAAGGATCGATGTGTGGTGATTCTCCGGGTGGAGGTGATTCTCCGGGTGGAGGTTCGAGCACATCTTCATCTTCACGAGGCAAAGGCACCTTCCGCGCCGCCATCAATTCTCGACCCGGTGTACTGAAAGCGCGGGGTCTAAAAATGTCTTTTTTTCGTTGTATAGTTTTAGACGCGGACAGACGTTGCTGCGGTGATGGGGTCCTTTTATCGGAACCTTGCTCCTTGATCGCTTTGACGACCGGTTCCTGTCGCTTTTCAATCTCACGTTTTTCTTCAACTTCACGAATCTTTACTGCTTGGGATTCACTGACCAATTGGTTTTGCAATTTATCCAATTTTTTAGCCTCCTGCACAGTTAAAGGCTTATGTGCAGATATCGGTATGAAAGGAATTTTGGGTGCGTATTGCTCACGTATCGGCGGATGTTTACGAAACAATTCCGCTCGCTCTTTCACTTGTTCTTTTCGGATTTCCTCATTTTCCGCGACCCATTTATCTTGTAGTTTTTCAATTTTTTTACCCTCCTCCGCAGTCATTTCGTCGGGCCACATTTTGTCGGCCAACTTGTGTTTTTTAACTAACGTCTTGACAATCTCTTTATCGCTTTTCCTCTTCATCGTACTAATATAGGTAGTTGGGTTTTTAGTGGCAAATTTTATATTGGATAATTGAAATACAAAAGTGACGAATATTTTCACAAAAATTTGGAATCGAATAAAAAAACGTCCGACAACGTTTTCATTAAAAAAATAACGTTTACACATCGATTTTGAAAAACGTTCTCGAACGTTAGTTATTAAAAACAGCGTCTAGACATCGATTTTGAAAAACGCTAGCGGATGTTATTTATTAAAAACAGCGTCTAGACATCGATTTAGGAAAAACGTTCGAGGACGTTAATTATTAAAAACATCATTTAAATTTATTTATTAAAAACATTTTTCATATTACACATGTATTTTCCACACCGCGCTTTTTTTCATCATATTTACGGAGAGAAACCCATAAGGTTCATTCCAACACTTGTTGCATACATTTTCAAATTCACCGAAAGTCATGTCCGATCCCACGAAATCGTCTTAAATCCGTTTGGTATAATGTTTATTCTGTTTGAAGACACAAAGGAAATTTATATTATTCCGTATGACTTTCATGTCCACTTTGCCGTAACTCTGGCTCAGGTAGACGCATGAAATCTTTTTATGCCTGCCTCTGATAAAATAGTCTTTAATACCCTTTTGCTCTTCCATCAGACAATCGTCGAATATCACAAGTGAGTTATTCTTGCACTCGTCCACCACCGGCAGTTCATCGCAATTGTTGAAGAAATACGCGATTCTCTTTTTATACTTTTTCTCTGCGTCCGCATAGGTTTTTCTCAACTCCACATAAGCCGGCTGTTCTATGGATTTACTGAATACGTAAAGGTTTTTAAATATAATACCGTTTTTATTGTAAATAAAATTGAGCAGTAAATTGGTTTTGCCGCTGCCTGAAGAACCCACTATGAGACATCGCAAAGGGCTGGGCAACAGGTTGTCTTCGAATGCCTCTTTGTAATATGAAACTATATCCATCACTATGTGGGTGGAATGACCTCTTGACATTCAGTAAAAAATGAAAGCGGAGAAATGATTTCAAAATATAATTCTTTTTTAAATTGACGACATTGGAATTATTTACAAAACACACATGTCTTTCATTGCATTTTTTACAGCTCTGATAAAATCGAAATCGCCGTAAATCCATGAAAATGTGTTCAGGGTTGTCATCCCGGGGGGGCCGCGATTTGCAGCCCCCCCGGATATATAATAAAAATTGTATTTGCTTTCTCAAAAGATTCTCCGGTCGTGATTTGAACCTTGGCCTGGGTGGGGCGCTGATATGTTAGCGACTGGACCACCGGGCTGTTGACTGGCGTGGTGGTTATCAAGTCTGATGTGATCGAGCGGAGGTGTATTCGAATGGGCTTATCTATTTGTTTGCGATTTATTGCTTCGGGTGGGATTGCAGTTTTGCAGGACTATTTAAAATTCAATAGTCCCTACGCAGGACTATCTGAAATTCAATAGTCCCCTTGCCGGACTATCTGAAATTCAATAGTCCCCATGCCGGACTATCTGAAAAATAAAAACAATAATCCCAGCACAGGACTATCTGAATAATATCTAAAACATCGTACGTTGTAATTCTTTCTCGTAGAACCCCCCCTATTATATCTTCACCAGTTTCATCGGCAATCTTATAAGTCGTGGGTCTCGTGTTTAAAACTTGCTTGATTACAAAAATCTCGGACGTCCAGTTCTGTTTGTATTTATTCGTGAAAACATCTTTTTTTGCTGTAATGCGGACTCTGTCTCCCACATCGAATTTCGCCTTTTTGTGGGGTATTCTATTTTCCAATTTGTTGTACATTTTCAATAATGCCTGCTCGTTGCCTTTATTCACATCCGCGGGTCTCATTTTTATAGTATGGTGGAAATCGTGTTTGTTGTATTCGTCGGTCAATTCTTGCAATATGTCATGCCACTTGTGGGAATTTCTAACTTGGAATTTTACTTTCAACTTCTCATTTAACGTTCTATGATATCTTTCGATTATTGCGGATTTCTCCTCGCTCTCGGTGTGGTACAATTTAATGTTGTGTTTTTTCAACAACTTGTTAAAATGCGTATTTTTAAACTCTGTCCCTTTATCGGTGTGTAAGAGTTTAGGCGGTGAATGACCGTCATTTTTGGCCCGGGCAATTATTTTTTCAAAAGCTGATGACACATCCGGACCATCTTTTTTCTTCAAAGGCTCTGACCAAACGAACTTACTGAACGTGTCGATCACATTTAAAATGTATTTATACCAGGTGTTCCTGAATGAACATTTAACACCCCACAACAAAGCCCTCCTGGGACGTGCCAGAAGACTCCAGCGGGCGGGGAAGCTGCACTACGCCGGTTATGCCAATGGGAAGGTGATAATCAAACCTACCGAGAACGCAGCCTCCATCCGAGTCCAGCAGATGGTGGATATGGACAAGTTTGACACATGAACTCGCATACATTTCGGTAAATTAGAATGTTACTTTAAAACGTACAGTATTTTTTTTATAATTTCTAACAAAAATTTAAGTTAATAATAATTATTCTTAATTTTATTTAGCATGCATTTTTAACAAACGTTAAAATAGTAAAATATTTATATGTTTTTCATATCGTTTAAATTTTTCATAAATATAAATAGGCCCATGGATGTTCTTGTCTTTCAATGCAAAATAAAAATTGATCATCATTATCATGCAAAAGTGTTGAACCATATCTCTCAGATTTTTGTAAGCTTAGTCATTAATTTAAATTCTCATAAACAATTTTAAATTCCTTTGTGCTTAGGCCTAGTAACGCCTTTACAAGCTTATCACAAAAAATATTCCTTTTTATAGGCAATAATAGGTGTAGGGTTGCTATGTTTCACTTCTGTTCCCACAAAATACGAATGCATGATAAGCACTTTAAAGATAATTAGTTTCGAGCTGGCTTGTTCACGGATGCAATTAAAAGTTTTTTTTTAATTTTATTTATTTTATTTTGCATCTAAATATTGTAAAATTAAATGCTGTTTTATTTTATATATTGTATTGTCGTGTTCCTTTTGTTCAAAAATATGTGTTTTTTTTCAAATAATATTAGTTTTCTGCTGTAGGCCTAGTTAAATGAGTGTGGATAACTAAATTTTTTGTATTATTTTTCCATAAATGCTTTTTAAGGTTGTAAACCATTATGTATACCTTTTTGTCACGAGTTGATTTTATATGAATGTTCAGGCTTCATTTATTTTATTTTAGTTAAGGCACGTGGGTGGGTTGGCAGTTGCGTGTGGACCAAATGCTTTTTGAAAGCGATGAAACAGATTTTTTAATAAACGATTGCTTGGAGTTGAACGATTATTTGGAGTGCAAGCAATTTTTTTATGTAAAGCCAGGGGAGTGTTGTTTAAGTGTGTTTCACATGAATATAAGAAGTTTTTCGAAGAATTTTGATAATTTATTAGTTTATTTAGAATCCATTAAAATTAAATTAGACATCATAGTTTTATCAGAATGTTGGTTGAGCGGGGGGGAGGTGGGTCACATTGACGGGTTTGATGTTGCGATGACGGACAGACAGAAGAACAGGAATGACGGCATGGTAATATTTTATAATAAAAAATTATCTGCAAAGGTTACACAAGTAAATATCAACCAGGTTTTTGGTCTTTCTTTGGAGTTTTCTTACTTCAATAAACTTTTCAACATTCTTGCTGTTTACAGAACCTTTGATAGTGATGTTATTTATTTTTTGGAGGGGTTGGAAAATTATTATGATTCATTAAGCAAAGATAAAAGGTGTGTTTTTTTAGGGGACATCAACATTGATCTATTAAAGTCTGATGCAATTACTGACTCTTACTTAAACTGTTTATTGGGTGCAGGACTAGCACAATGTGTTGACAAGCCGACAAGGGTGACAGATCACAGCTCCAGCTGTATCGACCACATTTTTGTTCGTTTCCAAGACATGTCTCAAGTAAAATCAGCTGTCATTCACTCTCACGTTACTGACCACTACAGCACTGCCCTCACTATCTCTACGAAAGATAACGCACACGCTGACACACAGATAGACACGGCGCCCCGCACTTATACCGACAATATACTACTGACTGGACTAATTTCACAGGTTGACTGGAGCCCCGTTCTTAATAGTTTTGATGTTAATTGTTGTTCAACCTTGTTTTGTAACAAAATAACTGAATGCATTTCAGCATCTAAAAAGGTAATTGGGAGTCGATCGTCGAGATTTACCCGAATAAAGCCCTGGATCAATTTTAATTTAATACGTTTAATTAGGGAGAGGGATAAATTGAGCAAAAAAATTAAGAAACAACCTTTCAATGCAGTGCTAATAAACAGGTATACGTATGTGCGTAATACTTTGGATAAAAGTATTAAAACTGCCAAAAGAGATTATTACAGAGGTAAATTAAATGAGTCTGGTAGGAATCCTAAACAGTTTTGGAGGGTGATTAATGAACTGTCAGGTAGTCACACTTCTAAAGAAATATTTGACTTTGAGAAATTTCTGCTGGGATCCTCAACAGATAAGGAAATAAAAATTCAAATTTCAAACGAATTTAATAATTTTTTCACTAAAGTTGGCTCTAACTTAGCAAGTTCAATTAATTCTGGAGGGGCTCCAGTTATCGACGATGCGGAATACTCACTCGACTCTACATTCACTTTTACTCCTGTTACAGAACGCGACATTGTACGTTACGTCCGGGGTCTACGCGGCGGGTCGGCGCCTGGGCATGATGGCATCTCGGCCTCGGTCCTGAAGGATAATATCCATTTTATGTCAACTCCTCTTCATCATATAGCTAATCTCAGTCTATCCTCGGGATTTTTTCCTGACGTATTAAAATTAGCAAAAATTATTCCCTTGCATAAATCAAACGATTACGCAGACATGAACAATTTCCGCCCGATTTCCCTGTTAAGTGTTATTGCCAAGATCATTGAGAAAATTGTCAAGGACCAACTTGTTTCTTACCTCCAAAAATTTCATATTATCTGTGAATCTCAGTATGGGTTCAGAAATGACAAAAATATTTCGGACGCTCTTTTCGACATTAATAAAGACATAAATGACGCTATTTCCTCTAATAAACGTTCAATTCTAATTTTTTTGGATTTAAAGAAAGCTTTTGATTCAGTGGATAGAAACCTTTTGTTACAAAAATTACATTTTATTGGGGTGCGTGGCAGTGCCCTCGCTTGGTTTAGCAGTTATCTCTCTGAGAGACTGCAGACTGTCTCAATCGGCGGGGTGTTAAGTGATGTTTTACCGATTGATTACGGAGTGGTCCAAGGATCGACCCTTGGCCCTGCCCTCTTTCTAATTTACATAAATAATATTTCAAAACTTCACACCAATGGAAAATTAACTTTGTTTGCAGATGATACACTCATTTTTGTAACTGGAAATACCTGGGCTGAGGTAAGAAATAAGGCAGAACACGATTTGTCGTTGCTTAAAAAATGGCTTGACCAAAATATATTATCACTCAATGTTTCAAAGACAAAGTTTATGCCGATTTCGTTACGGAACACCACGGATTATCAGCTTGACAATTTGGTAATTCATGTCTGTGGCAATCGTTTTTGCAACTCTTGCTCTTGCGAACAAATAGAACAAGTTCTGTCATACAAATATTTAGGAGTTGTTTTTGATTCAAATGTGAAATGGTCTGAACATATTGAGTTCCTAAAGAATAAACTACGAAAATACATTTATGCTTTTAGACAAATAAGTGATGTTTTAAATGAAAAAGAAATTAAAACTGCCTATTACGCATATGTTCAGTCCTTGCTATCATTTGGCATCATTGCATTTGGTGGTGCGTTTAAAACCGTTCTCGAGCCACTTTTTGTCACTCAAAAGTCTATTCTTAAGGTTGCTTTCAAAAAATGTAAAAGGTATCCCACCAATGATCTTTTTTCAGAAACTGGTGTTTTAACAGTTAGACAATTGTTTCTCAAATTCATCTTGGTCAATATGTACAAACATTTTGACGCTCTTTTCGAAAAAACTACGCACTCGTATGGAACTCGTTTCTCAAGAAATGTAGGAATAATAGTGCCTCAATCAACCAAAACTTTCTCTCGAACTAATTCGTTTTATATTTCTCAAATAGTCTACCGTAATATGTGTCTGAGGTACAGGAACGCCGAGATTTTTATTCAGCCGTCACTTCATTCTTTAAAAAACAAGTCGTAGAATGGCTTGTTTCCTTAAGTTCCGAACAAACCGAGGATGTGTTATCGCCCTGGGCCTGGCCTGACCGTTGACCCCACACACTTGACTTGACACACGGTCCCACCCCTCCCCCCTCACCAACACTGAATCATTAATTAATTACTGTTTGCACTTTAACGTAACTTCAATTACCCAAGCTCAAATAAAGTTTTACTTATTTTAGTTAATTCGTTTTTATGACAATATTAAATCCCTTCTTGTTGAACTGTGTTTATTCATCTAATTAAGTATATTTCCCTAATAATTACAATAACTCTGCCAGCAACTAGTCTACGCACAGGCTACCCGCCCATGTAGACTCTTTCCTTTTTAATTATTAAAGTGCATTGCAAAATAGTTTTAATTTAAAAGTCGATTGTTATTAGGTTTTTTTTAGTTATAAGTTTGAAAATAAGTAGAATTAGAATTTTTTTTTTTTGTATTTGCACTTTGTGATTTATGTAATTGTATTCTATTGGGAATAAAGTCAATTTCATTTCATTTCATTTCATTTCACCACTTGTTTTCCCTAGCATATTCTTTCAAAATCAACAGATCGGCCGCCCACAAGTCATCGATACCTTTCGTGACGATTCGGCGTTTTATGAACTTTTTCACGACGGGTCTGTGCAGCTCTTTAGCTTCCAAAACTTCCGGCGGGTCTTTGATAAACGAATTTCTCTTACTGCCGCATATCGCACAATTTGATGTCGCAAGCCACCTTTTATTTCTCGTTTTGACAGTTTTGATATCCGTGGATGGTGTGTTTGTTTTACACTTTCTGCAATGCAATTCCATGTCTAATAATGCGCAGCTACTTTTAAAGTCAAATAAAATATTTGCAAATGCAAAGTCGCTTAAATAAATTGTACATTTGCGTGGATTGTGTGTTATATGTATAGGATAAGAAACGAGATGCAGCACAGACATAAAATCCAGTTGACCAAGGGTCAAAAGAACAAGTTGCGTATCGCTTATAAAAAGCAGAAACTCGCTATTTTAACTTTGAACAGAGATCAGTTGACGAACGGGAATGTCGAGGTGATGTTGACGGACGAACAACATAAACAAGTGTTGAGAGCCATAAAACACAATAAAGGCTTGAGATTGATATTGAGCCATTCGCAGTTGAAGAACAACATTGAAGGGGGTCTACTGAAAGAGATTCTGGAGTTGGCGGAAACGAGTATCCCCTATTTCAAGAAATTCGCTTCACCCCTGATCAAAGACAAGGTCGCACCAGCTATAAAAGATAAATTCGTTCCATGGCTGAAAAAGATGATCGACGACGAGTTGGATACAATTATAGAAGATCCTTCAGGTGCCGGATTAAGACAAATGATAAACAACCGACTCAATGCGGCTTTGAATGACGTACGGGTAAAAAAAAATTAATTCCGTTGACGCTGAGCGATCTGGAAGTGTGGGCCAATAAATTGAAATTGAAGAATTTTCGCGGTGTTTTCAGACGAGAGCTTTTACCTGATGCACCTTGGAAAAACGAGTGCGGTATAATCAATCTCGGTGATCTGGACACACCCGTTACACATTGGACGTGTTATTATAAAAATGGTAAAAATGTAATTTATTTCGATTCTTATGGAAATGCGCCACCACCTTTGGAGTTGGATAAATACATGAGAAGTTTTGACATTCGCTATAATTCGGACCGATTTCAAGATTATGGCGATCCGCCAATCTGCGGGCATCTTTGTTTAGAAGTTTTAAGGCAGTTTTCAAATGGAAAAACATATGATGAAGTCAAAGACATTTTAAATAAAAATAAATACGCCTGGCTCGGGTGGTTCGATGTAACGTTTTCCCGGCTTGGCTCAGAGAAGGGAGGGGTTTGAAGAAACTTGTTCTGAATTCTTTACTTGTGTTGGTCGGGGCGGAAGGGCGCCACCTCGCTGAGTGGAGAGTAGAGGAGCTGTAGCGAGGGAGTAACTCCACCTTTCAAAGATGATGGCCAGGCAGCTGAATACCGGGTAGTGAATTTATTTTTTTAGCCTCGACCATTCAAGCACAAGAAATCAAGGGAATTTCAATTTACCAGACACCTTAATGCCATCATACCTTGGCATCTAACTTACTATAGTTAAAATCAAAGCAATATAAATCATAAGCCACTCTGATTCCAAAAAAAAAATTTTAAAGATTTAAATATTGAGTCTAAAGATAAGAAAATTAGTCCTAAGTTTAATTCTCAAAATAATAGGTAAAGTTAAGAAAACTAATTCTCAAAGTGATTCTCTTATAGGTTGGCAAAAGGTTAATGAAAATCACAATTGAATTACAAGTTGATATATTAAACCCATTATGATACTACTTGGCTCATGACACCAAGTTCAAGCAATATTTTTAACAACTTCAAAGTTGACCTTGAACACAATACTTTTTTTTCCTTAATTCTTAACTCTGATACCATTAATTATAGCAAGAAATTTAAATCGGAGGCCTCCAGCTAAGAATTAGCAAAATCACAGAAAATACCTTAACCTAAAAGACACACACAGGAAATATCAACATATACACTATACATAAATTCAATTTTCTAAATTTAGGTTCGTTCCAAAAAATTGTCCGAAGAGTTGGGAGACACAAGGCGGTGGCAACTCCAGTCCCACGCAATGTCCTCTAGGCTCTGATTCAGGATCCGTAACACAGTTTCTTTCTCAAGATGTGATCGAACACAATAAAAAGGAATGATCTTACTTTTGGTACGATAGTTCAGGCTGGGTCGACCCAAAGGTAACTCAAGTTCGATCGCGCACGACTCCTCGAGTGCCAAAGATCCGCAGTGAATAGATAAGGTCGCAGTGTAGTCCAGGTCTGCAGCGCAGGACTCCACCCATAAGCCGCCAATCCTGGGTTCCAGAGGGCAGGGGGGATAAACCCTAGAATGTTCCACCAGGATGTAATATAATCCTAAATTAAGAATTCTTTGAGCCTAGCATTTATACAAAGGGAAAAGTCAGTTATAATTAATTCTTTTTGTAATTAATTTTTTATCTAAAGACATTTTATATTTTTAATAACATCAGGAGTGGAAAAAAATAGTGGTGTAAAGTTACTCAACCGAACACCTTAATTAATTCATTAATAATCATTCATCAGAATTTAATATTTTATCATTTAGCTCAATTGACACATGTTAAATGACCTAGGTTACCTTTATGTCAACTACTAGTTCTTAGAAAATTATTGTTTCAATTTATTGAATTATCACTCGCAACAAATATTTAAACACTGTTAAACCGTACAAAATTACCATTAAACACACAAAGTTGTGACATTTACAAATACACAGGTTTAAAAAATAATATAATATAACTCTTAAATACCTCAACCATGATAATACTTCATTGGAATCTTATTCTCATAAAATTATTACTACATTTATTTTTTTTTCTTTCTTTGCTGAGGAACATTTTATGACCAGAATGAGAATACCAACAATGTCTGGACTATTATATTTTAAATTGATTTCTCTTTTAATCTCAGGAATCTTGTCTAGATAATGAGGAATGCTAATATAAATCAGGCCTATTTCTAATAAAAATAGAACATTAAATTCTTTCAATTTTCTTCATGGAATACAACAAATTTAAATCAAATATTACACATACCTTCTGACAACAAAAATATTACACCAATTATTCATGAATTATTCTGTACAGTTGATAAATACGTCTCAAGTAATTAATAACATTGTAACTATATTATAAACTCAATATTTTTCACTTTAGGAAATTTTTAATGTCAAGTAATAAATTAATTTTTCCCATTTCTACTTATTTAAATTAAATATTCAATGTGAAAAATCTAATACTTAAAGACATTTTTCTAGAAAACATGTGGTTGCAGATTTTTAATTTCCAGAAAAATCATGAACACTTTAAAACAGGATAGTCTGGCATCAACATGTTACAATTAATTTACAACTTAAATCTCAGCAGCTATTTTAAATCAATTTGTACAAGCAGAAGATTTAATAAAAATAATTAATTATTTCAGAATACTATAAAAGTATAATAAATAAAACAGTTAACACACATGTCATGAATTACTTAATTAATTCTTTCTCACTATATTTTTCATGTTTTCAGAAAATAAAATATTTATACATTACTTGAAAATCATTTTCAAAACTAATTGAATGGTAGAGGCTCAATATTATTTTATTTAGTTTTTTTTTTCATAAGTAATAATTCTTAAAAAATTGATCTTACCTTTGCAAAAATCCAATACTGGAAAGGGTCAAACAACTCACGACTGAAGCACCAGACCGAATGAATAAAAGTTAAAGAAACTGTCTACCCGTTATCAGCTGTCAGGCTTGTGCAGGTTCTGGTGACTCATGCAGCTGGACTGCTGGACTTGGCCCAGCTGTTGTTCCAATTGGGATTATTGTAGTTCCTTCAGGCGGTGGGAAGACAAAATGCAAACACAGAAGTAGCAATGTGGGTAGCAAGCAGTTTGTAGGCTAGCACTACAAATGTTTGTTAATTCAGAGGGGGCCAACCTCTGTACTTGCAAGTGGCACAAACAACAGAGCGTTACACTACCCCCCTCGCCAAAAGAAAATTTCCCAAATTTTCTTGAAGTCAATGGTTGTAGGGTTTCAAGTCCTGAACATGCCAAGTTCCAACGTCCTTACCCTCCATGTTCTGAAGGCAATAGGTTACTGGTGATGATTTCTTGATGATTTGGAATGGTCCGACAAATCGTGGTGCTAGTTTTGAGGTAAAGTGAGCTGCCGCATTAGACAGTGCAAAGTTCCTCTTCAAGACTAAATCGCCTTCCTTGAATGTCACATTTCTTCGTCTCAAGTTATATCTGGCTGCACTCTTGTTGTGTGCTTCATCCAACCTTGACTTCACCAAGGGTATCAGATCCTTGAGTTTCTGGAGTTTGGTGGCATGATCATCATGGTTATCTTCCATAGCAGGTAACTGGCTTTGATCCTTCAGCAGGGTATATCCCTCGGAGGTAGCATTTAGCTCCCTGCCAAAAGTCAAAAACGCTGGAGAAAATCCTGTTGTCTCATGTACCGCCGAACGCAAGGCAAATCCAATGTGGTGAAGTTCCTTATCCCAGTGGCGATGGTTTTCACCAATATAGGCACGCATCATTGATACAATGGTTTTATTAGTCCTCTCTACTGGATTTGCTTGGGGGTGGCGACTGGCATTTAAGTAGAGCTTCACCTCATATTCCTTCATCAGCTTCTTCAAAGCATTTCCCACATATTCTGAACCATTATCACACAAAACATATTTGGGAACACCAAACACCATGAAGACGTCTTCTTCCAGATATCTTGCGACAGCAGACGCAGTAGCTGCCCTTAAGGGAAACATCAAAGTAAATTTTGTAAAGGTGTCTGTCACGACAAGCAAATATTTGTATCCTCTGGTAGAGCGAGGGAACGGTCCAATTAGGTCAGTGCTGAGCATCACCCATGGTTGATCCACACTTCTTCTCTGACCCAAAAATCCTGCAGGTTTGTTTTGATCATATTTAGTGGTCTGACATATTTCACATTTCCTGATATATTTGGCTATGTCCTGCCGCATTTTTGGCCAGTAGTGTTGTTTCCTGATCCGATGGTAGGTTTTTGAAACTCCCATGTGTCCTGCGGTTACAGAGTCATGCATTTCCTTTAAAAGATCTGATCTCCTATCTTTCGGCACAACAATCTTCCATTCGCTGTTGTCATCTCCTAACTTGATCTTCTCAATGACTAACTTCATTAATTTTCCATCTTGAACCCGCCAGGTTGGGTAATCTTCACTTCGCTCTGCTACAAGACGTTTCATTTTGGAGTACCACTTATCTGTTGGTTCTTGTGTTGCCTCAGTACTTTCTTCTTTACATTCCTCGATGGCTTCCACCAGCTCTGTTGTAGGGATACGAGAAAGCATGTCCGGTACAACATGGTCTTTACCTTTTCTGTGGATAAGGGTATAATTATATGGCTGCAATCTGAGAGCCCATCTTGCTAATCTCCCTTGGGGATCTTTCAAATTATGTAACCATAGAAGGCTATAATGATCCGTTATAATTGTGAACTGGGTTCCTTCTATGTATGGCCTGAATTTTTCCACTGCCCAAATAGTCGCCAGACACTCCCGCTCTGTCGCTGAATATTTCTGTTCTCCCTTAGTGAGGGTACGGCTTGCATATGCAATTACCACTTCTCCTGAACCAGTGGAACTTTCTTGTGTTAACACGGCTCCTATTCCGACAGCAGAAGCATCACAGGAAATGGAGAAGGGTTTCTCGAAGTTTGGGCATGTAAGTATTGGTGATTTGATCAAACAACTCTTGATATCCTCAAATGCTTCTTGTGCTTCAGGTGTCCAGATGAATTTTGTATTCCTCTTCAATAGTTTTGTTATGGGGTACATGCGTGTAGCAAAGTCCTCTATAAACCTTCGATACCATGATGCCGTGCCGCAAAATCTTCTCACTTCTTTAACGTTTCTTGGAGCAGGTATCTTTACAATTGCTTCAATCTTTTCGGGATCTACTCTAAGACCATGTTTATCCACAATATAGCCCAAGTAGCGCAATTCAGGTCTACAAAATTTACATTTTTCCTTGTTCAGGGTGAGTTTAGCATTATGAAGTCTGTTAAATACTTCTCTGAGTACCCTCAGATGTTCATCAAAAGTAGGGGTCAGTATCACAATGTCATCGAGGTATACAAATACATAAGGCTCAAGGTCAGCTCCAAGGACATTATCGATGAACCTCTGCCAGGTTGCAGGCGCGTTGCTGAGTCCAAATGGCATAGTGTTGAAATGGAAGGGCCCTCGGCCAGGTATTGTAAATGCAGTCTTTTCTTTACTACTGGGATGTAAGGGTATTTGCCAATATGCATGTTTGATATCGAGTGAGGACAGATAACGTGCATCTCTAAGACGGTCCAGAATCATCGTTACTTTTGGAAGTGGGTAGGCATCTCTCTTGGTAACTTGGTTAAGTTTTCTAAAGTCAACTACAAAACGATGAGTTCCATCTGGCTTGTCTAATAACAGAATTGGTGAAGACCATGGACTTTTTGATGGCTCAACCACCTTCCATTCTAACATACGATTTAATTCTTCGATAACTAGTTTTTGCCGAGCTGGGGATATTTGGTAATATCGTTGTTTAATTGGTGTTGCGGAACCAGTATCAATAAAGTGTTCGACTTGATCTGTCCTTCCAAGTACATCTGTGGTTTTTGAAAAATGTTCATCTACCAAATCCTTAAGTTCCTGTTTTTCCTTATTGGTTAAGTTTTCATCTGACATAATTCCCTTGAAATCCTGTATACAGCTTAATTTGATGTTCGGAGAAAATTCCCAAGTCTTATTTGACATATCAGTAATAATCTGCATTCGATTCCAGAAATCAATTCCCAATATCAATGAATGGTTGAGTGTAGGTACAACCAGCACTGTTATATCTCTAGTTCTAGCTTCTAAGCCAATTGGTATAGTCACAAATCCTTGTACATGA
This sequence comes from Neoaliturus tenellus, assembly GCA_030545055.2. Lineage (NCBI taxonomy): Eukaryota > Metazoa > Arthropoda > Insecta > Hemiptera > Cicadellidae > Neoaliturus > Neoaliturus tenellus. The sequence goes on along the minus strand of CM061535.1, from coordinate 74,878,691 downwards.
TGTTTGCTCGCATCTGCCGTTTCAATGAAATGGTTTGTTGCACTTGACAACTTCGCAGGAAATTTGTCTAGTATCCATAATCCTTCTTTTCCCAAAATGGTTCTAGACGCCCCTGAGTCCAATAAAGCTCTAATTTTTCTTCCGAAAACCCTCACATCAAGGTAAGGTCTACAGTCGTTATCTACTGTTTCTAACAAATACTCTAATTTAGTGTCTTTTGGCATGATTTGAACAAGATTCTTCAAAGTATTATCCTGGGAGTCAGCTTGATTTAAGATGACCCCCGAGCTTATGCGTTTTTTGGGGTGTTGCATTTGATACAATTAGGTTTCTTCGTGCCTTTTGTTCCGCACCCATAGCAGAACAAAACTCTCGGTTCAGGGCATGATGTAAAACGGTGGTTTTCTCCTTCGCAATTCCAGCACTTTAAAGTTCTTCGAGGATTTCTCGCTTGGAGGCTTGCTAGTTTCCCATTGTGATTTCGTTTTGATTGGTGTGACTCATTGCATGATAAGTCAGGTTCTAGACTCGTAAAGTTGGTTGATGAGGGACGTGGGGTTGTGGCTCTGCGTCGACCCATCTCTGCCTTTCTTCCAAGTAGACGAAGTTCCTCTATGCTTCTAACTTCAAATAAGGCAAGACGATCCTGCAGTTGAGGGTGGAGGTTATGTACTATTTGTTTCAGACGTGTTTCTTCAGGAACACTATTTGCCAATCTCCCATAGAGACCTTCCATACAAGCAATGAAAAGATCAATTGATTCGTTTTCTCCTTGTGTTCTATTGAATATCTCCTGTTGCAACCTAACATCATGATCCGCTGCTTGAAAAACAATTTTCATTTCTGAGCATAGTGATTCCCAAGAAGTTATCCTGCCAATTGTAGACCTATACCAAACTAGGGCTGACCCAGAGAAAAGATCCACTGCTGAGTTGAAGAGTTCCTCATGTGTAACTCCTCTAGCTCTCCTGAGTTCTTCAACACGTTGTAAGAATGCTCCTACGCTCTGTCCTTGTTCATTGCTGAAGCGGAGTCCCCACTTATAAACTGGAATAGCTTTTGTCCTTTGGGCCATGGCTTGAGATGAAGAACTAGAAGTGGTAGTCACCTTAGGAAGAGATGCGCAATGATTAATAGACGGAGGTTGAAGTAGGCTAGGAACTGGTTGTGTAATCTGCCTTTGCTGCTCTAAGTTCATTGCTGCGGGAGCTTCAGGTGCATTGGCTGTGTTAGACATAAATACTTGAGTTTTAATCTCTGTCTTCTGCTCTCCAGCTGGTGTTTTATCCTCTTCTTTCTCACTTTCCTCATCTTCGTCTGGGTGTTCCATAGTAGATTCATTTGATTTCCCAGTAACCAAATCAATTAAGTTCTTAGTTTTTGTTAGTAACTCTGTTCGTCTACCTTCTAACTCCTCTTCTTTATTAGCTTCTTTAATTGGGATTCTATCAAGCCGCATACTAAGATGTCCAAGTCTTGCAAGTAGCCGTTGACCTTCTGGATCCTTCCCGTTTCCATCATATTCATCGACCAAAGATGAAAGGTCCTCAAATTTCTCTTCGCACTCTTCAATTTCAACCTCAGGATCCAAAGTCAGAACAACAGTGAAATCTACTCCAACATTTCCAGCAAAGCATTGGCTTAACCGCTTCCTTAAGTCATTAGCAGTTCCATCAGTAGGTTGACCTCTAATCTTCAACTCATATTGAACTTCAGATTTCCGGAGATGATGAGAATTCATATTTATTGTTGAAATTAAATTCCAAAGAGAGACAGAAAAATGCATACAGTGGTGATCAGAGAGGCAAAATTATCAGAAAATGTCAATTCATGAGCAAAAATTTTCTGAACAAATAAAAATCATTAACAAATCAATAATAACTCAATCAACACGTTGGGCGCCATTGTAACGTTTTCCCGGCTTGGCTCAGAGAAGGGAGGGGTTTGACGAAACTTGTTCTGAATTCTTTACTTGTGTTGGTCGGGGCGGAAGGGCGCCACCTCGCTGAGTGGAGAGTAGAGGAGCTGTAGCGAGGGAGTAACTCCACCTTTCAAAGATGATGGCCAGGCAGCTGAATACCGGGTAGTGAATTTATTTTTTTAGCCTCGACCATTCAAGCACAAGAAATCAAGGGAATTTCAATTTACCAGACACCTTAATGCCATCATACCTTGGCATCTAACTTACTATAGTTAAAATCAAAGCAATATAAATCATAAGCCACTCTGATTCCAAAAAAAAAATTTTAAAGATTTAAATATTGAGTCTAAAGATAAGAAAATTAGTCCTAAGTTTAATTCTCAAAATAATAGGTAAAGTTAAGAAAACTAATTCTCAAAGTGATTCTCTTATAGGTTGGCAAAAGGTTAATGAAAATCACAATTGAATTACAAGTTGATATATTAAACCCATTATGATACTACTTGGCTCATGACACCAAGTTCAAACAATATTTTTAACAACTTCAAAGTTGACCTTGAACACAATACTTTTTTTTCCTTAATTCTTAACTCTGATACCATTAATTATAGCAAGAAATTTAAATCGGAGGCCTCCAGCTAAGAATTAGCAAAATCACAGAAAATACCTTAACCTAAAAGACACACACAGGAAATATCAACATATACACTATACATAAATTCAATTTTCTAAATTTAGGTTCGTTCCAAAAAATTGTCCGAAGAGTTGGGAGACACAAGGCGGTGGCAACTCCAGTCCCACGCAATGTCCTCTAGGCTCTGATTCAGGATCCGTAACACAGTTTCTTTCTCAAGATGTGATCGAACACAATAAAAAGGAATGATCTTACTTTTGGTACGATAGTTCAGGCTGGGTCGACCCAAAGGTAACTCAAGTTCGATCGCGCACGACTCCTCGAGTGCCAAAGATCCGCAGTGAATAGATAAGGTCGCAGTGTAGTCCAGGTCTGCAGCGCAGGACTCCACCCATAAGCCGCCAATCCTGGGTTCCAGAGGGCAGGGGGGATAAACCCTAGAATGTTCCACCAGGATGTAATATAATCCTAAATTAAGAATTCTTTGAGCCTAGCATTTATACAAAGGGAAAAGTCAGTTATAATTAATTCTTTTTGTAATTAATTTTTTATCTAAAGACATTTTATATTTTTAATAACATCAGGAGTGGAAAAAAATAGTGGTGTAAAGTTACTCAACCGAACACCTTAATTAATTCATTAATAATCATTCATCAGAATTTAATATTTTATCATTTAGCTCAATTGACACATGTTAAATGACCTAGGTTACCTTTATGTCAACTACTAGTTCTTAGAAAATTATTGTTTCAATTTATTGAATTATCACTCGCAACAAATATTTAAACACTGTTAAACCGTACAAAATTACCATTAAACACACAAAGTTGTGACATTTACAAATACACAGGTTTAAAAAATAATATAATATAACTCTTAAATACCTCAACCATGATAATACTTCATTGGAATCTTATTCTCATAAAATTATTACTACTTTTATTTTTTTTTTCTTTCTTTGCTGAGGAACATTTTATGACCAGAATGAGAATACCAACAATGTCTGGACTATTATATTTTAAATTGATTTCTCTTTTAATCTCAGGAATCTTGTCTAGATAATGAGGAATGCTAATATAAATCAGGCCTATTTCTAATAAAAATAGAACATTAAATTCTTTCAATTTTCTTCATGGAATACAACAAATTTAAATCAAATATTACACATACCTTCTGACAACAAAAATATTACACCAATTATTCATGAATTATTCTGTACAGTTGATAAATACGTCTCAAGTAATTAATAACATTGTAACTATATTATAAACTCAATATTTTTCACTTTAGGAAATTTTTAATGTCAAGTAATAAATTAATTTTTCCCATTTCTACTTATTTAAATTAAATATTCAATGTGAAAAATCTAATACTTAAAGACATTTTTCTAGAAAACATGTGGTTGCAGATTTTTAATTTCCAGAAAAATCATGAACACTTTAAAACAGGATAGTCTGGCATCAACATGTTACAATTAATTTACAACTTAAATCTCAGCAGCTATTTTTAATCAATTTGTACAAGCAGAAGATTTAATAAAAATAATTAATTATTTCAGAATACTATAAAAGTATAATAAATAAAACAGTTAACACACATGTCATGAATTACTTAATTAATTCTTTCTCACTATATTTTTCATGTTTTCAGAAAATAAAATATTTATACATTACTTGAAAATCATTTTCAAAACTAATTGAATGGTAGAGGCTCAATATTATTTTATTTAGTTTTTTTTTTTCATAAGTAATAATTCTTAAAAAATTGATCTTACCTTTGCAAAAATCCAATACTGGAAAGGGTCAAACAACTCACGACTGAAGCACCAGACCGAATGAATAAAAGTTAAAGAAACTGTCTACCCGTTATCAGCTGTCAGGCTTGTGCAGGTTCTGGTGACTCATGCAGCTGGACTGCTGGACTTGGCCCAGTTGTTGTTCCAATTGGGATTATTGTAGTTCCTTCAGGCGGTGGGAAGACAAAATGCAAACACAGAAGTAGCAATGTGGGTAGCAAGCAGTTTGTAGGCTAGCACTACAAATGTTTGTTAATTCAGAGGGGGCCAACCTCTGTACTTGCAAGTGGCACAAACAACAGAGCGTTACATCGATTGAGTCACTTTTTTACGATGCCCCCGTCAATAAATTGTTTATACCATTTTTATTTTTTTAATAATTTATTACCACCCGAAAATCTGTTTTCCTAATATAGAAATGTCGTCATTTAGATCACCGAGTCAAACTAACCAGTCAGAAGCATGGAACCTGCTTTCCATGGAGCCCAGAGAACCCAAAGGGGTTTTGACTGACAAATTCATCATGAGGTTCGATCGGTATTTGAACTGGGATCTGCTCTCTTCCCATTATGATTTTCCAATCGAGATGTTGCGGATGTACCCGCACAGAGTGAATTGGTCCAAGCTGTTGAGGCGTATTAAATTTTCGGAAGAATTCCTAAGAGAGATGGTCCCTCATTTCGATGAATGTTGGGGTATCCTGTGTAAATATCAAACGCTGTCTGAAAAGTTTATTCACGACTTCGCAGGTAAAATCGATTGGAATTACGTGTTGTTGTATCAAAATGTAACTAGCAGATTTATGGACGAACACAAAATGTATTTTGATGAATCCTAGTTGAGTGGCTCAGAGATGTTCAAAAATAAAAACCCGAATTCGCATGGATCGACCGGTTTGAATAAATGGTATTTAATATTTGCGGGATGAAGAAAAACTAGTTGCTGTTTATTTTTTTTATATAAAACCATTAAGATGTAAAACATTTTTCCTAACATAGAAATGACGACTTTTAGACTATCAGGTACGACTTCACAACTGACCTTGAACTTAGAACATCCCATTCACTTGGATGCTGAGTACAAGCTGGCACTCACCGGACTTTTCTGCGAATACAACTTTTATAATTTATTTGAGGGTTGTAGTGTTTTGTTTGACGGTGGAACGAAAATCGGTTTCGGTAAAGGTTTTTGGACATTTGATGCCATACAGAAACACATACAAAAAGGCGTGGATCCGCTGTTGCGCGGTAAAACGGATGATAAAAAGAATAAAGTCACGGTGGTTTCAATACTTAAAACTACGGGGTACCGGGTGAAAATCACTTCACCTATAAAATTTCACATGGAAAATCCGCTGCGGCGTTTGCTGGGTTTCGATGAAATTGATGCCCCCGAATACTTGGACACGTACAATGCGAAAAAACCGCACAACATAAGACCATGGGACTTGATTGAAGTCCACTGTGATATCGTGGAAAATTGTTTTGTCAATCATGATGAACATTGGCACAAACACAAAGAGTCTTCGGTGTTGTATAGTTTCTTTCCATATGGTGAATTTGGTAATAAAATTGCTGTTATGCCGCGGCCGCCGCTTTACGTATCGTTGAAAAAAGGATTGAATAAAATCCAACAAATCAACATTAACATTACAGACCAAAATAATAATTTATTGCAGATGTTCGATTCGAATGTGCATATTTATTTGGAGTTGATTCGGGTGTAGTATTTTTTAATTTATTGAAAATCGGCTGTTTATATTTTTTTCTTGACGCCGCAAAACATTATTCCTTGTATAGGTAAAAATGAACGGTCCTAACTTTAATGATTTACTGAAAGAAATCAATGGAAAGTCTTACATCAGGGTGGGTGACCTGGAAGTCGGTAAAAAATATTTTGTGGAAAATATGGATAAAATCTCTTCATCATACGGTATGAGAATATTAGTCACATGCGATGATGTGAAATTCTATCTTCCCGAAAGCTGGAATGACAGGTTGACGAATAAATATATCAAACAACTGTTGAATTTTAAGGGGAAACTCTATGTGCTGTACAACGGTAAAATAACACTTTCAGATAATAAATTCAAGCATAGTATCGAGTTTAAGGTTGACGAATAAAAATAGTTTTTAAAAACATTATTTAAATATATTTTTGAAAATGCCCCGTTTAATTTATTTGTTGTGGAAATCCGTTATGCATACATTAGGAATCAATAATGGCTGAAAGTTACGGTTATTATTGTTTGACTGAAAACGCATTTGAACCGTACAACGGGTCTCCGGATGCAGCCGGATTAGATCTCAGAAGCGCGTATGATTATGTTGTACCAAAACGCGGTCAACAGTTGATAAAAACTGACTTGACTTTCAAATTCCCAGATGGGTGCTACGGGAGGATAGCGCCAAGATCTGGCTTGGCTTTAAAACATTCTATAAGTGTAAATGCCGGGGTCATAGACCGGGACTATACTGGGAATGTTGGTGTTATCTTGATGAACAATTCTGATACCGATTTTCATGTGCGTCGTGGAGATAGGATTGCGCAGATCATCTGCGAGATGTACAAAAAGCCGCCGTGTATCAGATTGGACAAAGTTGAACAAACTGAACGTAAAGACGGCGGATTCGGAAGCACTGGGATTAATTAATAAATATCATGTTGTACGTTATTTTTTCTATTTAAATGTTAATCATTAATATCTTGGAAATGTGTTTGAAATTTATTTTTTTCTGACCCCCCAATAATTTGTTGAAATCAAAAGTTGATTAAACATATAGTAGTTGTAAACATCATGGATTTGAAAAATAGAGATTGGTTCACTGATGAAGATAAATACGTGATATCCGTTTTAAAAAATTGCAAACCTGGAAAACTGGAACGCTGGATGAGGGGTCTACCTAAAGCGGTGAAATGGAAAATAATACATAGCAAGCTGGGTTACGTTCCAAAAGCTATTGTTTACAAGCCTAAAGAATTTAGATCGCTAACAGCTAAAGAAAAGTTTGCGGTTCGAGAAATGGAGGATGCCAAGATAATATACTGCTATGATTGCGGGTTTGATCGCATAGTTCAACTAGAAGCGAATGATGAAGCTGTTGAGTTACCTGATAAGTGTTTTAAATCGCTGTGTTTCCTATGTCACAAGTCAGCATTTAAAGTTACGAGATGCGGACGTGATCTGTTGGAGGACCCCGATTATGAAGATGAAATGTCGGATGGTGACGAAAATGTTTGTATATTGTCTGAGATACCCTTTCAAGACTATCCAGGTCATGTGGGAATTTTAGATCAGCTGGGGTACTTGCAGTATTCTGATGAAGAAGATGATGGTTGAAAACTTATTTGTTCTAATCGCTATTATTTTTTTATTGCTTTTGTACGGTGAAAACCCTCACTTCCCTCGTACTTCCCTCGTATTTCCCTCGTACGTCCCTCGTACGTCCCTCGTACTTCCTTCGTACGTCCCTCGTACTTCCCTCGTACGTCCCTCGTACTTCCCTCGTACTTCCCTCGTACGTCCCTAGTATTTCCCTCGTACTTCCCTCGTACGTCCCTCTTACTTCCCTCGTACTTCCCTCGTACGTCCCTCGTACTTCCCTCGTACTTCAGTCGTACTTCCCTCGTACTTCCCTCGTACTTCGCTCGTACTTCCTTCTTACTTCCCTCGTACTTCCTTCGTACTTCTCTCGTACTTTCTTCGTACTTCCCTCGTACTTCCCTTGTACGTCCCTCGTACTTCCTAAATTCACCATTGGCAAAACCTGATCAAAATGCTGGAAAATGGTTGAAATTAGCCTATAATCAGATAACAACTGGCCCAAAACCAGGACTAGTCCTCACGCGGGACTATCTAAATACAATAGTCCTTGCGAAGGACCATCTGAATACAATAGTCCTTACACGGGACTAGTCCTTACGTAGGACTGTTAGGAAATTCGCACTTCTTGCACAACTCTTGGCGCAGTCACCCTCCTTAATCAATGTTTTTATTCCTCGGAAATCCTGAAAAGTGCTGTAAAATTGCCAAAAAGTATGCAAAAATCACTGACAACTGGTTAAAAATAGGTCTGTAGGGCTGTTAGGAAATTCGCACTTCCTCATGACCCCATCAAGGACTGTTAGGGAATTCGCACTTCTCGCACTTCCTCATGACGCCATCAAGGACTGTTAGGAAATTCGCACTTCTCGCACTTCCTCATGACCCCATCAAGGACTGTTAGGGAATTCGCACTTCTCGCACTTCCTCATGACCCCATCAAGGACTGTTAGGGAATTCGCACTTCTCGCACTTCCTCATGGCCCCATCAAGGACTGTTAGGAAATTCGCACTTCTCGCACTTCCTCATGGCCTCATCAATTTTTTATGCCTCGGAAATCCTTAAAAATGCTTTGAAATTGCCGAAAAGTAGGCAAAAAATCACCGAAAAATGGTTAAAAATATTTCTGCATAACTGTTAGGAAATTCGCACTTCTCGCACTTCCTCATGGCGTAGAAGTGACGTCTCTATACTACTGTCCCATTATCAAATCTTGCGTCAAAAGTTAAAAAACACTGTCAGTTTTCGTCAAATTTAAAAAACACATTACACTTACTACACACAACACGGACATAACGAACATACAAAATAAAAACATTTAATCGCGATTCACGTGTGGCCGGCCAACGACAAGTTCAGACTGAGCGGTGTCGCCGGTATCGAACATGCGGCCGCGGCGATGACACGGTCAGCCGATGCCTGCTTGATTACGTGGACACTGCAGCGGTGTTATCAGCTGGACTTTACTATCTATGGTGCTGTTGTTACCTAGTGTTGAAATTCTATCGAATAAAACATTTGACCAAAAGTTTAGTTTTTCGTTCAATACATCATTAGGCGACGACTTTATAGCTTTGTAGATCTCGTAGCTTTCTAGCACGTTCATCACGGGGCCTTTATTACATTTGTGTAATATTTTTAAATTATCACTACAGCTGTCAACATTATGATTTTCATTAATCAGGTGTTCCACAAACTTGGATCTCTGTGTCTGCAACTTTGGTTTAGGCAGGTGTCCGCTAAACCTTTTTACAAAGGAACGCCCAGATTGGCCTATATACATTTTTGGGCAATCACTGCAGGATAATTTATAGACTCCCGTATCGTCAAGGCTGTTATTAATGCTATTAGAGCTAACTTCTTTGAAGTGACGTTCAAGTTTATTTACAGTTTTACTTGCCAAAATGATGTTTTCTTTCTTTAATTCATTTTTTAAAGTGAAGTGCAGATGGTTGCCAAACTCGATTGACACAAAATTGCGGTCGGTTTTGTCAGTAGGTTTTTTATGTTTCTGTTTGTTAATGATGGTATCAATTATGTTGCTATGGTAACCATTTTTGACAGCGATGTACTTTAAAATATTGTATTCATTATTATAATCATCCTGTGACATTGGAACTTTTAATAATCTATTGACGAAACTATTATAAGCAGCCATTTTGTGGGATTGGGAGTGGTTCGAAGTTGCATGAATGGTATGATCGGTAGTAGTAGTCTTTCTGTAAATTTTGAATCTTATTTCATTGTTATATTTCATCAGTGTTAAATCTAAAAAGTTGATCAATTCGTTTTCCTCAATAAGGGTGAATTTTATGTTCTGTGAAATGCTATTTAAATAATTATTAAATAGGGTGAGCTGTCTTCCATTTCCGTTAAATATGACAATTGTATCATCAACGTATCTTCTGTAGAATTTTATTTTGTTTGCAAACTTGTTTCTGTCAGATATGATAAATTGATTTTCAATGTAGTTAAGATATATTTCTGACAGTACACTGGACAGAGGGGAACCCATGGCTAAACCATCTTCTTGTAGATAAAAATTTCCATTAAACGTGAAATAGTTTTGTTGCAGGGTAATTTGTAACAATTTGATTAATTCATCAATTGCATTAACACTAAGATCAGAATTAGTTAGTAAGTTGTCTCTTGTAATATCTAGTGTTTTGTTGATTGGGATGTTTGTATATAAATTCACTATATCAAATGAAGCTAATGTATATCTGTTTTCTATTTTTAAGTCTTTTATGAGGTCAATTAATTCTAGGCTATTTTTGAGGATATGGTTGTTATCAAGTTTTATATGGGTCCTGAGTATTTTATCCAATTTCTTTGCAATTTTGTATGTTGGGGCAGTTGTAAAATTTACCAGTGGTCTTATAGGCATCAATTCTTTGTGAATTTTGGGCAAACCTCGCAACACTGGAGCTTTGGGTTTAATCATTTTTAAAAAGTTGGTTTTGCTTCCTGTTAAAATGTGTTCAGATTGATTTAAGGCGTTTTTTATTGTGGTCTGGAACTTGTCGGTAGGATCAACAGATATCTGCTTTATATTATTACCATTTATAAATTCGAGCACTTTCTCATTGTATTCATTTAGTTTCATGATGACAATAGCTTGGTCTTTGTCCGCCTTATTGTCATCATGAAACTAAATGAATACAATGAGAAAGTGCTCGAATTTATAAATGGTAATAATATAAAGCAGATATCTGTTGATCCTACCGACAAGTTCCAGACCACAATAAAAAACGCCTTAAATCAATCTGAACACATTTTAACAGGAAGCAAAACCAACTTTTTAAAAATGATTAAACCCAAAGCTCCAGTGTTGCGAGGTTTGCCCAAAATTCACAAAGAATTGATGCCTATAAGACCACTGGTAAATTTTACAACTGCCCCAACATACAAAATTGCAAAGAAATTGGATAAAATACTCAGGACCCATATAAAACTTGATAACAACCATATCCTCAAAAATAGCCTAGAATTAATTGACCTCATAAAAGACTTAAAAATAGAAAACAGATATACATTAGCTTCATTTGATATAGTGAATTTATATACAAACATCCCAATCAACAAAACACTAGATATTACAAGAGACAACTTACTAACTAATTCTGATCTTAGTGTTAATGCAATTGATGAATTAATCAAATTGTTACAAATTACCCTGCAACAAAACTATTTCACGTTTAATGGAAATTTTTATCTACAAGAAGATGGTTTAGCCATGGGTTCCCCTCTGTCCAGTGTACTGTCAGAAATATATCTTAACTACATTGAAAATCAATTTATCATATCTGACAGAAACAAGTTTGCAAACAAAATAAAATTCTACAGAAGATACGTTGATGATACAATTGTCATATTTAACGGAAATGCAAGACAGCTCACCCTATTTAATAATTATTTAAATAGCATTTCACAGAACATAAAATTCACCCTTATTGAGGAAAACGAATTGATCAACTTTTTAGATTTAACACTGATGAAATATAACAATGAAATAAGATTCAAAATTTACAGAAAGACTACTACTACCGATCATACCATTCATGCAACTTCGAACCACCCCCAATCCCACAAAATGGCTGCTTATAATAGTTTCGTCAATAGATTATTAAAAGTTCCAATGTCACAGGATGATTATAATAATGAATACAATATTTTAAAGTACATCGCTGTCAAAAATGGTTACCATAGCAACATAATTGATACCATCATTAACAAACAGAAACATAAAAAACCTACTGACAAAACCGACCGCAATTTTGTGTCAATCGAGTTTGGCAACCATCTGCACTTCACTTTAAAAAATGAATTAAAGAAAGAAAACATCATTTTGGCAAGTAAAACTGTAAATAAACTTGAACGTCACTTCAAAGAAGTTAGCTCTAATAGCATTAATAACAGCCTTGACGATACGGGAGTCTATAAATTATCCTGCAGTGATTGCCCAAAAATGTATATAGGCCAATCTGGCGTTCCTTTGTAAAAAGGTTTAGCGAACACCTGCCTAAACCAAAGTTGCAGACACAGAGATCCAAGTTTGCGGAACACCTGATTAATGAAAATCATAATGTTGACAGCTGTAGTGATAATTTAAAAATATTACACAAATGTAATAAAGGCCCCGTGATGAACGTGCTAGAAAGCTACGAGATCTACAAAGCTATAAAGTCGTCGCCTAATGATGTATTGAACGAAAAACTAAACTTTGGGTCAAATGTTTTATTCGATAGAATTTCAACACTAGGTAACAACAGCACCATAGATAGTAAAGTCCAGCTGATAACACCGCTGCAGTGTCCACGTAATCAAGCAGGCATCGGCTGACCGTGTCATCGCCGCGGCCGCATGTTCGATACCGGCGACACCGCTCAGTCTGAACTTGTCGTTGGCCGGCCACACGTGAATCGCGATTAAATGTTTTTATTTTGTATGTTCGTTATGTCCGTGTTGTGTGTAGTAAGTGTAATGTGTTTTTTAAATTTGACGAAAACTGACAGTGTTTTTTAACTTTTGACGCAAGATTTGATAATGGGACGCACGTCCCGAAACTAGTCATCTGAAGACAAATGTTTTGGATTGAAGACGTAAAGGTATTGTAACCTATTATTATTTATTAACATTACAACAAATATTTTAACAGAAGTATTTCTTCGAATTTTCTACCCCATTTCTTCATGCATGACGAAAAGTATTTCAGTTGGAATTTTAAAATCATTGGATTATTCACCGATTGTTATTTTAAATCATGGAAATAAAATGGTTACATTCGCTGAAACTTCTTGGGAATCATTTATGAAACATTTACATCTTTTGGAATGCTATTTGAGTATCAAGAAGATGGACACTTCAATTGGTGATGCTATTAATTGCACATTGAGCGAGGCGCCGTATACAGTTGGTGACGAACCGAAGTTTCAAATCTTCCTACCGAAACGATTTGTACAACTTCTACAAAATGAAGATCTTCATGTTATTCAACCCGGCGCACTCTATTTAGTTTCACACGGACCGAGTGGAAACAACTCAACTGAACTAACTATTCATGTAACACCTACTACTAACTAGTTTGTACATAACATTGTAAATATTTGTTTGTAATGGTTTCTCAATAAATATGATATAAAACAAAAAAATTAAAAGAAGCAACATATTGTTATGTCTTTGTACATAGCAATATGTTGCTTTTTTTTAAAATTCAACGGGATGACCTTAGCCCAGTTTTATGTGATGATAAAAGCGGAAATCTACTTATGAAATTCATCAGTCTACGACTACCTTTCGTACCGTTCACATCTCGCTCTCTATCACTAAATACAAAACTTCAACATGTCCCTAAAGGTCAAGTGTGCATCTTACGATACCAACACCATTACGAGTTTTGAACAACTTGAAGATTTAACTAACGAAATGCGAGTTTTACTTACCGGTGGTTATCACTTAACTGTTGATGTTAGTTCTACTAATGTAAGGATGTTTACTAAAACAAAATACTGCGATGATGAAGTATTTCTTTCTACACAACCTACAACATCTTCATCGCCGACTGGTCAACATAACATCAAGTTCCACAAGTATTACCAATGTTAAATAACTTTTAACAAATAAAACTAAGGAATCACGTGATCAATGTCCAGTTGATAAAAAGGGTGTGATACTTGGATAACTAATCATTCGCTTTCCAACTCTCGCTGCGTCAACACCTATTTTTAAAGATGTTATACAGAATGATGATTGAACTTGATGGAAAGATCTATGGAAAAGATTACAACACCGTTGAACAAATGACAGAATATTTAGAAATATTAACCCGAGAAGGATATCAGGCTAAATTAATTTTAAAATTTCCTGAAGTACATCCACTAACGACTGAAGAACATATCGCTATGGCTAAAGCGGAGAGAGAGAAAAAGTCTGAAGAAAACAAACAGGAACAAACAAAGTCTGAAGAAAACAAACAGAAACAAACTTCTTAAGTATCAATATTCCTTACATTAGTAAGGTATAATTTTTTAAAACTTCGTTTGGATGACCTTGAAATTACCCCCACCACTTTTTATAGTACATAAAACTGACTATTCAACGCTATACACTCTTATTCTTTCACTGGACTCAGCAGCGTCAACATGGAAGAACAAAATTACAAGTACGAACCTCGTTACTGTTGTGAACAACAGTGTACAGATTTAGGACCAATGATGGTGGACGGGTTAGCTTGCACTAAATGTGAATTTTTCGGATCTTGTTACTGCAAATGCAAAACAAAACAACTACCGCCACCGGAATTACGAACTTTGAAACTTTACAAATCAAGATATTTTCATACATGCTGTCCTCAAAGATGTTTCAAATTTCATCCTCTCGATATAGCTTATTGTCAACGCACCAAGTCTCATCAAGATGATTTTTGTACACATTTGATAAAAAGATGTAAATACAGGTCGGATTGGTATTCAGATCCTGTTGAACCATCGAATGTGTAATTTCAGTTTTACACTCTTTTTTAAAACTTCAATTGGGTGACCTTGAGATTTCCCCCACAATTGGTTTTTTTTTAGATTTCCCCCACCATTAGTTTAAGTTTTGTGTCTTATTGAATCCACCTTTGAATTATTTCACTTCCAACATTCTAACTAACAACATGGGAACACCTTTCGTCAGGTTTCAACATATAATAACTGAGAGGGAAGAAATGGAAGAATTGTTTCAAAACTTGCTCGCTATGATGGATAGATATTATATGAGATGGATCAGAATTGATGTTCAATATTTACATCCTGGTGAATTATCTTCATCATCACAGAGTGAGAAGGACGAGACAACTACTCCATTTAAGATATTTGAATTAAAAGACGAAGAAGAAGAACTTAGCTTTTTATTTAATCATAAGCTCGCCGTTAAATAAGCCCCCTCCCTTGGCGGCGTTCCTCATTTACTCGCCGACTCTCCAACGATGAACAACTCTCCATTGGCACGGATGAATTCTAGTTTTGAAATAAACTCTAAAGAAGAGTTACAAGACATTTTTAATATTTTACAAGAACTTGTAGATAATTTTAAAACTATCAAAATAAATTTGGAAATAACATACGATTGTCCTATTTGTGATAAGGTTGAAAGTTCGGACGAAGACAGTTTACTAAATCTAACTCCTGCACCATCTGACACTACTGACGGTAATAATGAAGAGCAAAATCTTTCCCCCACCACTTCTTTGTAATTCATCTTTCCCCCCACCACTTTTTTATTTAACTAACATTTCTCGCTTTCACTCCTCATTCCGTCTTCGACTTTTGAACTATCAACATCACTTCTTTTAAAATTTCAAACACTAACACAATCATGATGGATATGATGGATGAAGTTCCCTTTGTAACTAGAATGGAAGAGGATAAATTGAAATTGGAAATTAAACGATTGGAAATGGAACAGGAAAATCAACTCGGAATGTTACGTCTCTTCAAACTTTTCAAATACATCATCTGAGGACTCTGCGTTTACCTTCTTCTTGTCGTCGGCGTTTGTTTCTACAACTCCATAGTTCATCACAAAAATTCAACCTGTATAACTCCTGGTATTGCACATTGATTGTATTTGTTTTTACGAATAAAGTTCAAAAGTTACTTCTACCTATCCCGCTATCACCGGTTAGTTCAACTCTCTGAACTATTTCATGTGGTAGCGGGATAGGCTTTTTTAAAACTTACTCGGGATGGCCTTGACATACTTTCCGTACCCCCATTATCAAGTTGAATTCCAGTTTTGTACTAACTTTTAATTTATGCGCAAATTTAGTTCAACCGAGCGCCATCTCCACTCCCCCCATTGATTAATTCACCATCTGACAGGCCGGAAGCCCTAGACCCCCCATTAACTGGCATCTACAGTCACGCATATATTTCGACGCGTTATGTTTATTCTTCATTCTTGTTCTGTCGTTTGAACTTGACGCATCTTTCTCTCTCTCTTGTTGTGGCTGCGCAATGTTTGAACTGACTTTTATTTTCGTTCAACTGTTAGAGTTTTGTTAACACCGACGAATTACAATTTTGAACTAACTTTTAATTTATGCGAAGTTTTAATTCAACCTCGGTTAATTTATGCGCAAATTTAGTTCAACTCCCAGTTGTTGAATTTCAGTTTTGAACCAACTTTTAATTTATGCGCAAATTTAGTTCAACCCCCCGGTTGTTGAATTTCAGTTTTACACTAACTTCTAGTTTCGTTCAACTATTAGAGTTTTGTTAACACCGTCGAATTTCACTTTTTTCACTTTTTTTCTATTTTATGCGCACTCTTGGTTCAACCGACCGCCGACGCTCTCGCCATCTCCACCCCGACATCTATTGTCCCCACTTCTGGCCCACCGGAAGCTGCGTGCCATGGCATGTGGCTTCCGGTGACGTCACTTCCGGGCCAGGAGTAACCAAAACACACTACTCAAAATAAAACCTAACACCTTAATCTGCTGGGTTTTATCATTCATTCCTATAATTCCTACTCAAAACTTGCATCCAAAGAGCTAAAATAAATAATGCCTTATAAAACCGGGTTTTCTATGGAACTTTTAAAAGTTTGCCGTCGGTTGGCCCAGGGACCAAAAAGCCCCCCGCCATAATTATTTTCTGAGTGCGCCACTGAAACTATGTACACATATTATTGGAGGTATCAGAAGTAACATAGGATACATTTTATAAACAAAATTGTTTTTGAAAGGTTGATTGTCTAAAAATCTGAAAAATGTTTGAGAGGGAGAAAGAGAGAAAGAGACGGTGATAGAGGGAGAAGGAGCCAGGGAGAGGGGGAGAAGGAGCCAGGGAGAGGGAGAGGGAGAGGAGAGGGAGAGAGAGAGAGAGAGAGAGAGAGAGAGAGAGAGAGAGAGAGAGAGAGAGAGAGAGAGAGAGAGAGAGAGAGAGAGAGAGAGAGAGAGAGAGAGAGAGAGAGAGAGAGAGAGAGAGAGAGAGGGGGGGGGAGAGAGAGAGTGAAATTGATAATTTCTTTTTTTAGCTTGCCCTAGGTTAGATCCATTCTGCCCCTCATGACAGGAACAAAATGTATTACAATCCAATAAACAAGTACAAGGAGTAGTGCCTGGCTAATGTAAATACTAGCTGTTGCCTGTCACGGCTTCGCCCGTCATTGAATTTATTTTATAAATATTAAAATTACTTTAAAGATCTCGACTAAATCCTTTTCCTCAGGAGTTTCCTGACCAATGTCACTATTAAAACATTGACTTTTTGGGACCAAGCCCTGAAAGAATTTCGCAAAATTTTACTTAGAGAGCACCTGTTAGCAAAGAAGAACGTCCACGAAAAATTTTAACCTAATAGGATCTATGGTAATTTTGAGGATCTGTGGGGTGGAGCCCTAAAGGAAATTTGGAAAATGTTAATTTCTTATTGAGCCCCTATGAGCAAAGAGGAACGTCCACGAAAATGTTTAACCCCATAGGATCTTGGGTAATTTTGAGGATCTGTGAGGCGAAGCCCTAAAGGACCTCAACAAATATATTTGCAAAACCTTTTCTTAGTGAGCACCTAAGAAGAAACGTCCACGTTAAATTAAAACCCTATAAGATCTAAGGTAATTTTAAGGTTCTGTGGGGGAACCCCTTGATAAAATTTGCAAAACTCTTCCATAATGAGCACCTAGGAGAAAAGGGGACGGCGATTTCAAGTTTTAAATCCGCGGGTCCTATAGTCTTTGAGATTTGTTATTTCCTTGATTCGCAATTAAAATTTACCAAAAGGTAACTTTATTTTAAGCCCTGTAGGGTGGAGCACTAAAGGCTTTAAAATACATATATATTTGCAAAACTATTTCTTAGACCTAAGATAGGAAAAAGGATGAAAATCCGTTTAAAATTTCAACCCAGTAGGCCATTGGCAAATTTTTGAGCAAAATAAAATGATTCATACATGAATCTTAAATTCACTGCAATAGTCTGTCATACTGAACTAATTAATTAGTATAGGCAACTCTCTGTATAAATGCTCTAAAGAAAAAAAATATGTATTTGAAAAACCTTTTCTTAGTAAACAGTTTTTTGCAAAGAAGAATGGCCATGCAAAATTTCAACCCCGTAAGCTCTTTAGTAATTTTGAGCCTCTGTGGGGCAAAGTTAAGAAGGAATATGCCAATAGATCGACTTATGGTCAAATAGATCACTCCAAATTTCAACCCCGAATTCCCTATAGTTTTTTAGATGGGTTATTTCCTAAATTTGTATTTCAATTTACTATAAGAATAACATTATATTGAAATTTTGAATGCTTGTTGGGCGGAGCCCTGAAGAAATTTTGCAAAAGTTTTTCTTAGTGAGCACCTCTGAACAAAGAAGAATGTGCATGCCAAATTTAACCCCATAGACCCGTAGGTAATGTTGAAGTCCTGTGGGGCGGAGCCCCGAAGTAGCTTTCCGAATAAGCGAATTTTAGTGAGAACCCATTGGTAAAGTGTATCTTACATGCCAAATGGCAAAATCTTAGGTCGTCTGGTTTTCAGATTGATGGTTTTTTCTATCTTCATATAAAAAATTGGCCTTAAGAATAACATTAGATGAAACTTGAATTAACAAGCGGAAGAGCTGTGATGGAATTTTGCAAGACCGTTTCTTAAAGACCAAGTACAAGCAAAGAGGAACGTCCATGCCTAATTTAAATATCGAGGGTTCTATAGTTTTTCATATTTGTTGTTTCAAAATTTCTTATAAAAATTTGCCTTAAGCATAGGCACATTAGATAGCAATTGTAAAGTCCTTTGTGGCGCCGCCCTGACGGAATTTCGCAAAACCGTTTCTTAGTGAGCACCTATGACCAAAGAAGAACGCTCTCATCAAACTTTAACGTAATAGGTTCTAAAGTTTTTCGGATTCGTTGTTTCCCAGATTAGTATTAAGGATTGGCCTTGGAAATAACATTAGGTAGACATTGGATTCAGAATGGGGCTTAATACAGAATTTGCATTGATTGAGTTTATGGGTAGGGTGTCTAATAGCATTAATGATGGGGGAAAAGTAAGTGGTTTGTTCCTCGATATAACAAAAGCTTTTGACACAGTAGACCACAATATTTTGTTAGAAAAACTATACAACTATGGGGTAAGGGGTGTTGCAAACAATTGGTTTAGAAGTTATATGGATGATAGATTGCAGTGTGTTAAAGTGAATGGTGTTTTAAGTGAAATGGGTAAAATTAAGTACGGTGTAGAACACCGTTTTAGGGTCAGTTTTAGGTGAACCTTATTTTTAGTGTACATAAATGACCTATGTAACGCATCCCTAAATGGAAAAATAACCTCTTTTGCCGACGACACTGCTTTATCCTACATTGGGGATTCATGGAAGGAAGTCTCAATCAAAATGAACAATGATCTGCTCTCCATTCAGTGGTGGTTCTGTAAGAATAATATGGTTTTAAGTGCAGAAAAAACTAAATTTATTAATTTTACTCTTCGGGGAAGTCACAACTTGGAAAATAAAATTATTCTAAAGTGCATATCATGTTTGACAAATGGTACGGATTGTTTTGATCATTGTGTTGAAGTGAAGAGTGTTCCTTACATTAAATACTTAGGAGTTGTTCTTGATAAAAATATAAACTCGAAAGAACACATTTTAAATCTAAAACAAAAAATCAACAACACAATCCGGTTGTTTTATTTTATTCGAAATATGCGTGGAGAAAAACTCTTGAGATCTTTGTATCTCTCATTAGTACACAGTAGGTTGGAATAAGGAATAGTGTGTTGGGGGGGGGGGGGGGGGTACATATGTATCAAACCTTAAAACTATATATACTGTTCAAAAACATTTCATGAGATTAATAACTAAAAGCAAAATGTTTGATAGCTCATTTCCCCTTTTTTGTCATTTAAGAATACTTCCACTGAGATACATTTATGATTTTTCTGTACTGTTTATAAGGTCTTGAAAGTCTATTTTGTTAGAAGTAGGAATAATAAGGAAAATAATGATTATTTAAGTAGACTGCGTATGAACAAAAAAGTTTTTGTGCCAAAACCATGTAATACATTTTTTACTAAATCATATAATTTTTTAGCACCAAGAATTTTAATATGTTACCGGCCTCACTAAAAGACATAAATAGCATAAACATTTTTCTGAAAAAAAAACTGAGACAATGGCTTTTTAATATTCAGGACATAGAAGAGTTGCTTTTCCAAATTTCCGTTTAATACATACAATTTCTGTTGCATGTTTTGTTATTGCAGACTTATGCATTTTTTATGTCTTTTGTCAAACAATGTATTTTTTTTAAGTTTTGTGTGTTGGAATGCTTTTTATTGTAGGAGTGATTTCAAGTAAAATACTTTTATTTTTGTTTCTTTCTGTACTGAAAGTTGTGCTTAATGTTTTATCTATTTTTATTCAATATTTTGGTTTTTTAATTTAATTTTATATTATTTTTGCATGTTTATAACTTTATGTAATATCTATGATGTTTTTATCATGTTTTTAAGAACTGTTTTTCATAAATCTGCCATCAAAAATAATTAATATTCAAATTATAATAAAGCCTCCAAACAGGCTATACCTTGGAGGAAAGTCTTGTTTCTCCTTATACCGAAGGACAGTCCTGGCATCTTATTGTTCAAATAATTTTGTAATAATTGTACTTTTGGTGTTTTTATGTTTACTTAATGTAATGTGTATTATTTTATGGAGAAATAAATTATTCTTATTCTTCTTATTTTTAAGTCCACTGTGGCAGAGCCCTGATATAATTTTGCAACTCCGTTTCTTAGTGAGCACCTATGAGCATAGAACAATACCCTTGCCAAATTTTAACATTTTATGTCCTCCCTTGGTTTGCATAAAAGATTAGCCATAAGAATAACATTAGATAGAAATTTTTAGGTCCCGTGGGGCAGAGCACTGAAGGAATTTTGCAAAAACGTTTCTTAGTGGGAATTTTTTAGCAAAGAGAAAGTCTATGAAAAATTTCAACCCTATATCCCTTATGGTTATGGAGATTCTCTGATACATGAGTAAGTGGTATTTGACAAATATATACTAGGTATACAAAACTTAACTCTAGAAAAAAATAAACATTAAAAATAACTTATATTATAACACAACAAACAAACAAATTAATTAACTTACAATCCTAACTTTTTAATATTACATTCTGTAATTAGTACTGTAGTTGATTTTGAGGTTATCATTTAAATAAAATAAAAAAATTATAAAAAATCAAACAAATACCTAACAATATTGGGATATTTTGTATCAATTATATATTTTAAGAAGTTTTTTTGCAGAAAACTTTGCCAGTGTTACTATTTCTTATGCTTACATCTAATGAATCTAATAGCCTAATGGATTGAGCATGAAATTATTTACTATAAGTTACAGTTCTATGAATAGGATATTGTAAGGATTTCCCAATCGAGTTCGTCTATTATGTGCCTCACTCACTCTGAGGCATTTTTCATACAAATAATCCGGCTTTTACTTACAAGCCAATTTCCGTTCTTTGATTTTAAACCATCCCAAATTTCTATTACATTCTGTCACATGGTCGTCCAACCGTAGGTTGAAAATATATCTGATGCACTCATTTTTTTCTTTTTGTAACTTATCTGTTAAAATTTCATTGATATCATTAAAAGCCATAAGCTTGCATAGTCAAAGAATGGAAACACAATAGTTGATATTAAAAGCTTCTTAAAACTTACTGTTGGGGTGAATGATAGTTATATTACACGGAAATATATAGATTTGTCACAACACTTACATCATTATTAGCTCGTTGTATTTGTATCCCTTCCTGTAACAATATAATAATTTCACTTAGGTTATTTAAAAAATTAATTTAATACCGCCATGTTTGCCGTGGCAAGTAGTTAAAACATTTTTATACCTAACATACCAGGTCGGTGACCTACGTCTCATCATGAGTACTACCGTAGTAGCATTGACTATATACTGACATGAATAAACCTCATTCAATGCATTTGGTTTGATACCGAAATTTGGAAGGTTCATGTTCCCCGCTAAAAAGGCCTTGCAATCAGTTTGTAACAAGGAGGTTATTATCTAATACTGGACACAATACTCAATGCTAAAATAGCGTGCCGCAGATTTGCTTAGGCCTATGCGCTTAGGTAAACAATGGATCTATTTACCGAAATGAAGGAGTCAGTCAAGGGAGTTAAACGAATTGTGATTCAATTGCCTTGTGAATGGGTTTTAATGGGCATTCATTGGAATGATGCTTTAAACTCTTAAGGACATAACACAAACGCAAAATAAGTTGTTTACATTAAAAGAAAACATGGAAAAAACTGTATACCACTGATCAAATTTTCAAAATCATTACTTTATTTTTTTCCGGATTAATTAATAGCCCAATGATTTTTGAAAGGTTTTATTTTTCAAGGGCATAACAATACCTGCACAATAACCCAGGCTACTTGAAAATGTACATCATAGGAATATATAGGTACCCTAATACAAATACAATAGGTAGTGAATTTATCTATGATATAGGCTTATGCTAAGGACATTATTTTTAAACATCAATCTGACATAAGAAAGTCTAATATGGTAAACACAACATTACGCCCAGTCTACAACTAAGATGCCCATTTTGAGGCATTGAGGTATTTAGGACAACCCTTTGAACTATTTTAAATTCAGAACATCATAATTGCAAAACTAAGCCACTAAGATGGAAGCCCTGTGTGGAAATTAAAGGGCATGTCCAGATGGAGGGAATTTAGAATATCCCTTTAATTTGACCACTCAATTGTAAAATAAGATCTATAAATAAAAAAGTAATAGGCCTAGTTCAGGTGACAAAATGATTATTTTTTTGTTTTAACTGCTTTAATATATTTCCTAAACAGGCAGCCAAGTAGGTCTTAAGGGTACTAAATATCAAGTTATGACTTATTATCTGTTACATGATCCAGAGTTAGTGACCATAAAATCAGTTAACAAAAAGGGTTGGGTTTGACAGTAAAATCTTATGTTGTGAGGGAATATCTTTCAAAAACTTTTGGACAACATAAGCAAATGGAAGTAATAAATAAAATGTCTGAGGAGATGATATGCGAAATGTCTGCAATTATACTATCTGATATCAAAATAATATTAATTTGCTTGTACAGGCCATATTCCAAAGAAAAATAAATACTTTCAAAATTTTTCTAAATTTTATGAAGTATTAATATTTGTATCAAGACTGAAATATGAACTTGTTATTGCGGGAGATTTTAATATAAATATGAACTCTAAAGATGAAGATCGACTTGAATTTAATAATATATTGTGTAGTTTTGGACTTAAAAGAACCGTTTTTGAAATAACAAGACCGGGGAAAATAAAAGAAGGGTCACGTATTGATAGTTTTTTATGACATTAGATATATAGTTACTATTTAACATCTATATATATGTTATAATTACTGTTATAACTGTTATATTTATACTATCTATACAAACTGATTTCCCTTTCATATGTAATTTGTACTTCCATGTTCGATGTTGACCACGGATGATCTGCCACCGTATATTGGTTCAAACACGCCTATGCTACGAGAAGTCAATTCACGATAGTGTAGACTATTGTAGACTTTAGAGACTTTATTTGAAACACCGACGCACTCTGTGGTGCGTATTTTGAGGTGGTTATGACTGAAGGGGTGAGCGTTTCCTAGAAAAAAGTGCTGCTAAAGGTAATAGCGTATTTCCTATAGGGAAATTCACTAAACATGATCATCAATGTGAAAGAACCTAAACTTGTTCTAGAGATTGCGAGGGGACCTAAAAACCTAAGCTTGGGTCATTTGTAATCATTAGGATATGTGTTATTGTAAGCGGTTTCCTGTAGTTCATACTTACTGGATTACAAGGCGATGTGATTTGACCTCCATTACTCTCTCTTCCGGCATTAGGGGTCATCTGTAACCGACAATTTAAATCAATTAAATGTATAAATATATATAAGTACCGCGGGTTAAACGAGCCTTGCTCTTTGGTTTTAATTCACATCGTTTTAGTATCGTGGTAATCAAGCTTTGAAGTTTTTCCCCAACTACACCTTTACATAACTGACCTCTGTTTCAAAACTGATGCTTAAAAGTACCGTTCTTTTATTTTTGTTTAACTTGCCTTTATGCAAATCCATAAAACTGCTGTTAATAATTGTTTAGTATATATTACAAGCCAACCATTAAAGACATTATACTTCTTAAACTTATTTTTAGACAAAGACGGTTTTTTATGGCTTTGAGGTTGTTTCTAAACTTCTTTTTGGACAAAAATTCTCCTAAATGCAAAGTTTAATAAACATCTACACTTTATAATTAGAGATCTATGGAAACTACATCGCCGTAGACACTTCTCGTATTCTGTAAGCGAAATGTTTGTGACAAAATCGTGACCGTTTCACAAATTGCAATATGATGGGAGGAGTGTCTAATCGAGGGTCTTGGTCCGAGGGACGAGTAGGAAAATATCGGCATATCCACAAACTTAGCCGGAAATAAAACGTTCCCCATGAGAATAACATGGGGATTCGAAAAATGTCTGTTTAGAGTTAATTAGAATATGTGTTTTGGTTTGATTTTAAATTTAGAGCCAGATAATGAGTTAATAACATCTAATCCTTGATTAAGTATATCATATAATACCAATTTTTGGTCGTTAAGTGACCAACGACGAAAGTTGTTTTCGTGTGTCGTGTTTGTGTGTTGTGATCATGTACCTGACAGGTCCCAAGCGGATCTAAATACGTGAATGAGACCCAAAAAGATAGACACAATTGAAGATACCTCAGGAAAAAATGTCATTCAGAAATAGAACTACTGACCGGTACGGGTCCGAGATATTTGACATGGTAAGAGAACTTGAAAAAAAAATACTTGGAAAGGAACGCCCTCAACACCAACCACCTGACTTTCTAATCAAATGAGTAATCCTGAATAGTGACTTTAACTCAAACAGCACCGCATGCACACGACAGGCTATGTGTAAATCCACCTTAAACATATTTTAGCGTTGTTATAAGCCGGCAAGTGCCTCAAGCCGCAAATTTACCGTTACCACATTTTTTTAGGTCGACACAGGAAAAGTTGGATACCGCATGCCTCATTGACATAACCACTGTAGATATCCCCCTTCAATGCCAAAAATTAATTAGTTAACAGAAATTTTCTTTGAAAAACTATTGTCTAAGCTTATTTAGTGTATCACCATTGACTACAAATAACGGTATATCCTGAGTCAATTGTTAAACAATTAAATAGAACTACTAGTTTCCGTATTCAGTTTTTGAAGAGGCTAAGCAAACAAGAGAGGTTGAATATAAAAATACTTGGTTTAGACGATTTAAAATATACTGACTTAATCACAGAAAAAAGTACTGCACAACCATGAAGGAAGTAATATTATCAGTATAACATCATTCTTCATCGTTCTTATTCTGTTTTCTTTCCTTAATCACATTTCACCTCTCTTAAGCAAAACATCTTGGAGAGGATTGAAAAATCATATACGTCTCCACAAAAAATCGACCAGGCTCAAAGCCAATAAAAACGCCATTTTCTACAAACTGCTTGGAAACTGCAAAAATTTTTAGATTCATTTTGTTACATAAAAGAAAATCAATTTATGATGAAAACTTTGTTAGCAAGTACTAAAATAAGATATCCGATGATGAAAAGTCGATATTTAAAAAAACTTTGAAAGAAAACAAGGGATTTTAAAAATTGTATATAAAACTGTAAATATCTTGAAAAGGAATACAGATAATTAAAAACAGATTGCGGAATCGTATGCAACGCAAAAAGTTCCTTTGAAATTATGGGTCCCAAGCCTACATTTACAGTTTTATAATAAAACTCAAATTTTTTTGATTCCAAGATTGTAAACCCCAAATGTAGCTACTTATTTTTATGTGAGATGTCTGATGATAAAAGTCGATTTTAATACAATTATTTATTAAAACCAGGCATTTTTGAATTTTTATTATTTTGTAAATTTTTATTAAAAACTATTTACATCTCGAGAACGGAAACAAATAATTAAAACGGATTGCGGCGTTGTGTTCTACGCAAAAAATTACATTGAAATGATGGGCCACAACCCTGAATTTAAATTAAAAAATTTAAATGTTCATTAAAATATGGAAGATCCAAGATGGCGACAAAAAAAAGGGAGCAGTATTAAAAGAAGTATAAGTTAGTCAATAATGTTTGGCGGTGGTTGGGAGTCGATATCTTAAGAAGCACGAAAAATATAGAAGGGTGACATTTAAAACCTACCCTGTATAGTTAAAAATATATATTTTTACAACTGAAACGTCTATTTTCTTATATTTCTGTCATTTTTTAGTGTAACTGCTATATCATGATTTAATTCATTACTCAATTTCCATAAAATTACCATTGAAACTTTGAAAGCCTGTAGAGTATAAGGTTTTGTAGTGGGTAAGTAAAGTAGAGTTTTTAGTAGTAAGTAGAGTAGATTAGTTTTTTTAGTAGGTAACCCCGTTTTTAAGGGGAGCGCCACATTACAGGCTGACCACCTGTGTGCGTAATGAATTTTTCCCTAAAAAGGTCACAATTTGTGTATGTTTGATGAAAACAAGCTTAATAGCAATTACCCTGTATTCTGCCCCGCCGTTGCCTGCTACTCTATAACCTGCTCCGCCATAGCCTGCTCCGTTTCCATAAGGAAGATCCTGAAACAGCAATGACACACATAACAGACGCTCTGCATCGTGCATTTTGAGTATTTTATTAACCATTTCATTGAGACATTAGATAAGTGTTGATATTAAAAGTCACCAGTACATATTTTATGTTTGGGAAAACTTGGCTTTTTAAATGTGTTACTTTGAGTCTAAAATTACATCAGCTAAATGTAATGGTGCAACATAAAATGCAAACTGTAAAAACATGTAGTTCTAGCTCAATTTGATGCAAAAGATTTATGTTTATAAATTTTATCATACAGTAAGTAAGTGGGTACATGGCATTTGCTGGGTAAACGTAAACAATTCTTTGTAGTAATAGTAATATCATTCACAGACTGTACGATGAAATGTAAAGTCCAAAAGACTTTTTTAGGAACAGCTCCTTTTCTCCGCTCTCAGTATGAATTAATGCAGGATTAAGAGTGCTGCGCACTGGTGTGACTTTGTTGAGGAGAAACTTAAATAAAATCAATTTTAGGATATAAAGATCGAAAGCCATGAGTACAGATAGGCCTAAGCCAACCATATTTACAAACATGAAGAGTTTTTGGAGGTTAAGTTTTTCAGTAACAAACTAGCGTCTAAGTTTGATTTTTTGACGATTGTCATAAACAATATTATTGTTTCATTTTATTATAATCATATGACTTGCTCTAATACTTTTCTTAAAGGTAAAAGGTCTATTCCTAATCTTACTATGTCATCCAAGGTTTTTCGTATTTTGATGAATTGAAATACCGTTATATTATACTCTAGAATTTATCGCTCAATACCGGATTTCCACTCGTGCTTTTGGAGATTATGCTCAACCACTAACACAACTAAGAACTTTTCTCGTTTTTAATACACAAACCGGCTATATTGTTAAAACACGGCACTTAAATTTCAGAGAAAATGTTATAATCAGGTGATCTCTCCAATGCATTTCTTATGGAGAAAAATGATTTTTATTAGCGATTTTATGAAATGATCTCAGTGTTTTGAACATTTTGACGAATTAAACTGCCATTATTTTGTACCCAAGAATGGTTTTTTGCCTCCGAAACGTTCTCCTGCTTGTACTTTGCGAAATAATTTCCAATCACATACCCCACTACAAAACTTTCTCGTTTAATATTATAGCATATAACTGATAAATATATATAATAAATATAAATTAACATTGAAACTTTGAAAGCCTGTAGAGTATAAGGTTTTGTAGTGGGTAAGTAGAGTTTTTAGTAGTAAGTAGAGTAGATTAGTTTTTTTAGTAGGTAACCCCGTTTTTAAGGGGGCGCCACATTACAGGCTGACCACCTGTGTGCGTAATGAATTTTTCCCTAAAAAGGTCACAATTTGTGTATGTTTGATGAAAACAAGCTTAATAGCAATTACCCTGTATTCTGCCCCGCCGTTGCCTGCTACTCTATAACCTGCTCCGCCATAGCCTGCTCCGTTTCCATAAGGAAGATCCTGAAACAGCAATGACACACATAACAGACGCTCTGCATCGTGCATTTTGAGTATTTTATTAACCATTTCATTGAGACATTAGATAAGTGTTGATATTAAAAGTCACCAGTACATATTTTATGTTTGGGAAAACGTGGCTTTTTAAATGTGTTACTTTGAGTCTAAAATTACATCAGCTAAATGTAATGGTGCAACATAAAATGCAAACTGTAAAAACATGTAGTTCTAGCTCAATTTGATGCAAAAGATTTATGTTTATAAATTTTATCATACAGTAAGTAAGTGGGTACATGGCATTTGCTGGGTAAACGTAAACAATTCTTTGTAGTAATAGTAATATCATTCACAGACTGTACGATGAAATGTAAAGTCCAAAAGACTTTTTTAGGAACAGCTCCTTTTCTCCGCTCTCAGTATGAATTAATGCAGGATTAAGAGTGCTGCGCACTGGTGTGACTTTGTTGAGGAGAAACTTAAATAAAATCAATTTTAGGATATAAAGATCGAAAGCCATGAGTACAGATAGGCCTAAGCCAACCATATTTACAAACATGAAGAGTTTTTGGAGGTTAAGTTTTACAGTAACAAACTAGCGTCTAAGTTTGATTTTTTGACGATTGTCATAAACAATATTATTGTTTCATTTTATTATAATCATATGACTTGCTCTAATACTTTTCTTAAAGGTCAAAGGTCTATTCCTAATCTTACTATGTCATCCAAGGTTTTTCGTATTTTGATGAATTGAAATACCGTTATAATATACTCTAGAATTTATCGCTCAATACCGGATTTCCACTCGTGCTTTTGGAGATTATGCTCAACCACTAACACAACTAAGAACTTTTCTCGTTTTTAATACACAAACCGGCTATATGGTTAAAACACGGCACTTAAATTTCAGAGAAAATGTTATAATCAGGTGATCTCTCCAATGCATTTCTTATGGAGAAAAATGATTTTTATTAGCGATTTTATGAAATGATCTCAGTGTTTTGAACATTTTGACGAATTAAACTGCCATTATTTTGTACCCAAGAATGGTTTTTTGCCTCCGAAACGTTCTCCTGCTTGTACTTTGCGAAATAATTTCCAATCACATACCCCACTACAAAACTTTCTCGTTTAATATTATAGCATATAACTGATAAATATATATAATAAATATAAATTAACATTGAAACTTTGAAAGCCTGTAGAGTATAAGGTTTTGTAGTGGGTAAGTAAAGTAGAGTTTTTAGTAGTAAGTAGAGTAGATTAGTTTTTTTAGTAGGTAACCCAGTTTTTAAGGGGAGCGCCACATTACAGGCTGACCACCTGTGTGCGTAATGAATTTTTCCCTAAAAAGGTCACAATTTGTGTATGTTTGATGAAAACAAGCTTAATAGCAATTACCCTGTATTCTGCCCCGCCGTTGCCTGCTACTCTATAACCTGCTCCGCCATAGCCTGCTCCGTTTCCATAAGGAAGATCCTGAAACAGCAATGACACACATAACAGACGCTCTGCATCGTGCATTTTGAGTATTTTATTAACCATTTCATTGAGACATTAGATAAGTGTTGATATTAAAAGTCACCAGTACATATTTTATGTTTGGGAAAACTTGGCTTTTTAAATGTGTTACTTTGAGTCTAAAATTACATCAGATAAATGTAATGGTGCAACATAAAATGCAAACTGTAAAAACATGTAGTTCTAGCTCAATTTGATGCAAAAGATTTATGTTTATAAATTTTATCATACAGTAAGTAAGTGGGTACATGGCATTTGCTGGGTAAACGTAAACAATTCTTTGTAGTAATAGTAATATCATTCACAGACTGTACGATGAAATGTAAAGTCCAAAAGACTTTTTTAGGAACAGCTCCTTTTCTCCGCTCTCAGTATGAATTAATGCAGGATTAAGAGTGCTGCGCTCTGGTGTGACTTTGTTGAGAAGAAACTTAAATAAAATCAATTTTAGGATATAAAGATCGAAAG
This sequence comes from Neoaliturus tenellus, assembly GCA_030545055.2. Lineage (NCBI taxonomy): Eukaryota > Metazoa > Arthropoda > Insecta > Hemiptera > Cicadellidae > Neoaliturus > Neoaliturus tenellus. The sequence goes on along the minus strand of CM061535.1, from coordinate 74,848,340 downwards.
CCATGAGTACAGATAGGCCTAAGCCAACCATATTTACAAACATGAAGAGTTTTTGGAGGTTAAGTTTTTCAGTAACAAACTAGCGTCTAAGTTTGATTTTTTGACCATTGTCATAAACAATATTATTGTTTCATTTTATTATAATCATATGACTTGCTCTAATACTTTTCTTAAAGGTAAAAGGTCTATTCCTAATCTTACTATGTCATCCAAGGTTTTTCGTGTTTTGATGAATTGAAATACCGTTATATTATACTCTAGAATTTATCGCTCAATACCAGATTTCCACTCGTGCTTTTGGAGATTATGCTCAACCACTAACACAACTAAGAACTTTTCTCGTTTTTAATACACAAACCGGCTATATGGTTAAAACACGGCACTTAAATTTCAGAGAAAATGTTATAATCAGGTGATCTCTCCAATGCATTTCTTATGGAGAAAAATGATTTTTATTAGCGATTTTATGAAATGATCTCAGTGTTTTGAACATTTTGACGAATTAAACTGCCATTATTTTGTACCCAAGAATGGTTTTTTGCCTCCGAAACGTTCTCCTGCTTGTACTTTGCGAAATAATTTCCAATCACATACCCCACTACAAAACTTTCTCGTTTAATATTATAGCATATAACTGATAAATATATAGTAGGCCTACGTTTCCTACACATGCGTTTCCGAAGTTTCATTACTCTGATCAAATCGGTTCAAATCACTTTCGTGACATTTTTACCCAGCTATATTAAACTATAAATATACTTTTAAACTGGGAAAACCTTTAGCATTGAGTGATGTAGTTTAAAATGCATACACCGTATTTCTTATTCTTACTAAATAAGAATGTAGTTTAAAATGCATAACACCGTATATCTTATTCAGTTTTACTGTTGCCCTGTACTCGAGTGGGTTTGTGTGGTATTGACAAACCCACTCGAGTACAGGGCAACAGTAAAACTTGCATTGACCACATAATTTGTACATCACCATGACTACAACTGTTTACGAACCTTTGTAATTAAACGGGAAGTAACGGATCACTATAGTGTGTGCATGGATATCGATTATGGTTATTCAGCAGCGCATTCTGTTAGTGTCCGTGACACGTACTTGGACCATAAAATTTTACACAAACTTATCACTAACTGTAACTGGAACACTGTTACTAGTAATAACAATTTGAATGAGGCCACAGACAAATTTTTTGAACTTATAAAAAATTGCATGGAAATGTCTACCAAAACTAAGCAAACAATACCCCCGCGTTTAAGAAAAATAAAATTATGGATTACTCAAGGACTTATTCGATCAATCCGCAACCGTGATAGACTAAGTAAACTCGTAAAAAAAAACATTTAATGTTCAACTTAAACGATATTTTGTTCGATATCGTATTTATTTAACTTGTTTAATTAAAAGTGTAAAGAAAGACTACTACAGACAAAAACTGAACTTAAATTCCAATAATCCCAAAAAATTTTGGCAGACACTCAACGAACTTGCTGGGAGAGGCACAAATAAAGACTCTTTTCCACTTACTAAGTTTACAGTTAATCGACATTATCTCCCAAACAGCAATGTCGGGAAAGAAGTAGCGGATGAATTCAATGACTATTTCACTAACGTTGGCAGCAACCTCGCCCGTGCGATTGACGCCTCTGGACCACCTATCGTCAACGACAGCGACTATGCCCTGGACTCTGTTTTTACACTGAAAACTATCACTGAGACTGAACTTCAGACTTATATCGACGGTCTGCGCGGTAACTCGGCTCCAGGTTATGACTGTGTGTCTGCTGCTCTACTTAAAGAACATTTTACTACTTTCAGCAAGCCACTATTACACTTAATAAATACAAGTTTACGTACTGGAGAGTGTCTGCTTTTATGAGTCAAGAGGACTGCCTGAATTTATTGTCTTGTAAAATTTTGACTTAACCAATTACTGTTTAGGTTTAACGGCTGAATAAAATTCATTGATTCATTGATTCATATTTACACAAGTATACAATATGTGATGATTGTGTGTTGCAAAACACAATACAAGTAAAGTAACAATAAATACATGCAGAGGCGACCCGGTTTTTCAAGCAACTCTTCTTTATTTCTTTACATTTCCTCATATATTCTTTCATTTCTTGGGTACATTTTATGATCTTAGTTGGGAAATCTGTAGTAATATCTTGTACTGCACATAGGTCTACATTTTTAAATATCCGAATGTTTGCTTCAATATCTGTAGCTACTATATCCTTTTGCTTCTTATTATTAATGACGAAATTATGTTTTAGTCCATATTCGAGTATTTTAACATCTTCTTTATCGAACTGCATTTCTGTTAAGTTGATTACTCGCTTCTGGAAGTTGTGGCTGGAGTTTTCCTCTTCAATTTTTCCATTGTTCTTATGTGTTTACGTAAGGTTATCTAATTTTCTATTGACTGTCTTATATTTAATATAAATGAGTTCTTCTATCTCATCTGATACTATTTTGTGTAACACTTCCTATGCTAAAAATCCATACTTCTCTTGAAATTGTAGGTGCTGTGTATGATTTTAGGCTGAGATCATATTTTTCTTTCTACAATTGCTTGATCATATTTTCTACATACTTGATTTCTTGTTGTTCCTTAGTCGTCTTTGCTGCAATCGAGTTTTCTTTCATTTTTATTTTTGCATACTGAGGTGTTACTTTGTTTTTAAGACACTGACACTGCTTGTTAAAATAAATATCGGCGATCTTCGTGTGGACTTTGATTCTAACATCTCTATACCGCAATGCTAGTTATGCTTGACTGGCATCACTAAATAACTTTTTGATTAGCATTATACGTGCTGGTAATGATATTCAAGTTGAAATAATAAAACGTCTTCCAACACTCTTTGATATATTTACACTTATACTGTAATTGTTTACAAGACGGTAAATATATATAAAAGATCTTATAATGGCGATCGATTTCGACCAGTCACACCGGTCATTATCAGATCCAATCCTAGACTGAGAGAATCAAGATGGTGTCCTTGCTTACATATTATATAATTGTGTTTTTATTTCGTTTTATTTCCATTAAAAAATATTTACGTTAAATTTGTTGAAAATGACAAATAAACTTTTCTTATGGAGATTTAACATGCGGAAAATCGTTAACTTTTTCAATCCTTTGCACAGGTTTTCTGAGGCTTCCAATGGACTTATTTACATGCAGTTTGTATCAAATAAAAGGTTAACCTTTCTATATCAGCAGGTTTTGTTTACTTTATTTTACTTTGTTTAATTACAAAAATAAAAATTTCGGAACATTTGCAATTATTTTATTTTACAGGGTTTCATTCGGTTGTTTCTATTACACACTTGGTATTTTGTATAAAAACAGTAAAAGAGCAAACGATCAAGAAGAATTTGGTTTATTATGCGCCACCACCTAAATATGTACCTTTATAATTATTATAAATAAAATATTATGAATTATTTTTTTTAATTAAGACAAAGTAATAGTTAGTTTTATTAATATTTCAACTGTATGATGGTATAGTTGGTGGATAAAAAATAAATAAATATGTTTTTTACTGTTAAATTGTTTAGTACTATACTTTAAGTTACTTAACCACGTTTATCAGATGGTCAATTAAAAGAAAATGTTTAAAACAATTTAAAAAGTACATATTATACATGCTTCGCACCATCTGACACTCCAGTCGATCACCACGGATGGAGCTGTTTCCGTCGAGTATCGAAAGGCAACGACTCGTGAAACCTGATTACGGCAATGCTTATTTTCTGGAAAATTTACATTTTTCAATGTGTGTTTTTAATGGTGGCCATTAAATTCTTTTGATTCAAATATCTCTTTTTTTTTGTAAAAATGTTACAAGAGACAAAAGTTTATCAATTTAATTATCTAAAAAATAATAACAAATTTGTAAGGATCTGACAACAAATAACGAAGTTATTGAGAATTTTATATTGAAACGACTTTTATTTGCTTTAACTATAATGCAAAATCAATGTTTTATGCAGTAAAATCAAAATGAATATTTTTATACATAGAAAATTCAAAAGTGATAACACTTACTGGGTCAATTTGGCCGGCTTGAGGGGCCGCTGCAGATCTTTCTGTCATAGCCTGTCGCTGCAACAGATCACACAAGTCCGTCAGGATTTTGAAATTAAATTATTTTTTTTATGAAAAAATTCGTAAAAGAAAAATTATTAACAAAAATCTATATATACTAGGGGCTTGTAGGGCAAAGTCCCCTAAAAATCCGAATGATAATGTTACTCCAAAATTAAGTTTCGATTAATATAACCTCCTTGCTCAGTTACAGCACTACCTTTCTTCTCAAGCTGTAGTGTGAATTTACACGGTTAGATTTTCATGTAAAATATTCCATAATCTTGACTAATGCTTTTTTACGATATCAAAAGTAGATATAATACAGAGGTTCTGGGCCACTCGTGTTTTTTTTTTTTTTTTTTTTTTTTTTTTGACGACTTTTTGCTTCAAATGACCACTTTTTTTTCTTCAAATGGCCACTTTTTTACTTAAAATGACCACTTTTTTGCTTCAAATGACCACTTTTTTTGCTTCAAATTACCACTTTTTTTGCTTCAAATTGACCACTTTTTGACCGGATTTTGGCCGGTTTTGGCCAAATATCAGCCCATTTCAGCCCATTTTAGGGCATTTTTCAGGATTTTCAGATATTGATTTCAAGGAGCACTTAGAATTTAATCCAGTTGTCAATTTAATTAGGGGTCCTTTTTTGACCGCCTTCAGCTTCAAATTGACCGGTTTTTTACCGGATTCTGGTTGGTTTTGGCCAAATATCAGCCCATTTCAGGGCATTTTTCAGGACTTCAGACAGTGATTTCAAGGAGCATTTTGAATATGATCCAGGGAATACTCATGATTTTTTTTTTTTTTTTTTTTTTGAGGGCCTTCAGCTTAAAATTGCAATTTTACCTTCAAAGACACATTTTTAGGCAAAAATTCTCCAATTTTTAACCCAGTTTAACCTCTTAAGATCTAATTCCTAAGGCCCAAGGCAGTAGACAAGCCCTAAAACCTAGCAGCTAAGGCTTTAACCTATCAATAAGCCCAATTAACCATTAGCTTAGACCTAATGTGTTGGACCTAAGATCTAAACCTAAGGCCTTGCACCTGAGTCCAAAGCCCTAAAACATAGCAGCTAAGGCTTAAACCTGTAAATAGGGCCGATTAGCCACCAGCTTAGACCTAATGTGTTGGACCTAAGATCTAAACCTAAGGCCTTGCACCTGAGTCCAAAGCCCTAAAACATAGCAGCTAAGACATAAACCTGTGAATATGACCTATAAACATTAGCTTAGACAAAATGTGTTGAACCTAAGATCTAAATCTAAGGCCTTGCAACTGAGTCCAAGGCCCTAAAACATAGCAGCTAAGGCTTAAACCTGTGAATAGGACCTATAAACATTAGCTTAGACCTAATGTGTTGGACCTAAGATCTAAATCTAAGGCCTTACAGCTGAGTCCAAAGCCCTAAAACCTAGCAGCTAAGGCTTTAACCTATCAATAAGCCCAATTAACCATTAGCTTAGACCTAATGAGTTGCACCTAAGATCTAAACCTTAGGTCTTACATATGAGTCCAAAGCCCTAAAACCTAGCAGCTAAGGCTTTGACCTGTGGGTACCGCCTATTAGCCACCGGCTTAGACGTAATGTGTTAAGCCTAAGTTCTAAACCTAAGGCCTTGCACCTGAGTCCAAAGCCCTAAAACCTAGCAGCTAAGGCTTTGACCTGTGAATAGGGCCTATTAACCACCAGCTTAGATCTAATGTGGTGAACCTAAGTTCTAAACCTATAAGGCCTTACACCTGAGTCCAAAACCATAAAACTTAGCAGCTAAGGCTTTGACCTGTGAATAGGGCCTATTATCTATCAGCTTAGGCCTAACGTGTTGGACATAAGATCTAAGCCTAAGGCCTTACACATGGTTCCTAAGATGAAATGCCTTGGACTTAGGTCCTAAAAGCTAGCAGATAATTCTTTGGACTGTGAATAGGACCTATTTGCATTTAGCTTAGACCTAATGTGTTGGACCTAAGATCTAAACCTCAGGCCTTGCACCTGAGTCCAAAGCCCTAAAACATAGCAGCTAAGGCTTTGACCTGTGAATAGGACCTATAATCATTAGCTTAGACCTAAAGTGTTGTACCTAAGATCTAAATCTAAGGCCTTACAGCTGCGTCCAAAGCCCTAAAACTTAGCAGCTAAGGCTTAAACCTGTAAATAGGGCCTATTAGCCACCAGCTTAGACCTAATGAGTTGCACCTAAGATCTAAACCTTAGGCCTTACATATGAGTCCAAAACCCTAAAACTTAGCAGCTAAGGCTTTGACCTGTGAATAGGGCCTATTATCTATCAGCTTAGGCCTAATGTGTTGGACATAAGATCTAAGCCTAAGGCCTTACACATGGTTCCTAAGATGAAATGCCTTGTACTTAGGTCCTAAAAGCTAGCAGCTAAGGCTTTGACCTGTGAATAGGACCTATTTGGATTTAGCTTAGACCTAATGTGTTGGACCTAAGATCTAAACCTCAGGCCTTGCACCTGAGTCCAAAACCCTAAAACTTAGCAGCTAAGGCTTTGACCCGTGAATAGGGCCTATTATCCATCAGCTTAGGCCTTATGTGACTACTATGGACGTCCCCCTGGCCCGATTTTTTTACTTTGACCTCTGGGATTCCCCACCCGGCCCAACCGCCCTGTCCTAGCACACCCCCCTCCCCTCCCCCAGCCATGTGCTATTCCCTTCCCTCCCCGTACCCTCATGCTACCCCGCCCGACCCTCCCGTCCTCGCCACCCACTATCCCGATTTTTGGACTTTGACCTCTGGGATTCTCCACCCGCCCTCTCCTAGCACACTCCCCTCCCCTCACCCAGCCATGTGCTATTCCCTCCCCTCCCCATACCCTCATGCTACCCCGCCCGGCCATCACGCCCTCGCCCCCGCCCATGCGACTGAGTCTGAATAAAATTTATCTCTCTGACTGGGTTTCGAACCCGGGTCTCCCAGTTGGTAGGCAAGCGTCTTAACCACTGGTCCACGCCAGCATCTGTGTAGGAACATATTTTAAAGTCTAATATGTCAAAGTGTTTTTGAAAGGGGTTCTTGCTTTTCATGTATAAACCTAATATGATGCTAGTTTGTCAATTCTATGCTTTAGTGTAGTACTGTTTTTGTAGTTCATTAGAGAGTTAGTTTGCTCGATCGCTCCTAGGGTTCAGGGAGGTCGTCTTCTTGCATTTCATCATGCTTTCGTGTTAGTTCGTCCGTTCTCTCCTACAAGCGCTGTCGGCGCATAACGTCATCATTTTTAGTTCGATCGTTTTCTCCTAGAGTGCAGGCCGTTCGTTTACGTCACTTTTTGCGCTAGTTCCTCCTTTCTCTCCCAGGAGCGCTCAAGTCGTTTGTGACGTCATAACATGAAAATAATTGTAGCTTTCCTCTTCCCCCCGTCCACTGCCGCTGTACGTCATCGCCACCCTCCCTCGGCACTTACGCCGCCCTCGTCTAATTTTGAAGAGGGTTCTTGCTTTTATTTTTGTATAACATAATATGACGCTAGTTTGTAAATTTTGAGCTAGTTCGTCCGTTCTCCCCTATGAGCGCTGACGGCGCCTCACTAATTTAATGTCTTAGTTCGATTGTTCTGTCCTAGAGTGAAGCACTGGTGTTATTGGCTAGTTTGATTTATTCCTCATAGAGCGCAGGCCGTTCGTTTTCCGACGTTACGTCACTTTTACACTAGTTCTTCCGTTCTCTCCCAGGAGCGCTCAAGTCGCTTGTGACGTCATGATTCAGGGGTGCCAACATGTAAATAATTTTAGAAAATAATGTTGAAAAATATTTTTGAAAATAATTTTGAAATTAAGTTTTAGCTGAAAATATAAATTATCTTGTTATTGTGTTTTATTAATCTTGTGAGACACAACTGTATTTCCATGCAATCTTACCAACCATATTCAGCAAATAAAATTTATGGTATAATACCATAATATCTTTGCACATGTTTTAATCTTATCTTTATTGCGAGTTAAAATGCAGTGTACTGGTTTTAAAATAGTCTACTGAGTTGTGCAGTTTTTAACCTATACGTACTTAATAACTTTTTGAATTTTGCTAGGCTTTAGCAATATAATGCTTAATTAAACACATAATTCTCTTACCAGTTCTACTTACTACAACATCTTGTAAAAATCTTTGTTCTTCTCAACGTTTTTATTTTATTATTGTTTTGAAACTTTTCAAATTTCTTTAATCTAAAATTCGTAGCTCCATATGAATACCTTACTATTATTCTGCACCTGCTAAAGTTTTGTTTAAAAATCATAAGTGTAGTTCTCGATCATGATTTACATCTCATTCAAAGAATTAAACCGTAGAAGTTAAAATCTATTCCTTCCATTTATAGTGATTTAAAAACTTCTATACTTTTATCAAATGTCTACCTAAAAGTAACTTGTTGTCGCATCTTGATGTAACTGCTAGCTTGTCTAACATATTGCAGTTTTTCAAAACCTCTTCAATTTTAAAAACTTTTTTTACCATAATCAATCTTTCTTTGCTATTTTTAAAAGCTTCTTTCTATGCCTGATTAATGTTAAGTTTATATTTTTCTACAACAAGTTTTGCGTAGAAAAAAAATAACCAAAATCCGATCACAATTTACAATTGTGTTTCTTTTAAATTTATGTTAGTTCGTTATTTTCATAAACACTTCAGATCAACGGAAAGCAAAATGCTATTTTCTAACCATCCTGTTAATACTAGGCATTTTGTGGTTGACTAATTGTTCATTTCTTAGAGTTTCTATTTTGAATTATTAAACAGATTTGTTAATTTTCTCTCAAAATTTCTTTGTGTAAAAAAGCACGTATCAAAATTTGAATAAATTTTACCATAGTATTTCATTCAAAAGTTACAATCCGTATAAGTTATATGTTTTCAGTTCGTTTAAGTATATTTAGATGATCGGAAAGCAGAATGATATTTTCTCACCGATCTTTTAATATACTTGACTTTTAAGTTTTACTTGTTTGTATGAAGTTGTTAATAGCTTGGAATTTCTTTTCTGATTCCTTCTACAGATTTGTTACTTTTATCTCAAATTGTTACTTTTATCTCAAATTGTTTAAGGTAGAATAGCATGACACAAAATCTGGTAGTCTTTTCCGATCATATATCCTTAAACATTTATGTTCGTTACTTTCAGAAACATTTCAAATAATAGGAAACCAGAATGCTTTTTCTGACCATCATTTCTATACTGACTTATCAGTTTGGATATTTGTTCATACCTTAAGGTTTTTCTTCTGATTTGTTATATAAATTTGTCACTCGCTTGTATTTTTTCAATTCAGTTATCTTCGTTTACCCGTTTAACCTTTTACGTTCTCTCACGTTTCATAAGTGTTGGTCTTCTACTCTATCCATTCTCTCTGGGGCTCTTGAAAAAGTATCTATTTGCTTTCTAGTTTTAAACTTTTTAATAATGCTATAACGTTTCAAAATAATATATTTTACATTTACGACCTCGGTAGATGTTTTCTAAAATAAGCATTAATTATTTGTGATATGTTTCAATGATAACCTTAGATTTCCTACCCATATGTAAATAAAACCGACAGAATCGTCAAATAGTATAATTGTGTAATCGTGTAGATCGTGTAATCGTCTAATGCACGCAAACACGATCACCAACATTTCTTAGCATTGGTTGCAGCTGAGTCAAGTTTTAAAAGCATATGAAGCATCAACATTGCCTTGGATCAATGCCTAACCCTACGTGAAATATGAACAGCCACTGGTTTATGTGGATTATAGCGTTTTAGTATACAGTTATTAGCAATCAGTCTTATAAGTTCTCAAGTAGTTAAGCAAGTTATTGAAATAGTTTTGATTAACCGTTTTCTAAAATGAACTATTCACTATCTCTATTAAATTTTCTCAGAAGCTCACTTGCATGTAGTATTTTTTTATAAATCTTGACAAATATTTTACCCCCAAAGTATTAAGACATTCTGTTTATTTTGCTGTGGGGACATATTTACAATATCGGAACTGTCTTTTCATCAGGTTTAATTCAATCATTATAGGCAATACACTTATAAAATTTATCTTTCACTTACATAATTTAACTTTTTCCTTGGAGTGTAACTTACACTAGTTTCTTTTAACATCCGTAGAAGGTTCCTGTGATTCCTCTTAAATTATCATTAGCAAGTACTAAGTCCAGCAACACCTTTTTAGTCCAGAGGTAATTTCTAACATTCTGTATGTGAAATACTTCCATTGCTGTGGAAATCACAAATGGTAAGCATCAATAGTGATATTCCCTAGAAGGAGTCTAAAACGCTATAAGTTTACCGTTCTTTCCACGTAGTTGAATCATAAAAAATACTTTTTCACGATCCAAACTCAAAAATATGTTTGCATGATTTAACTCCGGTATCATTTTATCAAGTGTCTGAGGTTGTTTCGCCTGTTGCGGGCAACATTCAGACGAGTTTGGTCAAGGAATGATCTTAATTTGAAGTTTTCTTCACCCTCGTTATGTATATCACTTATCCATTCTGTATGTCATGTTTCATTATTAGTACCCTTGATCAACCATGCCATTTCTTTAAATCGTCTTTCAGGGCAATGGGTATTTGACTTTGCCTCTGTTTTATAGTTGAGTCATTATATTTGTTATTTCTAAGTCAATCTCTCTCTCTCTCCCTTATTTACTGAGTCCTTTAAAACACGGTGTAATCATCAAAATATTCGCTTTAATTTCAGGCACAAAACTTTTTTATTCTTCATTGCTATTTAATTCTTTGCATTTCTGAATCAGTTTAAATGTTTCATAAGATCTTTCTAAAAATCAAGTGATCACCCTTAACTACAACGAAATATAGAATAGTTTATTAGTCGTCCTTGCTCCCACTTTGACAGGTCCCTTGGATTGTATTTCTGTCCAACCTAAAGCCTTAAGTGTAATCGTTATAAATTTATTGAGCGTCATATGTTTATCATTCACAATGCTTTTACATATTTTCACCTATAATAGTGCATTATGCTCGTTTCTAAATGAAAACTTACATTTTGTTCCTTTCTTCTTCTTTTAATGACTTGTAAACTAAATACATACTGTTGTTTTGTAGATGTTTTACTTTTAATACATTACTGTCAAACGCATTTTCTGCATGTGAGAGTTCTTTGACTTTTACTTTAAGTTTGTACACTGTTGCGAAATTTGCATATTTCTTGCAGTTGTAACATTCTTTGCCTCTACCATGACAATCTGTTATGTTTCTGTGCTTGTCATTATCGAAGAATGAACCCTCTTTCTTTACTCGATAGTTTCTTTTGGATTTAAATTCACTTTGTTGGCATAACTAGTTTGCGTGATATTGCTTTCTTCATCACTTCTACACAGCTAAAGCATTTCGTTCATTATTAGTGAGTTTTCAGTCTATAGTTATTCTTATTTATAAAACTTTAACCAAGCGTATATTTTTGTCTAGCAATAGTTCCTCTTCCATGTCTTTTAATAGCATCTTTATTTGCGAATTTAAGAGGAAGACATATTTCTTTTAAGATTCTTTTCTGTTACCAGCTTGTGCCATGCAATTGAAGAGAAATGTTTGTTTCTGCGTGTCGTGGTTTAAGACACATCACCTCACAAGGGTGCACATCATAGTCTCGAAATATCGATTGTATCGATTCGGTTGTCTTAATTTGGTTGTTTTTATTGAAAATACTATACATTACTATGGAGGAATCCGATTCAATATATCGAAATTCATTCGGTTGTTTTCATTTGGTTGTTATTATTTAAAATACTATATATTACTAAGGAGGAATCCAAATCGATTTCTTCGGTTGTTTTTCATTCGGTTGTTTTCGATTCGACCCCATAGTTTTGATAAAAGGGGAGGAGCGACCCGGCCGGTCCTGATTTGTGTTTCAGTTCTCTTACTGTTCTCATCGACCGCTACTGTTCAGACATGTCTGCTACACCACCACCTTCCCCTCCGTCTGTTGGCGCTGGGGACAAACAGCCCTTCTCAGGGCTAAACCTCTCCTCCCAAGAGGTGTCAAATCTTGTGGATGGAGTTTCTTCACCCGAGGGCGAAGTCTATTGCCCACCGCTCTAAATGGATATTGTTCCTTTCCCTAGTACCTCTCGACCTATGCCCGGCCCATCCTATTCTTGTGCCATGCCTCAGTTGGGCAGGTCTACTCCTGTCCCGGTACCCGACTATGATGTTGTTGGGGAAGTCAATCATCCGTCTCCTGTCTTTCCTTCCGCCTTCCGTATTATCGATGAACGTGAACGGCAGTATCAAAATTTCGAACTGATGGCACGTGAAGTCACCGCCCTAATCGACCCTCCCGAACAGCCTGTAAACCCGCATACCTGGCTTTGTGAAACCTTTGACTCGTTGCTTCAACACCTGATTAATGGCGATGTTGCTCCAGGAGACCGTGTGGGCTTCACTTTTCATAGTGCTGCCCGAGTTGGCCAGCGTCCTATTGGCATCAGTGTACGGAGGATGGATCAATTCTCCATCGATGTGTTGCTTCAACTGTTGGAACGTTGCATTCACAGCAACGAAGAATTCCTCATCTCAGGCCCTCTTAGAGTCTTTCTCCACGTTCGGATGCCTATGGGTGGAATCCGTAACAAACGCATCGACTATATATCAGATTTTCACACTTTTTGTAACAAGAAGAAGGGATTCTCACAGTAAACAATAACGATAATCTCTGTCTAGTTCAATGTCCTGTACTGGCCATCGCATTTTTGAAAAAAGGACGTCTTAAATTCGCAAATAAAGATGCTCTTAAAAGACATGGAAGAGGAACTATTGCTAGACAAAAATATACGCTTGGTTAAAGTTTTATAAATAAGAATAACTATAGACTGAAAACTCACTAATAATGAACGAAATGCTTTAGCTGTGTAGAAGTGATGAAGAAAGCAATATCATGCAAACTAGTTATGCCAACAAAGTGAATTTAAATCCAAAAGAAACTATCGAGTAGGGAAAGAGGGTTCATTCTTCGATAATGACAAGCACAGAAACATAACAGATTGTCATGGTAGAGGCAAAGAATGTTACAACTGCAAGAAATATGCAAATTTCGCAACAGTGTACAAACTTAAAGTAAAAGTCAAAGAACTCTCACATGCAGAAAGTGCGTTTGACAGTAATGTATTAAAAGTAAAACATCTACAAAACAACAGTATGTATTTAGTTTACAAGTCATTAAAAGAAGAAGAAAGGAACAAAATGTAAGTTTTCATTTAGAAACGAGCATAATGCACTATTATAGGTGAAAATATGTAAAAGCATTGTGAATGATAAACATATGACGCTCAATAAATTTATAACGATTACACTTAAGGCTTTAGGTTGGACAGAAATACAATCCAAGGGACCTGTCAAAGTGGGAGCAAGGACGACTAATAAACTATTCTATATTTCGTTGTAGTTAAGGGTGATCACTTGATTTTTAGAAAGATCTTATGAAACATTTAAACTGATTCAGAAATGCAAAGAATTAAATAGCAATGAAGAATAAAAAAGTTTTGTGCCTGAAATTAAAGCGAATATTTTGATGATTACACCGTGTTTTAAAGGACTCGGTAAATAAGGGAGAGAGAGAGAGAGATTGACTTAGAAATAACAAATATAATGACTCAACTATAAAACAGAGGCAAAGTCAAATACCCATTGCCCTGAAAGACGATTTAAAGAAATGGCATGGTTGATCAAGGGTACTAATAATGAAACATGACATACAGAATGGATAAGTGATATACATAACGAGGGTGAAGAAAACTTCAAATTAAGATCATTCCTTGACCAAACTCGTCTGAATGTTGCCCGCAACAGGCGAAACAACCTCAGACACTTGATAAAATGATACCGGAGTTAAATCATGCAAACATATTTTTGAGTTTGGATCGTGAAAAAGTATTTTTTATGATTCAACTACGTGGAAAGAACGGTAAACTTATAGCGTTTTAGACTCCTTCTAGGGAATATCACTATTGATGCTTACCATTTGTGATTTCCACAGCAATGGAAGTATTTCACATACAGAATGTTAGAAATTACCTCTGGACTAAAAAGGTGTTGCTGGACTTAGTACTTGCTAATGATAATTTAAGAGGAATCACAGGAACCTTCTACGGATGTTAAAAGAAACTAGTGTAAGTTACACTCCAAGGAAAAAGTTAAATTATGTAAGTGAAAGATAAATTTTATAAGTGTATTGCCTATAATGATTGAATTAAACCTGATGAAAAGACAGTTCCGATATTGTAAATATGTCCCCACAGCAAAATAAACAGAATGTCTTAATACTTTGGGGGTAAAATATTTGTCAAGATTTATAAAAAAATACTACATGCAAGTGAGCTTCTGAGAAAATTTAATAGAGATAGTGAATAGTTCATTTTAGAAAACGGTTAATCAAAACTATTTCAATAACTTGCTTAACTACTTGAGAACTTATAAGACTGATTGCTAATAACTGTATACTAAAACGCTATAATCCACATAAACCAGTGGCAGTTCATATTTCACGTAGGGTTAGGCATTGATCCAAGGCAATGTTGATGCTTCATATGCTTTTAAAACTTGACTCAGCTGCAACCAATGCTAAGAAATGTTGGTGATCGTGTTTGCGTGCATTAGACGATTACACGATCTACACGATTACACAATTATACTATTTGACGATTCTGTCGGTTTTATTTACATATGGGTAGGAAATCTAAGGTTATCATTGAAACATATCACAAATAATTAATGCTTATTTTAGAAAACATCTACCGAGGTCGTAAATGTAAAATATATTATTTTGAAACGTTATAGCATTATTAAAAAGTTTAAAACTAGAAAGCAAATAGATACTTTTTCAAGAGCCCCAGAGAGAATGGATAGAGTAGAAGACCAACACTTATGAAACGTGAGAGAACGTAAAAGGTTAAACGGGTAAACGAAGATTACTGAATTGAAAAAATACAAGCGAGTGACAAATTTATATAACAAATCAGAAAAAAACCTTAAGGTATGAACAAATATCCAAACTGATAAGTCAGTATAGAAATGATGGTCAGAAAAAGCATTCTGGTTTCCTATTATTTGAAATGTTTCTGAAAGTAACGAACATAAATGTTTAAGGATATATGATCGGAAAAGACTACCAGATTTTGTGTCATGCTATTCTACCTTAAACAATTTGAGATAAAAGTAACAATTTGAGATAAAAGTAACAAATCTGTAGAAGGAATCAGAAAAGAAATTCCAAGCTATTAACAACTTCATACAAACAAGTAAAACTTAAAAGTCAAGTATATTAAAAGATCGGTGAGAAAATATCATTCTGCTTTCCGATCATCTAAATATACTTAAACGAACTGAAAACTTATAACTTATACGGATTGTAACTTTTGAATGAAATACTATGGTAAAATTTAATCAAATTTTGATACGTGCTTTTTTACACAAAGAAATTTTGAGAGAAAATTAACAAATCTGTATAATAATTCAAAATAGAAACTCTAAGAAATGAACAATTAGTCAACCACAAAATGCCTAGTATTAACAGGATGGTTAGAAAATAGCATTTTGCTTTCCGTTGATCTGAAGTGTTTATGAAAATAACGAACTAACATAAATTTAAAAGAAACACAATTGTAAATTGTGATCGGATTTTGGTTATTCCTTTTCTACGCAAAACTTGTTGTAGAAAAATATAAACTTAACATTAATCAGGCATAGAAAGAAGCTTTTAAAAATAGCAAAGAAAGATTGATTATGGTAAAAAAAGTTTTTAAAATTGAAGAGGTTTTGAAAAACTGCAATATGTTAGACAAGCTAGCAGTTACATCAAGATGCGACAACAAGTTACTTTTAGGTAGACATTTGATAAAAGTATAGAAGTTTTTAAATCACTATAAATGGAAGGAATAGATTTTAACTTCTACGGTTTAATTCTTTGAATGAGATGTAAATCATGATCGAGAACTACACTTATGATTTTTAAACAAAACTTTAGCAGGTGCAGAATAATAGTAAGGTATTCATATGGAGCTACGAATTTTAGTTTAAAGAAATTTGAAAAGTTTCAAAACAATAATAAATAAAAACGTTGAGAAGAACAAAGATTTTTACAAGATGTTGTAGAAAGTAGAACTGGTAAGTACGTATAGGTTAAAAACTGCACAACTCAGTAGACTATTTTAAAACCAGTACACTGCATTTTAACTCGCAATAAAGATAAGATTAAAACATGTGCAAAGATATTATGGTATTATACCATAAATTTTATTTGCTAAATATGGTTGGTAAGATTGCATGGAAATACAGTTGTGTCTCACAAGATTAATAAAACACAATTACAAGATGACGTACAGCGGCAATGGACGGGGGGAAGAGGAAAGCTACAATTATTTTCATGTTATGACGTCACAAACGACTTGAGCGCTCCTGGGAGAGAAAGGAGGAACTAGCGCAAAAAGTGATGTAAACGAACGGCCTGCACTCTAGGAGAAAACGATCGAACTAAAAATGATGACGTTATGCGCCGACAGCGCTTGTAGGAGAGAACGGACGAACTAACACGAAAGCATGATAAAACGCAAGAAGACAACCTCCCTGAACCCTAGGAGCGATCGAGCAAACTAACTCTCTAATAAACTACAAAAACAGAACTACACTAAAGCATAGATTGACAAACTAGCATCATATTAGGTTTATACATGAAAAGCAAGAACCCCTTTCAAAAACACTTTGACATATTAGACTTTAAAATATGTTCCTACACAGATGCTGGCGTGGACCAGTGGTTAAGACGCTTGCCTACCAACTGGGAGACCCGGGTTCGAAACCCAGTCAGAGAGATAAATTTTATTCAGACTCAGTCGCATGGGCGGGGGCGAGGGCGTGATGGCCGGGCGGGGTAGCATGAGGGTAGGAGGAGGGGAGGTAATAGCACATGGCTGGGGGGAGGGGAGGGGGGTGTGCTAGGACAGGGCGGTTGGGCCGGGTGGGGAATCCCAGAGGTCAAAGTAAAAAAATCGGGCCAGGGGGACGTCCATAGTAGTAATGTGTTTGACCTCAGATCTAAACCTAAGGCCTTACACATGGTTCCTAAGACCAAATGCCTTGGACCAAATTAAATCCTTAGACCAACGATCTAATTACATTGACCCAAGACCTTAGACTTAGGTCCTAAAACCTTGCAGCTAAGGATTTGACCTGTGAATAGTACCTATTAGCAAACAGCCTAAACCTAATGTGTTGGAACTAAGATGTAAACCTAAGCCCTTGCACCTGAGTCCAAAACCCTAAAACCTAGCAGCTAAGGATTTGACCTGTGAATAGGGCCTATTAGCCAACAGCCTAAATCTAATGTGTTGGCACTAAGATGTAAACCTAAGGCCTTGCACCTGAGTCCAAAACCCTAAAAGCTAGCAGCTAACGATTTGACATGTGAATAGGGCCTATTATCCATCAGCGTAGGCCTAATGTGCTGGACCTAAGATCTAAACCTAAGCCCTTGCACCTGAGTCCAAAACCCTAAAACCTAGCAGCTAAGGATTTGACCTGTGAATAGTGTCTATTAGCCAACAGCCTAAACCTAATGTGTTGGCACTAAGATGTAAACCTAAGGCCTTGCACCTGAGTCCAAAGCCCTAAAAGCTAGAAGCTAAGGATTTGACCTGTGAATAGGGCCTATTATCCATCAGCTTAGGCCCAATGTTTTGGGTCTAAGATGTAAACCTAAGGCCTTGCACCTGAGTCCAAAGCCCTAAAACCTAGAAGCTAAGGCTTTAACCTGTGAATAGGACCTATTACCCAACAGCTTAGACCTAATGTGTTGAACCTAAAGTGTAAACCAAAGGCATTGCAACTGAGTCCAAAGCTCAAAAACGAAGTGGCTAAAGCTTTGACCTGTGTATAAGACCCCCAGCCAGGACCTAATGTGTTGGGATTAACATGTAAATCTAAGGCCTGACACCTTAGTACAAAGCCATAAAACCTAGCAGCTAAGACTTTTACCTGTGATTAGGGCCTATTAGCCAAAAGCCTAGGCCTAATGTGTTAGATCTAAGACCTAAACCTAAGGCTTTACACCTGGTTCCTAGGACCAAATACCTTAGACCAGACTAAATCCCTAGCCCAAAGATCTAATTCCTTAGACCCGAGGCCTTATACTTAGGCCCGAAAACATATCAGATTTGACATGTGAATAGGACCTATTTGCCATTAGCTTAGACCTAATGTGTTGGACCTAAGATCTAAGCCTAAGGCCTTACACCTGGTTCCTAAGACCAAAAAACCTTAGACTACACCAATTCCCTAGACCTATGATCTAATTTCTTAGACAAGAGGCCTTAGACTTAAGGCCTAAGACCTAGCAGCTGAAGTGACCTATGAGCCATTAGCCTAGACCTAATGAATTAGACCTAAGATCTAAACCTAAGGCCTTACACTGAGTCCAAAGTCCAAACACCTTAGAATAGACTAATTCCTTAAACCTAAGATCTAATTCACAAGACCCAATTCCTTAGACTTAAGATCTAAAAACTTACAAGGGAGCTCCGATTCACAGCCCCCCATGTATTGGGCAAACATTAGGCAACGAGGTCTTTTTTCTTTTATTATGAAATCATGACCAGAAATGGTTATCAGATTCAAATTGGAGTATTTGAAGACCAACCTCCATCCATCTTACTCAAGACCTAAGGTCCTAACGTATGGACTTGACCGAAGACCTAAGGCTATATACACCGTGGTCTAGGCTTTAAGGTTCTTAGACCCACGTCCGAGGCCATAGAGTTAAGACATGAACACTTACAAGGGGTCGCGTTTCACGACCCCCCATGAAAAGACACTGTGGTCTAAACCTAATACCTAATACACCGTGGTCTAGGCTTTTAGGTTCTTAGACCAAAGACCTACTACACTATGGTCTAGACCCAAGATCTAAGGCCTGTGGTCTAGGCATTTAGGTTCTTAGCCCCAAGATCTAAGGCCCGTAATCTAGGCCTTTAGGTTCTTGAATCCAAGACCTAAGACCCTACATCATAGTCTAGACCCTAAACCTAAGGCCTGTGATCTAGGTCTCTAAGTTCTTCTCAAGACATAAAGCCCTACACCATGGTCTAAAAGAACAATCGATTACAACTATCGGGTAACCATCTAAGTACATTTCTGTTGATAGTAAAGGTGCATTTTTTTTACCGTAATATGAACTTTGGAATCTTGCATATATATCGTACAATATGCTGTACCTTTTATTAGCGAATGACACATTCAAATTATCGTATGGAAAAAATTGTGAATTTAAATAAACTTTAATATTTTTTAAGTTGCAATGATCAAATTGGCCTGCATGTTTAGTGTTTGTGTCTCTTCTACCAGTTTGTAAACCAAATATAATATACCTGGCTCGTTCCACATAATTAGATGTTTTAACAGTCCAAGTGTGACGATCCGTAGTTGGAAATCTGAGATGTTCATGAAATTCCCAACTTCTAAAAGGAATTACAATATCACGATCAGCCTTTAACTTTCTTAATAGTAGTATTCTATGCTCATCAGCTAATTTAACATGTGGAACTCGCCATACAATTTTGTCTAATGTTAATTTCCATTCCAAATTTGCATCCGTTGTACCGTCTGCAGCTTTAATAATGTCTTTATCGTTTGAAGATCTCAACAAAAGTAATTCTTGTTTAACATTTAATATAATTTTTCTATAGTCTTCAGCAAAACCAAGCAACAAACGTAATGGAATATGAAAATCAAAATTTCAATTTGTATCTGGAGTGATTGTGTCTTTTTCAGGTAAAACCCATCCTGCAGGTTGTATTAAATTGGTTTCATTAGGTGATATAGATGTTAATCCCTTTAAAGTTGTTGCAATACCTACTTTTTTAGTGGAATCAACTGTTACACCTGATATTTCATATCTAATTTCATCAAACAGGAAAGCCATCGGATTATTTATAAATGGAACTGTTAAACCAGTAGTAGTACCGTCCTTTTTAGTAACTTTTCCTTCAATATACAAGTAACTTTCACATGGTAGTGTGTAAATGTCTTGATTTTGTATAGGAATACGGATTTCATCGTTATTGTTTAATTTTGATGAAGTGTAAGGGTTGTGGGTGTGATATTCTTTTTCCCATAGGGTTTCGTCGAATGTTGGACCCTGCGCTATATCCAGTATATCCATAATCGGTTAATTGTAATCCAATTCTCTCTAAGAAACGAATGTTCTCGTGTGTTAACTCCTCCACAGCTGAAGAGCTACTAATGCGGTTTCCCGTAGGTTGTTCGCTTTTAAATGTTAAACCCATGAATTTGAAAATGAATTTATTAAAGTGTCGATTTTAAATGTAATCTAACCGTAATAGGCTCTTCTCGGAAATCTATCAAGTTACCGTCTTGATCCAATACGTTCAACACGATGTCTGAAATGAAAGTGGTGTTCAACGGTAGATATACCAGGTTTTGTGGCTTTTCAACAATCTTAAATCCAGGTGGTACACTGGGGTAAAAAGTATGTATTATATGAGTATTTGCTCCATCTCTGTAAGCTCCTTGTATAATGTTACAAGTTATGTCTATACTATTGACTTTTAATATTGTTACAGTTTGCTTACCAGAATGTGTTTTATTTGGTTCTAAAATTGCTCCATCTTTGGGAAATCCTAATAAATCACCAATTGAGTTTGGCTTAGTGAAATCGATATAATATTTTGAAGTAAGCTCGGCTTTCATTGTATTGTGATCACCTTTTAGTGATATATTGTCTTTTCCCATTTTATTTTGCAAAAAATCATTAATATGATCAATTTCATAAGAACCTGTGGGTAAACTGCACTCTTCTAAGTCTGTAAACTTCCCACTGGCATCCTTTCCTTTATAATAATGCAATAATTTATTTTTACCTTCCGTAACATTGGGAATAGAGTTGTAAGTTGTAAAATCCAACAGTGCTGCCTCCCAAAATCTTCCTTTTTGCAAGCGTAACGCTGGAAAAAGGATACTTCGTAATATGGATGATTTTCCTGTTAATGATACTGTATAGGAAGACATCTCAATAGTGACTGATACTTTTAGCTAGGAATTCCAAACATAAATGACCGCATATTGAAGTGTTATCAGGTTGTTCTCTTTTATAGTTGTAATATATGTTTTAGCAGATTTAAAGTAATGTTCAAGTTTTTTAGGTGGTGGCAAATTTCCAAAACTATCAAAATAATATACATTGCTATTTAGTTTCTTATAACACACCCAATGGGTGCCGGGCCCTTCAGTATTATCCAAATTTACGATTCCAGTCTCATTTTCCATATTTTCTTTGGTAAACTGTCTTTCATAAATACTCCGCGGAAAAATGGTATTTTTAAACAGGAAATATATTTAAATAATTTAACATTAGTCAACGCTTTATGATGTATAACCAATTGATTTCTTTTATTTAATATGCACGATACGGTCTTAGGTATAGACCAGCCCCGTTTTTTACCATTGACCATATTGTCGGTTTTTTGTTATTTTTCCTCGGAGAACGTCTTTTTAGTCTAATATTACCACCATGTTTCCTCATGGTTGATCCTTTTTTATTCTTACCCCTCCTTTTACCACCTCCTACCGCTGTTTTAGCCTTCATACCTGCTGTTACCGCTAAAGCTGCTGCTTTTTCTGCAATACTAGCGTCACTAGACTTTATTCGTTGCCAAGCTATATTCGCTAGCTTTTTATCAGCAATTGACCTATTTTTTTAATCGGTAAACGTGGAATATGCGATATCGTGTTCTTTACAAGCCTGATCTAACTTATTTATGCCTGGATCACCTCTTTCCAGTCGTTTTTTTTTTCAATTTAGTTCCTGGTCCGCAATACTGATAACCTCCCGGTATGTGAAATTCGTATGGTAAAGCGTCTATTGCTCTATTTACGATAGATCCTACTGGAATACGATTTAAAGCTTTACTTAACAGAGAAACCGCTGTGGACGTGATACCACCTCCTTTCCGTATACTGTCTCGATATGGACTGGTGTAATGAAACGTCATGATTGTCTTTTATATTCAAAAAGCGTAACCTATGTGTTACCTCTATGACAGGTTGCACATAAATGATGTAAGTTATGGTGTTATTTAATTAAATATCAAAAGTACCCCAATCTGTTGATCTAAACTTTTGTGTGTTATGATTAAAAAAGTATTTATAAAGAATTTCTTGTTTAATCCATGCACTTCTCATTTTTTCATCAATAGGTTTATGTTGTCCGGCTGCAATATAATTATGCATATCAAATAATAAATTACCTATTACTTTAACAAGAAAATTAACTGTTATAGCGTTATCAGCATAATCAGGGTCTGCAACTTTTGTTAATCGTTTGTTATCACAATTCCACCATTTTTTTCAGTTGGCTCTAATTGTATTACCTGTTCATAAGTAACAGCATCACCAGGCTTTTCATCAATACCTAAATTTGTCAATGACTTTCCTTTACCATCCCAAACATTATTGTTTTCTTCGAGTAAAGTAAACTTTTTATTTCCTTGTACAAATACATCTCCTTGTCGTGTTACTATTTGGTTTTGTTTCACAAAACCAGATGTTTCTCGTTTTAAAGTTCATTCATTTGACCCACCGTTTCACCATCTGATGGTGCAGAACCATCTTTTACATTCGCTAAACAATTACCAAGGCAATCGATAACTCCTACATCACGGGTAATACAATGATCTTTGATGTATTTTAAATTTACAGCAACATTTTCATTTTTTGGATAACCTATATCGTTATTAACAAATTTATAAAAAGAAAACCCATCTTTTGTCTTTTCAGGTATTATAGAATGTAAATAGCGTCTATTTATGCTGTCTTTTTCATCTACAGGGTCTGCTACGTTGGATATACGTCGATTTTCAGCATTATACGTTTTTCCATTGAATTTTAACGTATTCTTCAATTCCGATGATAAATAACCTCTCTTTATTGCATCACCGTTTTGAGTTGGCTTACCGACGTTGGAAATTGATTACCCGCGTTATATGTGTTTTTGTCTAGTTTCAGTGTTGGTGATATCTCTTTTTTTAATACTTTAAAATTTATTGCATCGTTTTCATCTGTGGGATCATTGATGTTTTTTAACCGTTTATTACTAATATCATAATCTCCATCAGGTGTTTGTGGTAATCCAACACCTCTTTTTAAAGTATTAGAGTAATATAATCCATCCGATGAATACCGTCCGAACTTGTCAACACTCATGGTGCAACTGAATAACATTCTAGAGTGTAACCCATTTTTATAATATTAGTCCCGATTTCTAACCCATATCAGTTTTTATACAAATTCTTAGTCTTCATCAGTTACATTTTCATCATTCCCAGGACATTAAAAATATTTTAAATCTGCACTAATTAATGCTCTGTCTGCTTCATTTCTAAATACATGATTTTTATGAATAAATTCTTCACCAGACAATTTTCTAAATCCGCTAAATGAATTTGGATCTGCAATTAATATATTTTGATAATCATTTACATTCATTAATTTAAATCTTTCGGTATTATAAATAAACTCTTTATTTGCACTGTCATATTGTAATGTTTGTCCTACAGTTGCAGCATCATGTGGTTCTTTTTCTTGTTTCAAGTGTTTTATCACTTTATTATTACATGTAAACCATGCAAAGTGATTATTTGGATATCGATGTACGGTTTGTGATAAAGCAGCTGAATCTCGAGCATTATAACCATATCCCATATTTGATAACGTTTTACCCATGCAATCCCAAGCTTTATCTTTAAGTTTTAATAAATAAAACTTTTCATTACCTTGTACAAATACATCCCCTTGCCGCGATACTACTTGATCTTGTTTTACAAAAGAGGTTGTTTCTTGTTTTAAGATTTCCATTATTTGACCAACTGTTGCACCATCTGATGGCGCCGAACCATCTTTAACATTTGGTAAACAATTACCTAGACAATCAATAACTCCTACATCACGTGTAATACAATGATCTTTTATATATTTTAAATTTACAGCATCATTTTCCTTTTTCGGATAACCTATATCGTTAATAACAAATTTATAAAAAGAAAAATCTTCTTTTGTCTTTTCAGGTATTAAGGAATGTAAAATAGCGTCTATTTACGCTGTCTTTTTCATCTTTAGGGTCCCCTACGTTGGATATACGTTTATTTTCTGCAGTATACGTTTTTCCATTGAATTTTAACGTATTTTTTAATTCTGATGATAAATAACCTTTGTTTATTGCATCAGCGTTTTTGATTTGGCTTACCAACGTTGGCAATTCTATGATCTTCTGTGTCATATGTGTTTTTCTGTAGTCTTAATGTTGGTGATATCTTTTCCTTGAATATTTTTAAATTTATTGCATCGTTTTCATCCGTGGGATCTTTTATGTTGTTTAACCTTTTATTACTAATATCATAATCTCCATCAGGTGTTTGTGGTAAACCAGCACCTCTTTTTAAATTATTTGCGTAATATAATCCATCCGAGGAATAACGTCCGAACTTGTCGACACTCATTGTGCAACTGAATGGTATTCTAGCGAGTAACGCATTTTTATGAGATTACCCCACGGTTTCGGAGTTCATCCACTAAAGCCGCCTATTCGTTTTCCAATCCAGTATGACCCGCTTCTTTAGCCTCATGTATTAGCTTCATTCTATCTACCAATTTATTGATATTATTGTAATAAATCACATTTGTGATAGTTTCTTCATTAAACCTGTATCTGTAACAGATTTGTTTCTTTTTCTTGGTTCTGGAGCACTTATATCCAAAGTGGATGACACAAACCT
The DNA here is from genome assembly GCA_030545055.2 of Neoaliturus tenellus. Taxonomy (NCBI): domain Eukaryota; kingdom Metazoa; phylum Arthropoda; class Insecta; order Hemiptera; family Cicadellidae; genus Neoaliturus; species Neoaliturus tenellus. The sequence continues at coordinate 74,823,416 of CM061535.1, read as the reverse complement.
TCGTTTTACAGGTTTTCTTGGTATTATCGGCATTGGTTGTCTTCTCGTTGTTGGTATTAACTTGGATACAAATTCTCTATATTTTAAAGACCTAGATCTAAAAACTGGTTGGTCAGCTAAATACTTCCTCCTGTATGCATTGGCGTGTTCCAAAATCTGTTTATATGCTTCCATGTCTTCTTCTTTAACTAACAATTCTAAAGGCTTTTTTTCAAATAATAATTCAAATAATCCCTTTGTGCCCTTATATCTTTGATTACCAACAATAATATTATCATGTTCATCAATGTTTACCGGGCTATTACCAACCATTAAACCTTCTTCTGTTACTCTTACTCCATAACTATGGTAGTTTTTATTAGGATTTATTCCAGCTAACATTTTTATCATGTATTTCCTTCCTTAAGGTCCTTTGTTATGAATGTTTTCACCCAACAAGCTTATGTTTGACGGACCTTCCCTTGCTTCTTCTTCTTTTTCCTCTTCACTAGCAGTTGATACATCTTCATGTCCTCTTTTGGCTTTCCCTTCATATAATTCTCTTATACCACTATAGTCTGGTGATTCTAGCTCTCTTTCGGGTTCTCCACCGGTAAAACCACTATATGTAGAGGATTCCAGGTCTTCATCACTAAAATCTCCTGATTTTACATTTTCTCTTTCAAACTTTGTAATAGGTGCAATTTCATCTCCTTCCAAAACGGGTTTAGCAAATTTTTTGTTTAATTGTTTCAAGGGTTCAGTAATAGGTTTAAAAGTAGATTCAAGAAATTTCTCCCTTTCGCTAATACCTAATTTTAATGCTCTGTTTTTATCCCGAATAGAATCACTAAGTGATTTTATTTAGTTTATTAACTTTTCTTGGTTAACCATGTTTGTAGCAAGACGTGTTGTACAACAATGAATGTTTTACATCATGATCAGTGTATTAGTATAAATTTATCAAATCCTATCCTGTATCGACCATTATTTAGCGGTTGTTCCTTCATAATTGTTAAAAACCCATACTTTTCAGCCCAAGCCTTTCCACACAACTCTTTAAATCGTTCAAATGGCATATCCGCACTTACATGGTCATAATATATGTGTTTTAGGTTGGTTTTATCCTGTTTAAATACAATTAACATGTTTGCATTGTCTCTAATGAGCTGTTTCGGTATTTTGCTGTAAGTTTGACCAATATAAATGCTATTATATTATATATTCGACCCATGGCGAAGTAATTCCTTATTGTATTTTGATTTTCACAAGATACATCGTCAAATATGAATACTGAGAATGGTTTAGCCTCTTGCGGTTGCATGACACTCTCGCTTGCGTTTAATTTAAAATATTTAACTTCAGGCACATTATTGAGTATTTGTTCCAATAACTGATATTTTAGTTGTTGTAGTGACTTTGAAAATACATATAAATTATTAAAACGTAATCCTTTAGAGTTTGTAATCAAATTGAATACTACATTTGTTTTTCCACAATTGGAAGGACCGGTAACCAAACAACGCACCGTGTTTGGTAACAAAACACCATGTTTCCCAGTATTGAATTGAGAACCATCCACTGTGAGTTCATCTATGTTATTAATAGTAAAATTGTCTTTTTGCAGTATTATCTCCATCCTTTGTAATGGTTCAACCCAAAATGATGCTCTATCGTTATATTAGATCCTTTTTAGGTATCCAAGAATCTTCCGTCTTATTAAATCCTAACCATCGTACTTTAACCTTATCTTTTTTCCGTTGCAACACCTTTCCGACTAGATATACATCACCTACTGTTGATTTTAACATTTCATGTCCATAAAACCCTCCTTCCAGCAACTGTCCTTTATTATCTTTTAAAATGTAAGTTTCTGGTATTGTAGGTTTCACCTTAAATACAGTAAATACCTCATTTGTCCAGTTCGGAAGATATCTTTTACTGAATACACCTTTGTATTTGCTTATTCGCACTTTATCACCAACTGTTTGATTTAAAATAAAATGTTTAATATGTGCAGTGAGTACAGAGAGTCTCCCTCCCCCAAACTTTCTCTTGCCCCTTATCAGTTTTGTCTAGCTCTGCTCATTCTTGCAGTGGTTGGCAGGGAGTAAACATGTACTCTTTATTTGTCATTATTAATTTACTAGTTTCTTTTGATTTTTCCTAATAGTTTATTCTATCATGCAGTTCCATCACATAAACTGTTTTTACACCCCCATAATAAAGTTTAAAGTCAGAGATTGCTATTTAAATATGAAGTTTTAACCACAAGTGAAAGTGACTGAAGCACTGGAGACTATCATAGACTATCCGGCTCTACAAGAAGACATCCCGCTCAACATTGCTAGTAGTGATCTACCCTCTACGCCTTGGAGAAGAGCCACAACCCCCTCAGAGACTGTCCGCTTCTGTGGTTTTCTTCTCATCCGCCTACAGTCCACCACCAGGATCTCCATGCTCATCACCGCTCTCAAAGGACAATATCAAGTAACGGTTTTAATCTAAAATAGTATATCTCTGACATGTCCTTTAAATGCTAGAAATTTATGTGTAATTAAATTGGGAAATTTTCTGTATTTATTCTTTCTCTTTTCACTTACTCTCCTTTGATACCTGCCCCCAACAAAATGGTCCTTCGAGCCGGATTTTTAAAGGCAGTTTAAGTTTTTAATAAGTAAATTAAGTTAATTCAAAGGAGAGTTTCGTTTAGTAGTTGCTTTGAATTAATTTTCTGAGTAGTTTTGTCCTGTTAGGAATCCATTTTCTTTCCTTTCCCATACCAGCAATGGCTACGCAAATAAAAGCTGAAATTGACAGTTTAGTCAAAAAACGAGAAAAATATTTTGCTAGATTGCAAGCTCTCTTTGATGTTGGGAAAAAATGTATGCAGCTTATTCAATCAAAGCAACCTCACTCTTCAGAGTTGGAATCTTTTATTTCCCGCTATCAAAGAATAGAAGATGATTATTCTGTCTTTGAGTCTACAAGTGATAAGCTAAATATTTTAAATGCTCAAGCTAGTGAAACAGATAAAGTTGATGTACATAGTGCATCCATGTCTTATGATGAATTATATTTTAATGTCAAAACAATGGGTCGCAAAATGCAGGTAGATAAGCATTTAATACAATTGAAGGCAGAGTTATCTGGAGATAAGCAACCCCCCTCTGCCCCCTTATCTGTTCCTCAAATAGCTCGCCTTCCTAAACTGGAAATTCAACCTTTTGATGGTTCCATATCAGCTTGGCCTAATTTTTATGCTTTGTTTACTTCAATGATTCATAAAAATCAATCCTTATCTAAGAGTGAGAAACTGACCTACCTCAGAAGTTTGTTGAAATCTCATGCACTCACACTCATTGAAACCTTGGTAATATGTGATGAGAATTATGATATTGCTATGAAAACTCTTATTGATCGTTATCAAAACAAGCGTCTGTTGGCATCTAATTATCTTGATAAGGTTTTTTCATTCCGCCCTCTAACTGAAGATTCTACAACCACCTTATCGAACTTTTGGAGGTTTTTAATACTAATTTAACTGCACTGAAAGCCCTTGGAATACCAGACCTTTTGATTTCACTATGTTACACGTAGGTTTACGTGCACTAACACCCTCAACCCGCAAAGAATTTGAAAATGAACAATCAAGTACAGAAATTCCTAAATTTGAGGATTTGATCACATTTGTTCAACAACAACTCAGAATCTTAGATATTACGGTGTCTAAGGGCAAGCACAACAAACCGGTTTTTTCTACTAAACCAAGCAGCTCGAAAAGTTCCTTGCTTTCCACAGTCAATGAAAAAAGAACGAATGATACTGCTTCTGCTAAGCGTCATTTATGCCCATGTTGCCAGGAGCCTAACCACAAAATCTATGTTTGTTCTAAGTTTAAGAAACTCAGTTTTTCTGACCGAAACGACTTTGTTAAAAAACACTTTTTGTGCTTTAGTTATCTCGGATTCCACGAAATATCTGAATGCAAATCGACCTCTAAATGCTCTAAGTGTAATGGCAAGCATCACAGCCTCTTGCACCGCCCTCCCGTCACGGAGTCTCCCCCATCAAATCGCAATAGTTTAGAAAGTAAACCCGTTGAAACCAAAGCAACTGACACTGTGTCACCTCCCAAGTCATGTAATTTTGCTGATGCAAAATCTGCTTCAAAATGATGCTAAGTACAGCGATCATCGGTATCAGGAATAGATATAATGAACTGAAACCTGTGCGTGCTATAATCGATGGTGGCTCTCAAACCAGCTTAATAACTCAGGAGTGTGTTGACAAATTAGGTCTCACTAAACACTTAAATAACAATACCATTAAAGGTGTAGCAGACACTCATATCCAAGTAAATAAAGGTTCAGTGACGTGCAGTATAAGTCCTCTTAAAAATCCCCACATCTTACTCAGCACAGATGCAGTTGTAGTACCCAGAATATCGTCTGATCAGCCTAACATTAACATTGATTCTGCAATTGCCACTCGCTTTGATGGATTACTGCTAGCTGACCCCATGTTTTATGAATGTGCCCCAGTTGAGTTTCTGTTAGGCGCAGATTTGTACTTTTTTTATCCTCCAAGAATCACATAATATCATTAAAGGTGAACCATCAGCTATGAATACAATTTTTGGCTGGATAATCGGCGGCAAAGTTCCCACCTCCACTCTCCCAAGCGAATGTTCTTACTTCTTAAACTGTTGTGAATCAATTGATAAAACTCTTCAAAAATTTTGGGAGGTTGAATTAGTTCAAAATGTAAAGCATCCTAGTCCTGATGATGTCATAGTCGAATCACACTTTGCTAAAACTCACACGAGAGATAAAGCAGGCCGCTATGTTGTATCACTTCCGATAAAACCCAACGCTCCCGATCTACCTGATACCAGAGACAATGCAACAGGGCGTCTTATCAGTTTAGAAAAACGACTCAAGCGTGACCCAGTAACCTATAAGGAGTACAGAGATTTCATGAATGAGTACATTGCTGAAGGTCATATGAATATCACTAGTACCCCCTCCTCCTATGTAATTCCCCACCACTGTGTGAAAAATGAGTCCAGTAGTACCACTAAGCTAAGAACTGTGTTCAATGCATCATTTAAGCCTGATTCCACTAAATCTTCCCTCAATGATATTTTGTACTGTGGACCCAAACTACAAAAGGACATAGGTGAAATAATCACTAATTTCCGCCTTCATGAAATTGTTGTGTGCGCAGATATAAAGCAAATGTATAGACAGATAGTAGTGACTTCTGAAGACCGTAAACTCCAACACATATTTTACCGTACCAATCCAGATGGGAATATTGATGAGTATAAATTAAATGTTTTGACATATGGTGTGACTTCTAGCGCTTATTTAGCCCAAAGAGTGCTACTACAACTAGTTGAAGTTGAAGGGAAAAATTACCCACTCGCCTCAAATGCTATCACCCATCAAACATTTGTTGACGATATATGCACCAGTGTGGATTCTCCCGTTGAGGCTGTGCAGTTACAGCAGGAACTTATCACTTTGTTAGGATTAGGAGGTTTCCAGCTCAGAAAATGGGCGAGTAATTACCAACAGCTCCTAGATCGTGTCCCGTCTGACTGTCGGGAGACACCTCTCGCCCTGCGTTCCGAAGATGATTCTGCTGTAAAAGTTCTTGGTTTACAGTTTAATCCCGCTGAAGATGTATTTTTCTATGTAATAAAATTAAATCCCTTGATTTGCACAAAGCGAGCAATGCTTTCTGGAATTGCAAAAATTTATGACGTGTTAGGATGGATAGCCCCAACTACCTTTTACGCTAAGCATCTCATGCAGAACACATGGTTATGTGGATTGCAGTGGGACGACCCCCTACCTGATGAACTACATGATAAGTAGACTACGTTTATCTCAACTCTTTCAAGCCTTTCATCACTCAAGATACCTCGATTGATACCAATGTCAAAAGCGACTACAATCCATTTACTAGGATTTTGTGACGCATCTGAAAAGGGGTACGCAGCCAATATTTATATCCAAACAGAAAACTCTGCTAACATCACAGTTCATCTTGTAAAAGCCAAAAGCAAAGTTGCCCCCATTAAAACTATGAGCATTCCTTGATTAGAGCTCTCCGCCGCTCAACTACTCGCTGATGTTTTAACATCTAGTAAACATTTGATTGAATCCCTTGAACCACAAAATATACTTTTATTTTCTGATTCATCTATTGTTCTCTCATGGTTGAAAACACCACCATACAAGATGAAAACTTTTGTTGAAAATAGGGTTGTAAACATATTAGAGACAACAAGTCCGAAACAGTGGTTTCATATCAAGTCTGAGTTAAATCCATGCGATTGCGCCAGTCGTGGTTTAACACCTGAAGAATTAGTAAATTATGAGCTGTGGTGGAAATGACCTCCATTTCTATACACTCCTTATGACTCATGGCCAGTGCATAACTATTGTCCAAAGGTAATTGATGAATTACCAGAAATGAGAAAAGAATGCCTGTCAATAACAGTTGATAAGACAAACTCCATTGTGCTAGAAATACTTGAAAAATATTCCAGTTTAAGCAAAGTTCAGTTTGTGCTCTCTTATGTGTTAAGATTCGTACACAATGTTAAAAGTAATGTGAAGAGTTTAACCAAAAGGCAAGGTACAATATCACCTCAAGAACTAAATGAGGTCTTATCTCTCTGTGTAAAAGCTACACAACAACTTTATCTCTCCAAAGAAATTTCTGATATTAAAAACAATAAGCAATGTTCAAAAAAGTACCGCTCCCTAGCTTTATTTGTGGATGAAAATAATTTACTCAGGGTGGGCGGTCGTTTAAAATATGCCCAGTTAACTGATTCCAGGAAACATCCCTTACTGATTCCCCGTTCATCAAGACTCGCTATTCTTATCTGTGGTCATTATCACGCATTAGCTTTGCACTCTGGACCAAGATTAACTCAATCTTTGATTCAAAGCAAATTCTGGATTTTAGGAATACGCCAACTTCTTAGGGAACGAATATTTAAGTGTAAAAAGTGCTACATGTTTCAAGCTAAGCCTTTTACCCCTAAAATGGCTGATTTGCCCCCCGCCAGGTTTGAAAGCATTCGTGCCTTCAAGAACGTAGGCTTGGACTACGCAGGACCTTTTGAATTTAAAGAGAGTCATAGAAGAAAATCACCACGCCAAAAGGGTTACATTGTCATTTTTGTATGTTTTTCGACCACAGCAGTGCACATAGAATTTGCAACAAGTTTGTCGACACCTTCCTTCCTCGCAGCTCTGGATCGTTTTGTTGCCAGAAGAGGTCTTTGTCAATCAATAACTAGCGACTGCGGGACTAACTTTCAAGGAGCAGCTAACTATTTTGCACAGATTAATGAGTTTCTGAAAGAAAATAACCAAGAAATCGCTCATCATCTTGCTAATAAGGAAATTAAATGGAATTTTATCCCCCCACATGCCCCCCACTTTGGAGGTCTATGGGAGGCAGCGGTAAAGTCAGCAAAACGTCACCTTCTCCGTGTGTTAGGATCCCTCATCTTGACGTATGAAGAAATATATACCTTATTGACAAGAATTGAAGCCATCTTAAACAGCCGCCCAATAGGAGCAATGACTACAGACCCAAATGATGGGGAATATTTGAGCCCTGGACATTTTTTGGTAGGCACCCCTCTCCTGTCACCCCTAGAAGAGGACTACACAGACACCAATATGAATTGTCTAGATCGATACCAGCTCCTTCAACAAGCCGCTCAATCATTCTGGAAACGATGGTCGCAAGATTACCTGCAAACATTGATTTCTCGGACCAAGTGGTGCGTCTCTCAACCGAACATCCAAATAGGAGAAGTCGTCTATCTTCACAACAAGAACACCAGTCCCCTAGAATGGCCCATTGGAAGAGTGACTGAGATATATCCAGGACCAGATGGTGCAGTTAGGGCAGCCAAAATAAAGACATCGCAAGAAAGTTATGTGAGACCCGTCCAAAAGCTGGTACCCTTACCTCCTCCCGATACCTTGGCATAATCCTCATTTTTTATGTATTCTCGATCTTTTTATTTGTGTTTTTCTTAATTTATTTTGCCATTTTGTAAATATACATTTAGGTAGGCGGTATGTTTGATTTAAAATAAAATGTTTAATGTGTGCAGTGAGTACAGAGAGTCTCCCTCCCCAAACTTTCTCTTGCCCCTTATCAGTTTTGTCTAGCTCTGCTCATTCTTGCAGTGGTTGGCAGGGAGTAAACATGTACTCTTTATTTGTCATTATTAATTTACTAGTTTCTTTTGATTTTTCCTAATAGTTTATTCTATCATGCAGTTCCATCACATAAACTGTTTTTACACACCCATAATAAAGTTTAAAGTCAGAGATTTCTATTTAAATATGAAGTTTTAACCACAAGTGAAAGTGACTGAAGCACTGGAGACTATCATAGACTATCCCGCTCTACAAGAAGACATCCCGCTCAACATTGCTAGTAGTGATCTACCCTCTACGCCTTGGAGAAGAGCCAAAACCCCCTCAGAGACTGTCCGCTTCTGTGGTTTTCTTCTCATCCGCCTACAGTCCACCACCAGGGTCTCCATGCTCATCACCGCTCTCAAAGGACAATATCAAGTAACGGTTTTAATCTAAAATAGTATATCTCTGACCTGTCCTTTAAATGCTAGAAATTTATGTGTAATTAAATTGGGAAATTTTCTGTATTTATTCTTTCTCTTTTCACTTACTCTCCTTTGATACCTGCCCCCAACACCAACATTAAACCTTTTAGGCTTTAGTTTTTCAACTTTTGGTTTAGTATTCATTTTTATACGTTTTAATACAAGTTTTTCATTTTTATTAGTAACCTGGCTTGGTTTCATATAGATAGTTCTATGAAACTTGTTATTGTAATCGTTTATAAGTTTTGGTAACATGTCAATCCATACGTGCGATCCTCTTTTGGAAAACATCTACATTATCCATGCCATGAAGAAAATGGAAACTACAGTTGGAGAGGCCATCTGCTGCAGTCTTAGCGAGGCACCGTTTACTCCGGGGGATGAGCCCAAGTTCCAAGTCTACCTGCCGAAACGGTTCGTCCATCTCCTCCAGAACGAGGATCTGCGCTCCATCCAACCCGGATGTCTCTACCTGGTTTCCCACGGTTGTACGGGTAGCAATTCCACCGAGTTGACCATCCACATCGCCGACAAGCAGCAGTGTTAGATTTAAGTTTTACTGTTGCACATATGTTATTGTAATGTTTTATAAATAAATGGTTAAAAAAAACAAAAAATAAAAGAATAAAAAATGCAACATATCAATATGTGAAGTTTGTCACATATTGATATGTTGCATTTTTTTAAACTTCGCGGGTGGCCTTGACCTTTGACCTTTGCATTTCACAGTTACCCCCCCACCACGGACTACTAGCCATCTTTTTTAGAACACGATTTGGATGACCTTGGGATTTCCCTTACTACTCTGCTATACCAGCATTGCCGTCTGCAACAGGTGTCATTCCTCCTCCAACAACCATGGCGGACACACTTGCTTGCGATGCCATGTCTTCCACCGAAGATGTACCTACTACAATTTGGAAATTGACAATCGACAACGTGCATTATTTAGAAACCATCTGCGATTGGATGAAGTCTATTCTCCTTGACAACCCGGGAATAAAGCTCAATGTCAATTTAGATTATGATTGGTCTGAAATTATAATGCAGCAAGACAATCAAGAATCAGATCACAGTGGAGGTCAACAATCACCACGGTATTTGTCAAATTTACCATTGTCATCCATATATCCTACGGACTAGATGGAAAGGGAAGTAAAGGACCATGGGGTTTAGAGTTTCTTATTTTTTTAAACCCAATTTGGATGACCTTGAGATTTCCTCCACCACTAAACTCAATCCTAAGTCCCAAGTTCACAGTCAACCTCAAGGTCATCACACCTTAACATGTACATTTCAGGTAGCACCAAAACGGTGCCACCTGGCTTGCCATTTTCAAGTTCCTCAGGGTCACATTTTAACTCTGGGACGATATCGAATTGTCTTACTAAGAAAACTTTAACTCTTATGCACAAGGTCGTCACACTTTATTTCTGGGACAACATCGAATTGTCGTACCAAGACAACTTTAACTCTGAAGAGTAGAGTAGTCTCTTTTCTCTTTGACTTTTTTAAAACTCCGTTTGTATGACCTTGAGATTTCCCCCACCACTTCCCATATGCCTAGAGTACGCAAGGTCTGAGAGTCAGTCGCTCGCCGACTGCCATGGGGTGCGCATCTGTATCATGCACTCCACTGTGCGGTTTTCAATTAAAGTTTTCATTTTAACCAGTTCAAGGTCAACACACTTAAACTATGGAAACAACATCAAGTTGTTGTACAAAGAGTAATTTTTCTAAGTGTTGGCTCAAACCTGGAGGTACTTTGGATAAATCTTTGAAACAGTCTCAAGGTCATCACACTTTAACTCCAACTAATAAACATGTACAATTAAGGTAGCACCAAAACGGTGCTCCCTTGCTTGAGATTTAAAAGTTTCCCAAGGTCATCGCAGTTCCCCCCACCACTTCCAATATACCTAGAGTGTGCGGGGCTTGACAGTCAGTCGCTCGGTGTCTGTCGTAGGGTGCACATCGCGGTTGCTACTCCAATTCCTGACAATTTCGGGTAGTTCAAGGTCACCACACTTAAACTCTGGCAAATACACATTAAACAGTTGTACTAGGAGTAAATTTTTCTAAGTGTTGACTCAAATCTGAAGATTCTTTAGATACATCTTTAAAAACAATCCTAAGTCCCAAATTTACAGTCAACCTCAAGGTCATCACACTTTAACATGTAAGTTTAAGGTAGCACCGAAACAGTGCTACCTGACTTGGCATTTTTAACTTTCCCAAGATCGTCGCAATTCCCCCACCACTTCCCATATACCTAGAGTGCGCGGAGCCGGACAGTCAGTCTCTCGGTGTCTGTCGTAGGGTGCACATCGCGGTTGCAGTAATGGTTAAAGTAGGGGGCTGGGTCTGTTCAAGGTCATCCGAGCGGTGTCACATGACGGTTTAGGCAGAGTCACTTTGCAAACTTTGGGTTTTCATGGCACTTTTGCTGTTTCTCATCTAATTTCGCTCCAAGCCCTCAAGGTCACTGGGACTTTGACTAAAACTCGGAGCGGAGTGTGAGGAACAGCAAAAGTGCCAAAAAATTTTAGGTTTCAGTGTGACCTTGACCTTTGTGACATCGATGACGTCGTCTTGGCGACGTAAGGGGTTATGACGTCATCAGCACGTCATTTCTGTGACGTCATGGGTGTGACGTCATGGAAGTGACGTCATTAGTGATGACGTCATCGATTGCGTCATCGATGACGTCATCGGTGAGGTCATTGACCTCGATGACGTCATCGCTCGGGTGACCTTGAACTGAGCCAGCTCCCCTACTTTTGTACTACTGTTTGTCGACATGCTGTGGTAATTTCAGGCCAATGACTTTTGTTTTGACTTTATCTAAGATTTATGAGAAAATAATGAAGCAAAGAGTTGTGAATTACTTGGAGAAAATTAAATTTTTTAGTGTTAGGCAATTAGGTTTCAGAGAAAAGCTCAGTATTGAATCAGCTATTATAGAGTTTATGAAGAAATTAAACAATGGAATCAATGAGAATAACAAGGTCAGTGGTTTATTTTTAGACATTACTAAAGCCTTCGATACTGTAAATCATGGTATTTTACTCGAAAAATTATTTCATTGTGGAATTAGAGGTGTAACACATAGTTGGTTCTGCAGTTTTTTTTTTTTTTTTAAATGGGATACAGCGTGTTAGGGTTAATGGATTTTTAAGTAAAGTAGATGTAATAAAACATGTAGTTCCACAAGGTTCGGTTATGGGACCAATATTATTTTTAATATATATCAATGACCTTTGTAACGGAAAGTTTGATTTAACTGTTGTTTGATGGAACTGTTACATCCTTTGCGGATGATACTGCACTTTGTTACGAGTAATCATCATGCAATAGAACAGGCAATAAATAAAGATCTTTTGGCGTTAAAATGGTGGTTCACTAGAAACAAAATGGTTTTAAGTCCAAAGAAAACTGTATTTATTGATTTTTCTCTCAGACAGGAAGTAAAGGCTTATAAAAGAATAGTTTATAAGTGTTCTGAGTGTTTAGGTAAAGATAGTACCTGTGATGCCCACTGTGTAAAAATTAAAGATTGTAAAGACGTAAAATACCTTGGTATTAATATAGATTGTGAATTAAATTGGAAAGTACAAGTTAATAAGCTGAATCAACAATTAAGAATTTTTTATTTTTTAAGAGATTGATGTCTTACGTACAGTTTATTTTTTATTAGTACATAGTAAGCTTGAATATAGCATATCAACTTGGGGAGGTACTTATATGTCTAACGTTAAGAGTTTTGCAAAAACATTTTATAAGGATTATAAGTAGATCTCATGTTAGAGTACTGTACCATCAATGCCACTTTTCACTGAATTGGATATATTACCTTTAAGACACTTATTCTTTTATAAAATATTGAACTTTTTCTTTAAAAACAAATCATCATAAGAGTTCGATAACAATATTTATAGAGATAAATTGTGTGGTCAAAGGAATGTTCCTGTACCCAAGCCTAACAATACTCATTTCACTCGAACTTATCTATTCATTGCACCAAGATTATTTAATCGAATACCGGAAAAAATCAAGAATTCAGATAAGATAAAAGGCTTTTTAAAAAGACTAAGAATGTGGCTACTCTTACAATCCGATATAGAGAAATATTTCCATCTCGCAGTATTATAATATCTAGACAGCATTGCTTCTATCTCTGAGGGGTTTTAATGTCTTTATTGTGTTTGGGTATTTTAATTTATTTTCGGCATCTTCTTACATATTTGTATTTATGCAGTCACCACTCAATTTTTTTTAATCTTATATGTTCTGTTATAGTTATTAATATTTTACTATCTCCTATGCACAGCTAATTATTCTATTTAAAAGTGTTATCTCGGCTCTATTTTTTAGTTTTAAATTGTTTGTGAAGCCGTACTCTACACAGGCTTTCCCTTCGGAGTACGTGCAATTTCTCACATAAAAAAGTACTAGGTTACCAGAAATGTTTTTATTATTGTAGTTTGATAAGGTAAATAATGAGGTACTGATTAATTAATTTCATTATTTTATAGTATTAATTTGACTGTGTTTTATCGTTTTTTGTATTAAGTTATAGTACTAGTATTATGAACAAGGAATGTCAACATTCGAACTATAAACATTGTATTGTATCATTAATTTGTTATTTGGAAAGATTGTAAGAAATAAATATCTATCTATCTATATATCTATGTTATGTGCTGGTACTGACTCTTTTTTGTAAACAATTTACATGTGATAGAATAAAGAAATTTTAAATTTTAATTTGTATCAAAAAGAAATAGTAGTAGTTTTCATAGCTAGGAGAAAAAATGGCTCTTTTTATAGCATAACCTTGATTTAAAAGCACCAAAAAGAAACTTTTTCTACGAGTTATGAACAACACTTAGAATCATAATGCGAAATACTGCTTTTAATTTTAGAAATTTTGACTATAAAGTTGTATTTTTGAGGAATTATGTTAAGGACTACTATTTAAAATTCCTATCATACAAACAAAAGTATAATTTTAAATAAATATTTTAAATTTAAGTTGAACATTTTGTTTATACAACATTTTTGTAAGAGAAAGGCCTTTTATATGTTTACATTTAACAATACAGAGATTCAAACATGTGACCACTAGTTTTTTGAATACCCTGTATCTATACATAGTTAAAAATATTTTTACAATATTCCTTGGGGTGATTTAGTAGAAAATAATTTTGTTTGAAGATTATAGGACCAATTGTTTGTCTGTAATCCATTTAGGACACCTTAAAAGAATCACCCTGTATATATATGAACTAATGGTGTTTCTAGATACCTAAAAATGAAAAAATAACGTGGTCCCGGGTTTAGGTCTTACCGTGAGTACCACCGTAACAGCGTATTTCCTATAGGGAAGTTCACTAAAACAGATGGATTTCTTGCATAATAATAAAAAAGAACTTTTAACACTAAATTCTGCTCAAATAATAAAAAAAGTATTGCATTCTTTATTAAGTTTCATTTGATTTATTTACATATACCTAATTTAATGAAGCCTTCATTGCCAATAGTGTAATTTCGGGAGTGGTGTTTCATAATTTGAGACTCACACACATTATACTGTAATAAATAATTATTTAAGATTATATATAAAACTACTAACAGGTTATGAGACTTAAATAAAATTTCATTAATGGTTTGGAAACTCACCAAGAAGCAGGTACAAAAGAGCAGTACTTGCGAGACCGACATATTGTGAACACTGAGCTCTGGTGGGTCTGTCTGCTGTATCATGCAGGCAATTATACAATTGGGTGATTTACGTAATCGCCATTTTAAAAATGGTTATAATTAGCTATTCCATGAATAGTTTCATCGAGTAACATGCTCATGTTAGCAACCCATACCTTTTATCCATGGTGTTTAAAATAAAAATTTTAAAATTTCGAATTCGTTGGAAATTCAATGAGTATGTAGTTTGTTTTGCGACAGGTGTATATAATAATATCAACACCACCCAAACTCAGCAACCGTGCGATTGGGCATAAACTATACATAAATTAAAATAAAAGATAGGGAATTTTGTTACTAAAGACTGGTCAGGATTGATCTAAAACCTGCCACAAGTAGTAAATATTGACATATTTAAGCTGAACAAAACAATTTTCGTAAGTTTTTTAAAATACTTGAATGTTCTCTGGAGTAGTACGCCTAATCGACAAACAGGATGAGTTTTGATTGTTATCGTTTTCTCAAGTTAGTTTACCATGTTTTGTATTTAAAAATAATTATAAAATACCCCCGTCACAGCAGACCTGCGTACGCAGCGAATTTCCAAAGAATTAGGCCTATTGTTTCAACATCAAAGAACTTTGTGGCTATCTTATATAATTAATAATCTTTACAAGGAAATATAATATATTTAATGGCATTACATTTCTGAGTAAATTAATCTGATTTAATAATACTAGCGACCGCCTACTGGTCGAAATTCGACCGAAAACCCAGTTGATATTGAGTCAAAGTTTTGAAATGCTTTATAACTTAAACATCTGTTCTTTCTTATTTGCTAGCATTTGTTATTACAACAGCTGTCTAATGATTCAATCAATTCTCTTTCCTCCATAAGATTAACATTGGAACTTTGAAAGCCTGGAAGGGTGTAGCCCTGGAGTCCGAGGTGAATTAGAATAGGATTCTGCTCATCTACAGGACTACCCCTTTCTAACGGTATGCGCGGATTTCTCCTACGATGCATACGAGCTGAGAAAAAAGGAGGAAACGAAACATCTTGCCTATTAATATAAAGATATTAATATTTATATTGCAATAAATGATTTTATTTAACAGTAATAAAAGTGCATATCCAAAGCTTCCATGCAAAAGGAATGATTTGTTTACAAATAACAAAACATAAACATTTCAAATTTGACAAATATGCAGAAGACAGCTGATTAGCTGATTAGGAACAGATACCTTATTACCTCCATCTCTCTTGCTCCCATTATACACTTATTTTCCATAAATACCATGGGATTTAGCATGTAGGTTTGCTAACATGTGGGTTTTTTATCAAATCTTAATTACTCACCACCTAGTGAAGGTTCATAAATTTTTTTATTAAGATATGTTGATAAACAAGAGATATATAACTTTTTAAATATTTACCCATAAGAATAACATGGGAAACTTGATTTGAGTTTTCGCTATAACCAGTTAAGCTTTTTTAAAGATTCAAAATACTAATTTTTTTGTTTTTTAAGCTGTTTTAATTGGTTATAGTTAAAATTCATGTATTTTGAAAATTTAGGTCCGAAAATGCCAAACACCCATTTTTGACCCCTTTGAAACTCCACAAAACTCCGTTCCCATAACCCGACAATGGTGGTTTGCGAACTCATGAAAATAGACCTAGTCTTACAACTTCATACAAAATTCCATCAAAATCGGAGGTCCCCTTCAAAAGTTATCAGTATCACGGACACACACACGCGCACACACACACACACACACACACACACACACACACACACACACACACACACACACACACACACACACACACACACACACACACACACACACACACACACACACACACACACACACACACACACACACACAAACACACACAGACATCACTCTGAAAACCACTTTTTTGGACTCAGGGGCATCAAAATAGATAAATCCACCAACAACTCAAATTCGAAAATTTTTACGAAAACAATACTTTCTCCATATACTATACTATGGTATAGGGGAATAATGTAAAATTAATTCAATTTTAGAACAAACAAGACAAGGAAATGGGTATGATTCAAAGTATTGAAAGTTTGAAAGTATTGACTCTGAAATGGGTGCTGAACATCCGTCATGCTTTTTTTTCTTTGCCGCTTTTCTATGTTAAAAACCTTCATAGATCAAAGGGACTATGATTTCTTTCAAAACTTATTTTTCATAGGTCGATCCGGCCTATAAGCTTAACAACAGACAAAATGAAGCATTTACAAACGGGTGGCCTAATAGTACAGGATTGTCCTTCCCCAAAGGAAGAGTCCTTTGGGGCCCAATGGCCTGTTCAAATGGTATTGTTAAAATATAATATAATATAAAATTAAAATTAAATTTTCTGGAAACTTTCGCAGGGAAGAACTGGTAATAAACTATGGTTTATGCTATTTTACTTATATAAATAGGGACTTTTGGCCCTATGAGCAACTACTATACAGGGTTAGGCAAAAGTCTGGACACCCACAGTTAACTTTTGAACGCGTTGCAGTAGGGAAACCAAACTCGTCACATGTTTACAACATAAAAAACGGCACTTTTTCATCAACTACAGAACTTTTCCCCTGCCCCCAAAATGGGGTATTTCGGGGGCAACCCCGAAATTTCGACCCTCATTTTGAACGGTTTATCAAGAGAAATCAAATGGCGCAAACCGAAGGTCAATATCTCACTCCTAACCAAAATGGCAGCCATTACAAAATTTGAGATGGGCAAGCAAGTTTAAGTCTGGACACCCCCAATTAATATTTTAACGCGTTGCAGTAGGAAAACCAAACTCGGCAAATGTTATTTACACTGAAAATGCAATTTGTTCAACAAAGAAACAACTTTGCTCCGGCCCCCAAAATGGGGTGACATATTGACCTCCGGTTTGCACCATTTAATTTCTCTTGATAAACCGTTCAAAATGAGGGGTCACTCAATAGGGGTTTACATTCGAAAATTTTGGGCTGCCCCCAAAATGCCCCATTTTGGGGGCAGGGGCAAAGTTGTGTAGTTGATGAAAAAGTGCCATTTTTTATGTTTTAAACATAAAACATGTGCCGAGTTTGGTTTTCCTACTGCAACGCGTTTAAAAGTTAACTGGGGGTGTCCAGACTTTTGCCTAACCCTGTATAAATATACACATGTATATGAAAATGAACGAATGGTGTTTTTGGCTTCTGGGGACCTCAAAATGAAAAAAATAAAGTGGTCCCGGGCTTAGGTCTCACCATGGCTACTACCGTAATAGCGTATTCCCTATAGGAAAATTCGCTAAAACATTCAACTAACTGTACTTAGACCTAATATTCCGTTGCGTAGAAAAAGGTATGTAGTTGGCCTTAGTATACGTCTATTTAGGTTATCACCTACAACAGATTATGCATATTTTTCATAATTTATTGAACTCAACATAATTCAATAGGACTAACTGGTTCCTATTTTATTTTTGTACTTTTTTGAATATAAAATTATTTTTCTCGGTTTTATTATATAACGCTCTATCATCCAGATTGTTTAAATAACAAACATGTGTTTTGACATTTACGTCACAACACAGTTGGTTTCAGTAGTGTGTTTTGGTTACACCTAGACCGGAAGTCGTGACATCCGCCCGAGCAGCTGCTCGAGAGCAGTTGACCGGGCAGCTGGCGCCAGCTGCCATGCCATATAGCTTCCGGTGGGGGGCAGAGGGTATATATGAGATGCTGTAGTTATATGTTATGCCATATAGGTTGGGGTGGAGATGGCGATAGTGTTGGTGTTCGGTTAAACTGAATTTGCGCATAAAGTGGGGTTGAATTAAAAGTGCGCATAAATTAAAAGTTAGTTCAAAATTGAAATTCGTTGGTGTTAACGAAACTCTAACAGTTGGACAAAAATTAAGAGTTAGTTTAAAACTGAAATTCAAATATATAACTGGGATCTGGAAAGTATGTCAAGGCTATCCAGAGTAAGTTTTAAAAAAGCCTACCCAACTACCACCAGAAATAGTTCAAAGTTGAACTAGTTGGTGATAGCGGAATAATTCATTTGTGCCATGGGAGAGGTGTTTATCGTTTGAAAGTCGGCGATCGAATGAGAAGCGCCGCCTAGGGAGAGGGCTTATAAAATGGCAACCTTCCCATACCACCCCTTCCCCCACTCCTTTAGTACAATATCCGGTCGCCGACTCTATGTGGTGAAACTTAACTAAACATGGCGGCCGCCATGGATAATTCTAACCTCAAACCTTAGCTCAGCTGAAACTCTAATAGTTGAACAAAACTAAAAGTTAATTCAAAACTGAAATTCAAATGTATAACTGGGATCTGGAAAGTATGTCAAGGTCATCCAGAGTAAGTTTTAAAAAAGCCTACCCAACTACCACCAAAAATAGTTCAAAGTTGAACTAGTTGGTGATAGCGGGATAGGTTGAAGTAACTTTTGAATTTTATTAGTGAACATACAATCAATGTGCAACAGCAGAGTTTAAACAAGTTGAACTTTTGTGATGAACTATAGAGTTGTAAATGCAAACACCGACGACGATGAGAAGGTAAATGCAGAGTCCCCAGATGATGTATTTGAAAAGCTTGAACAAATGTAACATTTCGAGTTGGTTTTCCCGTTCCATTTCCAATCGTTTAATTTCCAATTTCAATTTATCCTCTTCCATTCTAGTTACGAAGGGAACTTCATCCATCATATCCATCATGATTGTGTTAGTGTTTGAAATTTTAGTGATGTTGATAGTTCAAAAGTTGAAGACGGAATGAGAAGTGAAAGCGAGAAACGTTAGTTAAATAAAGAAGTGGTGGGGGGAAATATGAATTACAAAGAAGTGGTGGGGGAAAGAAGTTGCTCTTCATTATTACCATCAGTAGTGTCAGATGGTGCAGGAGTTAGATTTAGTAAATTGTCTTCGTCCGAACTTTCAACCTTAACACAAACAGGACAATCGTATGTTATTTCCAAATTAATTTTGATGGTTGTAACATTATCTACAAGTTCTTGTAAAATATTAAAAATGTCTTGTAACACTTCTTTAGAGTTTACTTCAAAACTAGAATTCATTCGGGCCAACGGAGAGTTGTTCATTGTTTGAGAGTTGGGGATTGAATGAGGAGCGTCACCTAGGGAGGGGGGCTTATATAATGGCGACCTTGAGCTTATGATCAAATAAAGCGTTAAGTTCTTCTTCTTCGTCTTTTAATTCAATTATTCTAACTGAATTAGTTGTTTCGTCTTCCTCACTCTGTGATGATGACGATGAAGAAAATAACTCACCAGGATTTAAATATTGAACCACAATTCTGAACCATCTCATAGGATATTTGTCCATGATAGAAAGTAAGTTTTGAAACAATTCTTCCATCTCCTCCCTCTCAGTTATTAAATGTTCAAACTTGATAAATTTTGCTTCCATGTTGTTAGTTAGAGTGTTGGAAGTGAAATGATTTAAAGTTGAATATAATATTATATAAAAATTACCACCGGTAGTGGGGGAAATCTCAAGGTCATCCAATTGAAGTTTTAAAAAATAGTATAAAACTGAAATTACACATTTGATGGTTCTACAGGATCGGAATACCAATCTGACCTGTATTTACATCTTTTTATCATATGTGTTCAAAAATCATCTTGATGAGAATTGGTGCGTTGACAATGAGCAAGATCTAGAGGGTGAAATTTGAAACATCTTTGAGGACAACATGTATGAAAATATCTTGATTTGTAAAATTTGAAAGTTCGCAATTCTGGTAGCGGTAGTTGCTTTGTTTTGCATTTGCAGTAACAAGATCCGAAGAATTCGCATTTAGTACAAGCTAACCCATCCACCATCATTGGTCCTAAATCTGTACATTGTTGTTCACAACAGTAACGAGGTTTGTACTTGTATTTTTGCTCTTCCATGTTGACGCTGCGGAGTCCAGTGAAAGAATAAGAGTGTATAGTGTTGAATAGCGAGTTTTATGTACCGTGAAAAGTGGTGGGGGTAATTTCAAGGTCATCCAAACGAAGTTTTAAAAAATTATACCTTACTAATGTAAGGAATGTTCATACTTAAGAAGTTTGTTTCTCTTTGTTTTCTTCAGAATTTTTATCTTTCTCAGCTTTAGCCATAGCAACTAGTTCTTCTATTGATAGCGGATGTACTTCAGGAAATTTCAAAATTAATTTAGCTTGGTATCCTTCTTTAGCTAATACATCTATATCTTTAGTCATTTGTTCAACAGTGTTGTAATCTTTTCCATAGATTTTTCAATCAAGTTGAATCATCATTCTGTACAACATTTTCTTGAATAGGTCTTGTCGTGGTGAGAGCTGAGAAGCGAATGATTATTTATCCAAGTATCACATCCTTTTTATTAACTCACATTCAACACATGATTCTTTAGTTGTAGTTTTGTTTGTCAAAAGTTATTCAACATTGGTAATATTTTTGGAACTTGATGTTATGTTGACCAGTAGGCGATGAAGAAGTTGTAGGTTGTGTAGAAATAAATATTTCATCATCGCAATATTTTGTTTTAGTGAACATCCTTGTATTAGTAGCACTAACATCAACAGTTAAGTGATAACCACCAGTAAGTAAAACTCGCATTTCGTTGGTTAAATCTTCGAGTTGTTCAAAAGTTGTAATGATGTTGGTATCATAAGATGCACACTTGACTTTGAGAGACATCTTTTAGTTTTTTATATTAAGCAATAGAGTGAGCGAGATGTGTACGGTACGAAAGGTAGTCGTAGACTGATGAACTTCACAAGTAGATTTCCGCTTTTATCATCACACAAAACTGGGTCAAGGTCATTCCGTGGAATTTTTAAAAAAGCAACATATTGTAATGTACAAAGACATTAGAATATGTTGCTTTTTATTTTTTTGTTTTATATCATATTTATTGAGAAACAATTACAAACAAATATTTACAATGTTATGTACAAACTAATCAATAGTAGGTGTTACATGAATTGTAAGTTCAGTAGAGTTGTTTCCACTTGGTCCGTGCGAAACCAAATAGAGTGCGCCGGGTTGATCTACACAAAGTTCTTCATTTTGAAGAAGTTGTACGAAACGTGTAGGTAGGAAGATTTGAAACTTCGGTTCGTCACCAACTGTATACGGTGCCTCGCTCAATGTGCAATTAATAGCATCACCCACTGAAGTTTCCATTTTCTTGATCGTATGAATGATGTAATGTTTTTCTTCTTTTAGTTCAGAACATTTCTTCGTAGGTAGAATTGATGATTTAGAGTGAGCGCTGAACTGATCGACCAAATTTTAAAGTAAGTTCTGTGATGCCATCTTGATGTTATTGTTAATTTTCTTGTTAATAAGAATGTCCGTCGGAGATGTTGTCTCTTCGGAGGTTCGAGTAATACTCATGCTGCGTCATGGTAGCGCTCTCACTTTTATAATCGACACTACCCCCACCACTTTGTTGAAGGAAATTATTCAAGCGGTAGGCATTCTTTAAAGCGCACTGCGACCTTCGATGTTTAAAACTTTTTGATAAAATACAAAGTTCGTTAAAGTAGCATTGGAAATCTTTATCAATTATTGCATTAATCACTTTGTTGCTTGTAAATGATTGTATCCAATTTGCTTTTTCCAATCCCCTTGTGTAGATAATTTTAAACTCTTTGCAATAATGATTCATAATGTGCGGCATCATGTTATAATTAATAAAACCTTCATCCCATCTTAAGTTGTGAAAATGTTTGTTCAACCATTTGTTTGTAACTTTCGCTTTATTTGTTAGTCTATTAAATGGTACTGGAGGTTTGAACAAATAATGATAAACTACTGATGTGTTCATGTCCAAGATTACTAATTCTTTAATAATAAAATTACCATCATTTCCTCGGAAAGCTTGAAATTCAATTATACCTCTTTTAACTTCCATTATGTGTGGCGCATTAGAAAACGAAACCCGTTTATTTATGATGAAGTCTTATTAACAACTGACTTAAAAATTGAATGAGCCGACGTTTATAACAGACAGGATTGTTCTTCTTCTTTCACTTCTTGTGCCACTTCATCGATATTAAAATTGGTGTGATAGTTGTTTAATTGTCTCCACATTTCAACTTCTTGAGGTATTCTATTAAAGATTGAAGTATCCACGGGACCGTATAAAATTGGTACAAAAGGTTGTTTGTCCAATGTATCAATTAGATAGTCTTTAATTATTGCACTTGAAAATATTAGTTGTTTCAAATATCTGGTGACGGGACCCGTAGTACAACTTAAAGTGTAAAATTCTTCTTTAGTGAAATATAATTTAACATTGTGTGTAGTTAAATCTCTGAAGCGAACAATTTGTCCTCCACGATGTTTTACTATATCAACTTCAATATTTGATTCCAATAAACTTAATCTTGTTCTTCTTCCAAATGTGTTGTTACTTAAATAGCACTCCAAAAGATGTAAATGTTTCATGAGATTCCCAAGTAGTTTCACTGAAAGTAACCATTTTGTTTCCATGATTTAAAATAACAATTGGTGAATAATCCATTGATTTTAAAATTCCAACTGATATACTTTTTGTCATGCATGAAGAAATTGGGTAGATAATCCGAAGAAATACTTCTGTTAAAATATTGGTTGTAATGTTAACTTCAACCTTCTTCCTTTTTACTTCTTTTTCAGCTTCTTCTTCTTCTCTCTTCTTATGTTTGTTAAACTTTAGGAACTCGTCCATTTCTCGTTCAACTTGTTTTTCTATATCTGAACTATTATCATCCATTAGAGGTGTATTTTCTTCTCCGTTAGTAGAATTCATCTTGCGAATGATGTTTCCCATACGACGGTTGAAGATAGAATGAAGTTTCCACTAATTATTTTCTCGCTTTTATATTTTTCGTAAAATCCTTGAAATTTATACAATTACATAATTGTTTGTTTTCAACTTGTCTTTCACAAATGAAATTCTAACCTCAAAAATTGAAGCAGATAATTCTAACCTCAAAAATTTGCAGTCGTTGTACAATTCTTCTTAAAGTACATTCTTCACAATTCCGGTCAGCGGTGTGTAAGTAACTATTTTATCATGTAGAATTAGACAGTATGCCGAAGTTCCATCCGCTACTGGTTCTTCAAATTCCATTTCAATTGTTATATCCACACTTGATGATTTTACCGATTCATTTTGTCTTGAACAATCGATTACAATTATTGGAGCCTTGGAATAATACTGGTCAGGTGATAATAGTGGTGTATTAGTCTTTCCATAATATGACGATTGAAATCTTGCATACATATCGTATAAAATGGAAAAACGTTTTTTGCTGAACATGACATTCAAATTGTCATAGAGAAAGAATTGAGAGTTTAGGAAAACTTTACAATTCTTTATTTTACAGTGATTAAATTGACCAGCATTTGCAGTGATAACATCTTTTCGCTTAGTTTGAAAACCGAGTATTATGTACCTTGCTCGTTCCAAGTAAGTTGATGTCTTGACGGTCCTTGTTTGTCGTTCTGTCTGAGGTAGTGTAGGGTATTCATGAAATTCCCAACTTCGGAATGGCATCACAATATCACGGTAAGATTTTAACTTTCTCAATAATAGGATTCTATGTTCATCGGCCAATCTTACATGAGGTACTCTCCAAACAACTTTATCCAACTATAGTTGCCATTCCAGTTTATCTTCCGTAGTTGCAGGGTCTGCAAGTATCAAGTCCTTATTAGTTGAAGATCTGAGTAATACTAATTCTTGTTTGACATTTTTTATTACCCGTTTGTAATCTTCAGCGAATCCCAAAAGCAATCGTAAAGGTACATGAAAATCAAATCGACCGTTGGAAGCTGGTGTTATAGTGTCTTTATCGGGGGCAACCCATCCGGCGGTGACTATTGAATTCTTCTCATGCGGTGTTAATGATGTTAATCCTTTCAATGTCGTTGTTAAACCAACCTTTTTTGTTGAATCAACCGTCACCCCTGATATTTCATATCTTATTTCATCAAAAAGATATGCCATCGGGTTATTTATAAAAGGAACTGTTGAAGCAGTTTTTCCATCCAATTTTAATACCCGTCCTTCGATGTACAAGTAACTTTCACACGGTAACGTGTAAATATCTTGTTGTTGAATGGGAATCCTTATTTCATCGTTATTGTTTAATTTTGATGAAGTGTAAGGGTTGTGCGTGTGATATTCCTTCTCCCATAGTGTTTCGTCGAACGTTGGTCCTTGAGATATATCCAGGATATCCATCGCTGTTAAGTTTCAATCCAATCTTCTGTAGAAAACGAATGTTGTCCGATGTTAACTCTTCCAATGTCGAGGAGCTACTGAGCTCCCGACTCTTCCGTTGCGGTTTAAATGATAATCCCATGTTGACTTTTATGTTGCTGCTCTGATGTGTATCCGTATAGTAATTGTTTCTCCTCTAAAGTCAACACTATGACCGTCTTGATCCAATATGTTCAGTACGATGTCTGAAATGAAACTGGTGTTTAACGGCAGGTATATCAAGTTTTGTGGCTTCTCAACAATTTTAAAACCGGGAGCCACTGTTGGATAAAATGTATGTAAAATATGTTGATTAACTCCATCTCTATACGATCCGTGTATAATGTTGCACGTGACATCGATACTATTTACTTTCAATATTGTTACAGTTGAATCACCTGAATGAGTAGTTCCAGGAGTTAAGATTTTCTTTTTTGTATCTGTAAATCCAAGTAAACTGCCAATCGACTGTTCCAAGCTGACATCAATATAATATTTCGAAGTTATTTCTGCTTTTAAAGTATTAATGTTTCCTTTAACGGTGATATTGTCTTCTCCGAGTTGTTTCTGTAATAACTGGTTTATATCATCGATTTCATAAGCTCCAGTAGGAAATGTTATTATTTTCAATTCTGAGTATTTTCCTGCAGCATCCTTAGTTTCATAATAATGTAGTAAATTGTTCTTCCCTTCCGTAACATTGGGAATTGAGTTGTAGGTAGTCAAATCAAGTAATGCCGCTTCCCATAATCGTTCCTTGGATAGACGCAATGCTGGGAACAGCGTACTTTTCAATGTGGATGAATTTCCACTCAGTGACACTGTATACGATGACATCTTAAAGCTGACTGACACTCTTCGCTAGAAACTCCAAACATAAATGCCCACATATTTCAGTATTGTTAGGTTGTTCTCTTTTGTAATTGTAAAAAATGTTTTTGGAGTTTCGAAAATAATGTTGAAGTTCTTTCGGCGGTGGTAGATTGCCAAAACTGTCAAAGTAGTAAACGGTTTGTCCAAGCTTTTTATAGCATACCCAATGAGTGCCTGGACCATAGGTGGAATCCAAATTTACTATTCCAGTTTCATTTTTCCATATTTTAGTTGGTAATGCATCTTTCATACAAACTCCTCGAAAGAATGGTATTTTCAAACATTTTACATAATTATTTAACTGATGATTTGTTAAGGCTTTATTTGGAATTATCAATTGATTCTTCTTATTTAGTACACACGGTATGGTCTTAGGTATAAACCTGCTCCGTTTTTTACCATTTGACAAACAGAAGTCTTCTTTACACTTGCCTTACGAGTTCTACGACGTCCTTTTTTAATGTTTCCACCTCTTTTGGGAGCGCCTCTCTTTGCAGGTCTTCCTCTGCGACGTCTTCCACCACCTAACTTTGCTTTCGTCTTCATGGCTGTAGTTACTGCCCAAGCTGCTGCTTTTTCTGCAATATTTGCGTCACTTGATTTTACTCTTTGCCAAGCTTTTTCCGCTAGAATTTTATCTGCTATTGATCTATTTGTTGAATCTTTATACTTTGAATATGCTATATCGTGTTCTTTTGCAAGCTTGATCTAATTTATTAATTCCAGGATCTCCTCTTGCTAAACGTTTTGCCAACTTAGTTCCAGGTCCACAATATTGATAACCTCCGGGCAGATGTAATTCGTATGGTAAAGCGTCTATCGCTCGATTCACAACAGCACCAACTGGAATCCGTCTGAGCAGGGATAATGCAGCTGATGTTATACCACGTCCTCTCTTGCCAATGTCCTGACGACGACTGAACGATGCGGTCTTCATTATGCTGTTTTATGCAACCAACGTCTTCACTCTATGAAATACTTTATGATAATGAATCCTTTTTGTGTATTCCATACTTAAATATTCATAAGTTTTACTAGTATCTATCGATGATTGCATCTTTAATCCATTTGTTTCTCTGAGCATCTTCGATTTTATTGTGATTCATTGATGTATTAATCAAATGATTATGCATATCAATAACTACATTACCTACAAGATTCGTTACATACTCTATATTAGTAGCATCTTTGTCATATGTAGGATTATCAAGATTTGTGATACGTTTACCATTACATATATACACAGATGGATCGTTATTAGAGGTTGCTATAACTTGATTAATAGTAGCAACATCATTCGGAGCTATTCCTGCTGATATGTTAGATATTCTTCTATTTTTTCCATCATATAAGTTATTTGTTTTATCTAAAACTATAGTTTGTTTTACAACAACCCAATCCTGATCATCTTTACCAGATTTAACTTGGGTTAATCGTCTACCTTTACATATAAAATTAACACCAGTAGCTGATAGTTGTGATACTTGTGTTAAAATAACAGCATCATGTTCTTCCGTGCCTAAACTTATATTTGACAATCTTTTATTTTTTCCATCCTACTTGTCATTTTGTAGTTGTAGTAAGGCAAACTTTTCACTTCCTTGCATAAACTCATCACCTTTCTTTGACACCACCTGATTTTGTTTAACAAAATCGGATGTTCCTTTCTTCAAGCTTTCATTCATTTGTCTCACGGTAGCAGCATCCGATGGAGTTGAACCATCTTTCAGATTGGACAACACTTTTCCATGACAATCAATAACAGCACCATTATATAAAATACAATTATCTTTAATATATTTTATATTAACACCATCACTTTCTTCTTTAGGATATCCAATATCGTTTATAGTATATTTATAAAAGGAAAATCCATCCTTTTTCTTTTCTGGTATTACAGAGTGCAAATAACGCTTATTGATTGTATCTGTATCATCGGTTGGATCTGCCACATTAGTTATTTTATAATTTAAAGCATTGTACATTTTTCCACTTTTAGTCTTTTGCAACAGTAAAGCGTAATTCATCGCAGATAGCAAATAGCCTTTATTAACAATATCTCCATTGTTGACTGGTTTTGCAACATTAATAACCCTGTGAGATTTTGCATCATACAGTTGGTTGTTGTCGAGTTTTAAACTTGTAGATGTTTCCTCCTTTACTGTTTTTAAATTTGTTGCATCTCCATCTTCTTCTGGATCTTTAACAAACTTTAAACGTTTATTATTTATGTTATAGTCACCTTCGGGTGTTTGCGGTAATCCACTTCTTTTTCTGTTTTCTCCAACTTGCACTCCTAACGCGGAGTATCGTCCGAACTTGTCGACGCTCATGTTAGAACTGACATATTATACGCCTGCAACTCTTATATATCCGCGGACAGTTATACGATTATACCGCGATTCCTGAGTTCGTCAATCAGAGCTACCCATTCATTATTTAAACCTGTATGACCGGCTTCCATGGCTTCATGCAATAGTCTCATTCTATCAACCAATTTATTGATGTCGTTGTAGTAAATCACATTTGTATTGTATAGATCTTTCATCAATCCTTTACCAGATGTTGAAGTATCTCCTTTACTCTTTTTACCATGTTGTTCAAGAAGTGATAAATCCATAATTGATAAAGATTTTCTTTTCAGTGGTTGTCTCACCGCTGGTGCAGTACGTAATGTTGGCAATTTTCGTGGAGGAAACAACTTTTTTATAACGATGTTATATTTTGTTGCACGTGAACGATTAATCATTGCATCCTTTAAGTAGTTTCTTTTATGAGCGTTAGTATTTTGTAGAATCTCCTTAAAAACACTTAAATCTTTGGATGAATATCTTAGTGGTATGTTTTTAAAACTTAATTCATATAATCCTTTTGTTCCTTTATATCTATGCTCACCAATAATGATGTAATCGTCTTGTGTTATTTCAAGCTTTGAATCGCCGATCTTCAATTCATTCCCATCAATTCTTGCTCCGTATACGTGTGATCTACTCAAATTCGGGTTTGATTTCATGTCATGTAGCATTTTCATTATATATTTTCTTCCAAGAGGTCCATGTTGTAATATATCGCTACTCAATTGAGTTAAATTTGGAATAGGTTGTTCAGCTTCAGGTATTGGCTGTTCTTCTTCCTTTTCAACAATTGGTTCTTCTTCTTCTTTTGTTTCTTCTTGCTCACTAGCACTTGTATATGAATCATCATCTTCTTCTTTTTTTAATGCTTGTACTTCTTGTTTAGAAACTGGTAGTAAAACATCTCCTTCATAACGAGGTTTACCAATAGTTTCTGATATCTGTTTTAAAGGTTCCGTAATAGGTTTAAATGTAGTCTCTAGAAATTCTTCTCTTTCACTTAAACCCATCCTCAATGCACGATTCTTCATCCTAATAGAATCACTGAGTGATTTTATTTCTTTCAATAGTTTTTCTTGATTCACCATGTTTACACTGTGAAGTTCAACGTGTAACTAGATGTAGCATCGGTAGTTCAACGCATAAATACAAATTTATCCAACCCTATACGATATCTACCATTTTTAATATCTTCTTCCTTCATAATAACGAGAAAGCTATATTTCTCATTCCATGCTTTGCCACACATCTCTTTAAATTTCTCAAATGGCATATCCGCATTTACATGATCATTATATATATGCTTTAAATTTGTTTCATCTTGCTTGAAGATGATCAACATATTTGCATTGTCTCTTATAAGTTGTTTTGGAATTTTACTGTATGTTTGACCAATATAAATGCTATCAATATTATAATGTTTTCCCATAGCAAAATAATTCCTTTTGTGTCATGATTTTCACAAGAAACATCGTCAAATATAAAAATAGAAAATGGTTTTGCTTCATTTGGTTGCATAATTGTTTCACTGGCATTAAACTTGTAAAAATTCACTTCAGGTACACTTGCAAGTACTTTATCCAATAATTGATATTTTGGTTGTTGCAATGATTTTGAAAAAAATGTATATATTGTTAAAACGCAATCCCTTAGGATTAGTTATAAGGTTAAAAACAACATTAGTTTTTCCACAATTTGAAGGACCAGTTATTAGACATCTTATCGTATTTGGTAGTAATTCACCATGTTTTCCATGATTTAACTTATCATTGTCAACTGTCAATTCATCAATGTTATTGATATTAAATCGATCTTTTTGTTGTACAATCTCCATCTTGTATAAAGGTTAAACACGCAATGAGCTATTAAACAACTATACTAAGTCTTTTGAAGGAATCCAAGAGTCTTCACTTTTATCAAACCCTAACCACCGGACTTTAACCATATCCTTTTTCCTTTGTAAAATCTTCTCGACAAGATATACATCACCGACTGTTCATTTCAACAATTCGTGTCCGTAGAATCCAACTTGAAGTAATTCACCCTTGTTATCCTTTAATAAATAGGTTTCAGGTATAGTTGGTTGCACTTTATAAATTGTAAATACTTCATTAGTCCAATTTGGTAGATATCTTTTACTAAATACACCTTTGTATTTGCTTATACGAACTTTATCGTTGACCTTAAACTTTTTTGGTTGCAACTTTTCTAATTTAGGTGTTGTATTATTTCTGATGCGTTGTAATACAACCTTAGCATTAGCACTGTTTACTTGGATAGGTTTCATTCCAATGGTACGATGATATTTGTTGTTATACCCTTTTATAAGTTGTGGTAATATGTCATACCACACGTATGATCCTCGTTTTGAAAATTGTTTATACATCGCACCTTTTAATGTTCTATTAATTCTTTCAATTATTGAAGCTTTAACTTCAGAATTTGTAGAATACTGATTTATTTGATATTTCTTCATCAAAGCTCCAAAGTCTTTATTAAAATATTCTTTTCCATCATCGGTCTGTAGATGTTTAATTTTAAATTTATTTCTTTGTATTGTTGTTTCCATAGCTTTTGTAACACTTTTACCAGTCTTATCCTTCAATGGTAAAGCCTCAGCTATTTTAGTAAAACAGTCTATAATTGTTAAAATATATTTAAATCCTTTGTTTAATTTACTGTGCGGTATCATTTCAATGAGATCAGCTTGATAAAGATCATTCAATCCTTTAATGATTGTACTTCTTCTTGGAAATCTTCTTCTTGCTGGTTTATGTAGTTCATTTACAATCTTGTCCTTCACACTTTCCATCTTCAGATGCTGCTTGTACACCGCATGTAAAAATACTGATCCATAGAATAGTTTATTCTCATTTATATAGTTTGAATATAGGTCAAGGTCATTTCATATTAGTGTAAAAAAGAGGGAACATGGCATTGGGCTTGCCATGTCCCCTCTTTTTTACGGAAAGTAAAAAGGAAGAAGGTAAAGGACGAAGAATAGGTTTACTGGTCGATAGGGTTCAAGGAATAGTGGCCAAATGGTAGAGTATTAATTTTATCTTCTAAAATATGTCGCTTGTCATCTTTGTAGCTTAATGCCCACTTTGTTTGTTTGACACTAAAAAGTTGGTGGTTATAACTTCTAATAGTGTTGAATGTTGCAGTTGTTTCAACATTTTCAAACAAACATCTTTTATAATGTTCAAACTGTACGTTCTTCTTCAGGAAAGAATTTTTTATTCCTTTGGCCTTCATCGTGACTTGATGTTCTTTCCTCTCGTTTATGTACAGTTGAAATGAATACAGTTTGGACATTAATGCTACAATTTCCATCATCGGTACACCATTTGTTTCATCTTTAAAGTTTCCCAATACTTTCTTATTTCTGTCATAGTCGTAATTTGGATGATCCTTAGGATAATCGGAAAAGTCGAAATCATCTTTATATATAAAGGTGCGTAGATCTTCATACATGTCATTTGTTTTAATCCAGTAAATTAGTGCATCCGTATCCATACATGCAATACCAATGTTCTCTCTTCCATAATAGTTAACCATCTTCTTATAATGAAACTCGTACATGTGTGTTTTAGAAATATCCAAAATTGACATTCCAAGCTATAAGGGACGATCCATTTCAACTGACTTCTTGTTCATGTAAATAACTTCTAGATTTTAATTAATAATTACAGATGAACCAAAGTTTGGTTGTTGCACTAATTTCTGTAATTTTACTGGATCGGTTACCAATTTGATATCCTTATGTTTCCTTTTGTTTTCCAAAGTCTTGCCAAATATTGCGTTGTTCATTAATTTAAAAAAATCTTTTTGAAAACTTGATGTAGCGGCGGCTCTTCTTCTTGTGTTGTTGTCGATGTAAGGTTTTAACCAACAAGATTGAGAAAATTGTATAAAATGAGCGTCGTACCCACTGAGATTATGCAGAACCACAGGAATAAATAGTGGTAAACGATAGCTCAAGTTGCATTTATTACAAGCAGCACCTCTGTAATAACCAGTGAGGTGATCGTGATCTTTAACTTTATAATTCTCAATAGTAAAATCATTTTTGCACAAGAAACATCGAGTTGCATTTTCATGTTGAATTTCTTCTTCTTCCTCCATCGGTTTCATTGGTACAATATTTGTATATAATCTTTGTACATTTCCAGCTATTGAATATAAGTGATCAAGAAATATTTTTTCACATTTTCACCACGATATACTAGAGGTTCTGAAGTTAATCCATATATGTTTAAATGTTCTTCTGATAATGTCGATTTCACCATTAAACAAAAACTGTTTGGTTTGTGCATTTGATACTTGACACTCTTTCTTGCTTCACAATTTTCATCTTCAACAGGAACAAGTGTTGATTCAAAGTCCGCATACACAACTAAAGGGATACGGTATTGATGATGAACCTTTTGAAATGTAACGAATGCTCTGTTTTCCGGAGGTAAATTAATCTTTGCTTCATAATTATTGTTACATAGTCTTTTGTGCTCTTGTAACCATTCTCTTCATTGTCTTCCTTCTCGTTGAAAATTAAAACATCTCTTACAAATCAACTTTTTGTTTCTATTTTTTTTAAAGTTGCTTGTTAACAAGAGAGTCAAATTTCTTTATGTACACATAGTGAGACACATCTCCTCGCGTTAGTAGTAGTAAATCCGTATGATCTGGTAGCTCTTCTTTCGCAATACGTAAAAGATAGTCTACACTTTGTTTGAACTATCTAATGCAAAAACATTGATAGACGTACCGGGATTTTTCTTCTCAAATTTTGATATATTTTTCAGTGATACAGGATAAGTGATTCCTTGAAAATTGTATCTAAATCTTTGATTTTCATATTCTTGGTCAAGTCTATTCGCATGATGTGGTACAAATTTAGCTGTCATTGCATAACGAAAACATTCATTGTCTTCATTTTTAACATTAACACAAGATTTTGTATTTTCAATTATTTTTGGTAAAGGAATGTAACTAGATCCCATTAGTCCATATCCATGTTTATGAACTCTTATATCTAATACTTCAATACTTGTAAGACTCCATCCGGATCCTCTTCCTTCGTGTTCCTGAATTTTTGTTAATATTTCTTCTATACAATTCTCTACTATTGAATCAATGTTTGAACTTTCCATAATGGTTCGGTTTTTTGTTATGAATCCTCTTGGTGATAATTCTTCTTGTACATTTATAAACATAGCTTCTAGTAGTAAACCAAATTTAAGAAAGTTCAATCTTTTCAATTCTTTTTTTAAAGTTTTACTTATGATTGGTTTTGCTTCTCTAATAAATTCTTCTAGCTTCAAGTTTTCATTTTGAATCTTATGATGCATTACTACTTTACCGGGTAATGCAAATACTTGTAGATTCGGTAAAGTAGTTGAAGATGTTGCTGTTATTTCATCTTGTTCTTCTTGTTGTTCTTGTTGTTCTTGTTGTTCTTGTTGTTCTTGTTTTTCTTGTTTTTCTTCTGGGTTGTTGTGAATTAGTTCTTTATGACAGTCTAATAGAATTTCATCATGAAACGATTCCGAACATTTATCACAACGATACATTGAGATGTTTACTCTTCGAAATTTCGCCAAGAAATGAAATGGGCTCTTACGTTCCTCCTTTTATAACGGTTACCCCACCACTATTTCATCTTCTTCTTCACTATCCAAGGAAATCAAACGTTTTGAACAAAATATTAACCTTCTACAAACTAATTGTTCATTCGTGTTCTTTATTCTAGTTGGAGTTTTAGTATGTACTTCTTCATATTCAAACTATAACGAACTTTCCCCAACCCAACTAATTTTAGTTACTTTTAAAACCAAACACCCGCCCTCCAAACATCTGTTAGGACAGACGTCATGGGACAGATGTTGAAAAAACAAATGTTGGGGTGGAAATAGCGAGAGCACAGGTGCTTGGTTGAACTAAATTCGCGCATAAATTAACTAAGGTTGAACTAAAAAATTCGCATAAATTAAAAGTTATTTCAAAACTAAAATTCAACAGTGTTAACCAAACTCTAACAGTCTAACAAATAGGTCAAGGTAATCCAATATTAACGCGAGAACGAGGAATAGAGCACTAAGTGGCATGTTAGTCCATTACCACAAAGTGATCTATTCCTCGCTCTCTATTCTACATCTACTTTTTTGGGTTTACTTATTTATATCAAAATGTTCAAATTTTGCTATGTAGAATGTCCATTCTTGCTCTTCAACTCTTCGATTGTTTTTAGCAATTGTAACAAATATTCGTTAGTTTTCACCAAAGTCTTTATTTTGCTACATCCAATTTCAATAGAAGGTATTATAAGTTGTAATTTTATAAGTTAAATCTTTTCTTTCTTGCGAATTTCTCTCTTTATTATGTTGTTCCTTATTTTTGCTGAAGATTTAACCTCCATGTTGTTTCTGCTAAAGCCACAATAATAAAAGTCTCTTCAAACAACCTGCATTTATACACATTCCCCCACCATTTTATAATCCCCACTCCTTTCCCCCTTCTTTATAGGATTTGAAAGGGATAGGGTGTAGGGTGGGGGAAGGGTAATTTTGTTATTACACTAGTTGTGCAAGAAAATAGCCGCCAGTGTCCACACCTTGTTCATAGCACTCCATCATAGATTGTGCCAACTGCAACATGCGGTCTCTGTCATTTGGTGTGACAAGTAAAGAATGACTATCACCATACAATATAAAAGAGTCAATTCGTACATAACATCCTAAATTTAACCATTTATTAGCTTCAGCCATAAACTTTTCTATTGTATCAAATGGAAATTGTGGATCAATTGCTATAACTTGACGTTCTTTACTAAGTTCAACAGTATAATCATCATCGTCCTCATCATCTTCACTTTCACTGTTGTTACTTAAAGTGTCTTCAGATTGTTCAAAAACGTTTGAAATTTCGGAAGAATTCAAATTTTCATTCAGATGAGGAGGCATTTTGAAGCAAGAAATATTGTAAACAGCAGAGACAAAACGACAAAAGCGGCGTGTAGAAGAAAAATGAAGGAGTGACCAACGCTCGCTCCTCTTTTATAATAGTATGCAAATGAGGGGTAGGAGCTGACCGTGACCAGTCATCAACCCAAAGGAGTGGGGGGAAGTACTTTTCTTACTACTCGGATGGAAGTAGGTTAGTAGGTCACGAGACTTAGAGTGTTAAAAAATAATGGGGGAGAAACACAACGCTATAACGCATTGTGTTTCTCCCCCATTATTTTTTAAGCAACAATTTGGAAAAAACTATGTGAATTTACTTTCTACGCCCCCACCTTGTAATACCATCCACTTTGTGTCTGAGGAGATAGTCTTTAGAGTCTAACTCATAAACGGATTTCTCTTTGCGCAAGGATTCAATTACTTTAATATTATATTTTTCGCCGTTACAACTTGCCAAAATGTGTTCGTTGTCAATAACACTTTCAAAAAAATAAACACAACCTCTCTTAAGCCTATTTCCTTTCACACCAATAATTTTGGATTGGTATTCAATAGTGGGGGTTTCTGTCAGTTGTGGTTCAGAAAGGTGTTTCACGACATGTACACGGCAAAAACTTTCGTTTTTAACACATTTCCTCCCACAAGCTGATCCTTTCTTAATTCCCCTAGTGAGCACTTCAGGGCAAGTAGTGAGACGGCTAAATGCCCTACGACGCTCTTCTTGTAATAATTGAAATTGCTCTGAAGGAGCAGGCTTAGGAGCAGGTTTGGGAGTAGGCTTAGTGGATTTAGTTTTATGATATATGTGGTCTTCAGGCATAGTAAGTGGTGGGGTAGGAGGCAATGGTGACAGTGGAATGACAGGTGTATTAAGACGATGAAGCAAAGTTTCAAATGAAGGGGTATTAGGACGGGGAACTGGTTTCTGTGGTGGCGGCATGATGGTTGATGGTGGTGTGGAGTCGTTTGAAAGCGAAGTAGAAGGTGAAGGCGGTGAAAAAATGCTTCGAAGTTTAGAAGTCTTGGTAGGCGGAAGAATAGTGCCAGAAGTTGAAGGTTGGGATCCAAGTTCCTTCTTGTACCAGTCAGGAGGATTTTTCAGACGAAGAGTTTTCTTAGGTGCAGTAACAGCCGTAGTAGAAGTTGAAGTAGAAGTAGAAGTTGAAGTAGAAATTGTAGTTGGCAGAGATGACATGGTTGTGGCTCCAAGTTCGCAGCGTAAAGTCTGGAATCAGAATGAAATGTTAGCCGCAGTCGGTGCGTCTTTTATAACAATATGCAAATGAGAGGGGTAGCAGCTGGCCGAGACTGATTATTGACCTGGGAGGAGGGAGAAAAGGGGAAAGAGAAGGTATTTATTTCAAATAATTCGCATAACTTTTGACTAAAATAAGATAACCAAATTCTTCTTTTACCAAAATGTTTGTCTTACATAGACCTTTTCAATGATGTATCGCTTGTCCAAATCCGTCAATCCGTTATCAAGTTATAGCCATTTTAATTTTTCAGGTCATGACCGGTCATTCACCCGGAGTAGTGGGGGAAGGAGTGGGGGTAGGAGTGGTGGAAGGGGGGGGGGAATCGACTCCATTTTTTCGGCGGGGGGGAGGGGGGGAGGGGGGAGGGGGGGAAGAGGGGAAGGGGGGGAAGGGGGGGAAGGGGGGAGGGGGGGAGGTCATTGACCTTTCAAAAAGTAGGTCAAGGTCACTCAAGACTTATAAAAAACCAAGGTGATGGGAACAGTTGTAACTGTTCCCACCACCCTGTTTGCCTAGCAGTTCCCACTCCCAACCCACTAGTTACGTTCTGCAAGGGAGGCCCTGGTCCGTCCGCATCAAAGCGTAACGTCCCTGTCCGCATCAAAGCGTAACGCTAAATAGGGAAACTGGAACAGCTAATGCAGAAACGCAACTCTAACCCCACCCAAACTAATCCCACCCATCATATTCCTAAACAAAATGCAAAAAACCTAGTCCGCTACCTACAATTTGCGGATGTCCCACCCCTTCTAAGTGAAGTTTAACCGAACTTCTGAATTTACATTTAATCTACCCCCTATCATCTAGCTGAAAGGCAAAACAACAACATTAATTATTAATACCAACACTTAAAACTAACAACACATCATTATTAAAAACCAAAATAATTCAACACAACCAAATACCATCATTATTCTTAAAATTAATACACCTTAATGCTAAACACCTCTTAAAATTAATACACCTTAATGCTAAACCATCTTATAACTAACATCGCAATGCGCAAATTATTTCTTAAATTAAATACAACTTGAAACTAAACACACACACACACACACATACCACATTGCATTAAAAAACGCAACGTAGTATAAGAAGTTCAAATATATATAGGCCTACTATATATTTGAAACCTCTTGCTGAGTCGCCAACAACCTTTCGCTATGAAAGTTTGTTGACGACTGACGCTAAGATCAGGCTCGTATTGCTCCTCGGGTTCTCAAGTGGTGGGGGAAGTTGTTTCACTCCAGTACAGTGTTCAATCCAGTCCAGTTCGCAGCAGTGTAAAAGGAAGGCGAAGGAGTGGGGAGCGGCACATGCTCAGCGACGCAAAACCAAGGTTTGAGGTTAGAATTATCCATGCGCAGTAACGCTAAAGTGAGTAATACAGGACTAGGCGCATGCGCAATAGCATGGAGTGATTCCGATCCGAAGAACTCGTTGCATGCGCAGCAGGTTTGAGGTTAGAATTATCCATGGCAGCTGCCATGTTTAGTTCGGTTTCACCACATAGAGTCAGCAACCGGTGGTGACCGGTCATTGGCCTGGAAGGAGTAGGGAAAGCAAGACAGTGTCGGAATTAATTGTCCACTTGTTGGTGCATGGCAACTTCATTTGATATTTACCAGATCATTTGTTGTTATGATAAGTGTGGTTACTTTTTAAGAGAAGGTGACAAAATTAGACCTTTACTGTCAGTTTATTTTTATTATTTTTAGTTGAGAACTTTTTATATCATAAAATTGCTGGATATTACCTTTTTTGTGGAAATAATTTTTTTTGTAAAAACATTCATAGGCATGTTTTAACAGCCATATTTTATACAGTCAATAAGGGAAGCTACTTTTTCTGTGTTTTAAAAACAAACCGTTTTATTTATAACAAATATCTTAGTAAAATTTACAATATCAAAACTCAACTAAAACTTCAATAAAAAATACGTCGTATATATCAATGTATTTTTTATAATATCTAGTGTCTTATTAAGCAGTAATTACACAGTAATTATTTTGGATACAATCACCTTTTTTAAAATAATAAATTAACAAAATAATAATAATAATAACATAATTATTATAACTATTAAAGTTGTATACATGCGACAAGAGCTCCTAGCGTCGGCACGCGCCGCGGCAGCCGGCCCGTTGGGAAATAAACTATTAACATTGAATTAGAATAAAACCAAAACAAAGCGTTCTACAAAAAAAAATTGTAAATTGCAAAGTTGCGATTTAAGTCTTTTCCAACAACTTTCCCGCTGACAAAATTCACCTGACCAATAAATAAAAAACTTCCTCGCTTACTAACTTTTTGATGTCAAACAAAAGTGCTTTGCTATAGTTTTGTATTTTTTCTTCGTCTTATTATTTTAATTTCGGCATAAAAACATTACCATAGGCACCGTTATATAGTAGTGTTCATCATACTAAAATATCAGAATTTTATCTTGACGATAACTATATTTTTTTACAGTGTTAATGAAACGCGGCAAATTAAAATTTGCGCCCGTCGCGAGCAGTAGCACCGCTATAAAACCAGGTAGTTTATTGCGCCGCAAACATTCATTACCTCGCATTCGTGCTGACATTCATTACCTTGCATCCTCGCAGTGATCACCTCTCATTAGTTTTACTTTATGACTACTTCGTTACTTCTAACATGCAATTTAGCATTCATCAGCATGTGGCTTCCTCGCCACTTCATTAA
The DNA here is from genome assembly GCA_030545055.2 of Neoaliturus tenellus. Classification (NCBI taxonomy): domain Eukaryota; kingdom Metazoa; phylum Arthropoda; class Insecta; order Hemiptera; family Cicadellidae; genus Neoaliturus; species Neoaliturus tenellus. The sequence goes on along the minus strand of CM061535.1, from coordinate 74,784,641 downwards.
ATGAGTCGAGTTAATTCTAACCTCAAATATTACTACTATGGTGTTCTGTTTCAATTTCCTTTACACTTCATTTTATACCTAAGTCTTCTTTTAACTTCTGAATGTAACACATTAGTTATGATGGTTGCACAAAGTTTAAGGTTAAAACTTTTGCGAACACAAAACATATTACGAAGTACTTCTAAATCTTCAATTTCAAAGTATAGAACTAATTTAAATAGAGTTAGGAAGAAGTACAGTTTTAACCCGTTATACTCTTCTACAACTTCTAAGGTTAACGTTGACGATAGTGTTATTCACGACATTTTACGTTCTATGTTATGCTTCCACAACTTTGAACTTGTTACTCCTATCGACTGTGTTAAACAGGTTTTCCTATTTTATTCCCACCATTCCTTATATAAGTGCGCTCACCACAATTCCTACTTCATTATCCTCTATGCTCTTCAGCTGAGCTAAGGTTTGAGGTTAGAATTATCCATGGCGGCCGCCATGTTTAGTTAAGTTTCACCACATAGAGTCGGCGACCGGTTATTGTACTAAAGGAGTGGGGGAAGGGGTGGTAGGGGAAGGTTGCCATTTTATAAGCCCTCTCCCTAGGCGGCGCTTCTCATTCGATCGCCGACTTTCAAACGATAAACACCTCTCCCATGGCACGAATGAATTATCCCGCTATCACCAACTAGTTCAACTTTGAACTATTTCTGGTGGTAGTTGGGTAGGTTTTTTTTTAAACTTACTCTGGATAGCCTTGACATACTTTCCAGATCCCAGTTATATATTTAAATTTCAGTTTTAAACTAACTCTTAATTTTTGTTCAACTGTTAGAGTTTCGTTAACACCAACGAATTTCAATTTTGAACTAACTTTTAATTTATGCGCACTTTTAATTCAACCCCACTTTATGCGCAAATTCAGTTCAACCGAACACCAACACTATCGCCATCTCCACCCCAACCTATATGGCATAACATATAACTACAGCATCTCATATATACCCTCTGCCCCCCACCGGAAGCTATATGGCATGGCAGCTGGCGCCAGCTGCCCGGTCAACTGCTCGCGAGCAGCTGCTCGGGCGGATGTCACGACTTCCGGTCTAGGTGTAACCAAAACACACTACTGATTTCCAATATAGAACTGCACTGAGTGATTGCAAGCAACTTTTATTTCTTTATTTTACGTACTCTTCTTATGTATTTAATAAACAATACAGCCCTTTGTGTAACTGACTAACTGACTCTCTTATATGGGATATGAATATTTATCAACTTCCAATTCAGATAGTGAATCAAAATTCTGTATACTCGTAAGATTATATATAAAATTAAAGGGAATAAAATTGCTGTTTAAAATTTATACCTTTAAGTATAAAAATTGTCAAATTATAACCTTAGTTTCTCGGTTGGAAATAAGTCACGTTGTTCAAAATTTGTAAACTAAAGAGCCTACTTCTATTACTCTTCCTTCCATTTAGTTCTAAATTTGTTCACCGAAGCGCTGCTTCCGACTGACCTATTAGTTCTCGTATCCAACTATATTACTTTGTTTAACTTCACTCTGAGTTGAGACACCTTAAGGTTATTATATTTTAACTATTTTGTAAGAAACGTGTTAGTGATTTGCCGCTGACGCTTTATGATAGCCAGGATTAATGCTCGGTTTGTCGCTATCACAATCTGTGCTCTTAATTGGTATTTTCTAGGTGGGGATCTCACCTCATCTAACAATGATGAAGATTTTGTGACTGTTGATAGCGTAAACAGGCAGTCACCTCATAATATGGAATAAAATTAAAAATTATTGTATTTTCTCTGCTATAGTTGCCGAACAGTTAGTCCTATAAAATATCTAAGACAATTTTAGAGAACATCGTTAATTTAACTACAACCTTGGTCCTATAACGAGTTTTCGGATATCAAATTCTTAACTCTCCTCCAATCCGTTTTTAACGTTTATTTATTTGTTTATGGGGGGGGGGGGTTTATCATATTTATATTTTTTTATAATTACTGTAATATTTTACTTATATCCCTCAAATTGCGCATGCACATATATTGTACAGTGCCAATATCATAAATTTATTAAACAAATAATTGCGATAAATGCCAATATCATGTCTTTTTCTTGTGGCTGTCAGGCGGAAGAAATTGTTATCTCAAACAACCGATTGTTTTGTACATTGTTTCTTACTCACTGACTTTAAGCATTGGTCTCCGACTGTTAGAGGTAAATGTGCAATTTTAATCATTTTGAAATACTTTAGATAGTAACTATGTAATATCGTATTTAAAAGCTTAAAGTTTTTTATTTACTTAGCTTGGCAGTAATTTTAAAAGGAAAATCACTAAATTTAGAAATTAACCTTCCTAAAAAAATGAATTGAAGAAATTGTAATTTGACACGAGCTAATATTATGTATTTATCTTTAACCTGTTGAATATGAACAAGTAGTGTGAAATTGGGGATGCTGGGCCAGTTCAAGGTCACCTGAGGGATGACGTCATCGAGGTCAATGACCTCACCGATGACGTCATCGATGACACAATCAATGACGTCATCACCAATGATGTCACTTCCATGAGGTCACACCCATGACGTCACAGAAATGACGTGCTGATGACGTCATCACCCCTTACGTCATCAATATGACGTCATCAACGCCATGAAGGTAAAGGTCACGCCGAAACACAGTCCCCGTGACCTTGACGACTTGGAGCGAATTTGCGATGATAAACAGCAAAAGTGCCAAGTTAAACTCGAGTTTCTCTTTGAAAGAGAGGGATTCTCTCTTTGGGCCTGATGATGATCGGTGTGTCCGGTCGAAATCGATTGCCATTTTCCATCTTTTGATATATTTACCGTCTGTATTCTTTGCAGTATAAGTGTAAATATATATTTTTGAGTGTTGTAGACGTTTGTTTTTCATTTCTGATTACAAACAACACGTATCATGCTAAAAAAAAGTGTTTAGTTCTTTTATGATAAATCTATCGTCATTACCCCAAAACGCTTGGAACTCAATTATACCAGGTTTGGACTTTACTTGTTCTTCTTCCTTGTCCATTGCCAAGGTCATTCGTCTGCTCATGACGAAGTCCAAAGATCAACTGATTTCCACACCACGGTAGGTACGACTTTTATACCAGGCCGTACAGTTGTTGGCGCGTTGGTGTATATTTAACGTGGGTACCGTCCCCGGTAGGCCTAACCTCACAAAGTGTTTGATATTGTTTTAAAAATTAACCATTGCTGTGTAGTTGATTGTCATTTAAGTTTCCATCTTTACATTTTCCTTGTTTTCATTTTCATCACTAACACTTGATTCTTCTCCTTCTTCTCCTTCCTCTTCTTCCCGTATTACTGATTTCTTATGTAGTTGAGCGTACTTTTCCAATTGTCTCCACATTTGTACTTCATGAGGAACCCTATTAGTAGTGTCAAATTGCGGGTGCAGGCTCAGTTCAAGGTCACCTGAGGGATGACGTCATCGAGGTCAATGACCTCACCGATGACGTCATCGATGACGCAATCGATGACGCAATCGATGACGTCATCACCAATGACGTCACTTCCATGACGTCACACCCATGACGTCACAGAAATGACGTGCTGATGACGTCATCACCCCTTACGTCATCAATATGACGTCATCGACGCCATTAAAGTCAAGGTCACGCCGAAACTTAAAATTTTTTGGCACTTTTGCCGTTTCTCGCACTACGCTCCGAGTTTTAGTCAGAGTCCCCGTGACCTTGACGACTTGGAGCGAATTTGCGATGAGAAACAGCAAAAGTGCCAAGTTAAACTCCAGTTTTGTGACATGACCCTGCCTAAATGGGCAATCGGTAATCCCTCAGGTGACCTTGAACCAGCACAACACCCCCAATTTCATATTACTGTGATCTTGAAAACTTAACAACGGAGCACCGACACCGATGCGCACCCCACGACAGTCACCGAGCGACTGACCTCCAGACTCCGCGTACTCTAGGTATTTGGGGAAGTGGAGGGGGAAATTTCAAGGTCATCCAAACGGAGTTTTAAAAAAAGTAAAGAGTAGAAAGACTACTCTTGTGCTTCCTGGGCGACTTCATCAATTTCCAACGGATCTGTAAACCAATCCTTATCTGTAGCGGCAGGAGTCCAGAAAATGTGTGCACCATCCATCAGGTTGTCCGTAGCACTTCCGACAATTGGTGAGATTAGAGAAGTGAATCTTAACACACCACTGCGGAAAACAAGTGTAAAAGTACTTTTACTTGTAGAAATTAAAAGTCTGTAGTACCGGTGGTGGCAGCTGTTGTTTCTTGCATCTACACCTGCAACATCCGAAGGATTCACATTGCCGGCAGGCCAACCCATCCACTTGCCATCTTGGTAAGAGGAAACACTTCTCCTCGCAGCAATAGCGTGTTCTTGTCTTTTCCTCCAAACACTTCTTCGCACAATAGACGACGCCCGGCTCCTCCAAACACTTATGCTCACAACATGAGACACGCTTACTTTCCATATTTGATGCTGCTTTGGCGAGGGAGGCTGATGAAGTGATGCTGTGGTCAGTGGGAATGGAGCTTATATAAACTAAGGTGAGTGGAGGGGGAAAGGTCAAGGTCATTCAAATGGAGTTTTAAAAAAGTTAAAGAGTAGAAAGACTACTCTTGTGATTCTATAGCGATTTCATTGATAGTGAGTGCTTCGGTATGCCAAGTTGATCTGTACCGACATGCTCCTAAATAATGTTTGCAAAAACCCACAAAATTATTGTTGCAAAATTTGCAGCCGGTTAGCTGTTTTAGTTTAAATTCAATGCAACGTTCAGGGCAACAAGTGTACATATGCCCTCTCATCTGGTACACATGGAATGTCTTCAACTCCGGTTTCGGCTTCTTTCAAGACTTGCACTTACACATGCACTGACCAAAAGCTTTACATTTTCTACAAGCCAGGCCATCCACCACATCAATGTCATTCGGCCATGAAAAACATTTCCGTTCGCAACAGTAATTGAGTTGACTCTCCATGTTGCTGCGGCGAAGGTGCACGATGAAATGATGCTGTAGTCAGTGAGAGTGCAGCTTAAATAAACGTAGTGGAGGGTGAAAGGTCAAGGTCATTCAAATCAAGTTTTAAAAAAGATGACTAGTCGTCGTCCTCCTCCTCGTCCATAGTACTAGGAGAGCTGTCAGACGAAGAGTCCCGAGCAGGTGCTCCCCAGATGAAATAGACTTCTATCTTGAAGCGAAGACAAGGATCTTCTACCATTATCTCCTTGAACTTGTTACACACCAATTCCACCTTGTGCAAAGTGTCAATGATGAGCACCCAATGTGTCGGCTCAGCGTAACTCGTTGTTGAGTCAGCCTCGGCGATAGTTATATCCTCCGGTGCTATAGGTGTGTAGAGATGTGTAAAATCTCTCGGCTTAGGTTGGGTGGAAGTTGAAGCTTCTGCGCAGACTCCTCTCGCATCAAAATCTATATCCAGTTTACATTCAAAGTTAGTGTTATCGTTGAAAACATATATCAACTTTTCACGCAACATATCAACTTCTGTCGCATCATGCAAATGGACAGTCCACCAAAATGGAAATTCTTCATCAGTAGTGGAGTCAACTTGAGATAGAGTACTGTCCGACATGGTAGCTAAGCAAGGAATGAGGTGAGCTGCAGACTGTTGTAACAGTATTGAAAAGTAGAGGGGGTAGACCTAATCATAGTGGAGGGGGAAATTTCAAGGTCATTCAAATTGGGTTTTAAAAAAAGGTTATTCCCCATCAGCCTCGTCATCTACGTTCTTCCCCACATCTTCATTTGCGTTGTCTCCCACATCTTCATGCAAAAAAAAGGAAAACCTACAAAGTAACATTGAAACTTTCCAACTGATGGTGGTGGGCGTTTTCTTCCGCAACCTTGCCGACACATGTAACTATGCCGTACAGTATGAACAGTACAACCATAATAAGTCCAAACAATAAAAGATAGCCGTTCACTATCATAATATTTTCTTAGTGGATCTGCTTTCTTCTTATCGCCCTCTCTTGCATCCTTTTCTCTAACTCATGGACGAAGTCACAGCATGCTTGAGGACATCTTTCATCTGTTGGTAGGTTTGCCATTGTTGATGTTGTCGGTTTGGCTGTGGAAGATGGAATGAGGTTTCCAATTGTGATGTGCCCTGTACACCAATAGTCAAGTGGTGGGGGTAGCTAAATAGTGGAGGGGGAAGTTTCAAGGTCATTCACATTGTGTTATAAAAAAACCTATCTTGTTACTGGGCTCATATGTCAGTAACAAGATAGGTGTTTTTGCTCTTTTACTTCTTTAATATAATGAAAAAATAAACATATTCTACAATGGTCAGAACAAGAAAAACAACTGCTAGTCAGCTGAAGTAATCCAAGTTGTCAGGCTCGGTCTTCATCGACAGTAGTGGGGAATGGGGGCTTTTGGGCCAGTTCAAGGTCACCCGAGCGATGACGTCATCGATGACGTCATCGAGGTCAATGACCCCATCGATGACGTCATCGATTGCATCATCGATGACGTCATCACCAATGACGTCACTTCCTTGACGTCACACCCATGACGTCACAGAAATGACGTGCTGATGACGTCATCACCCCTTACGTCACCAAGATGACGTCATCGATGTCACAAAGGTCAAGGTCACGCTGAAACCTAAATTTTTTTGGCACTTTTGCTGTTTCTCGCACTACGCTCCGAGTTTCAGTCACAGTTACCATGACCTTGACAACTTGGAGCGAATTTGCGATGAGAAACAGCAAAAGTGCTGAGGAAACTTGAAGTTTGCAACGTGACTCTGCCTAAACCGTCATGTGACACCGCTCGGGTGACCTTGAACTGACCCAGAAGCCCCCATTCGACCATTACTGCAACCGCGATGCGCACCCTAAGACAGACACCGAGCGACTGACTGTCCGGCCCCGCGCACTCTAGGTATATGGGAAGTGGTGGGGGAAATTGTGATGACCTTGGGAAACTTGAAAATGTCAAGCCGGGTAGCACCGTTTCGGTGCTACCTTAAAGTTACATGCTAAAGTGTGATGACCTTGAGTAAAAACATAGAAATACTACAAGTTGATACCGTCCCAGAGTTAAAGTGTGGTGACATTGAGTCAAAACACTGAAATACTATAAGTTAAAATCATCCCAGAGTTAAAGTGTGATGACCTTGAGTGAAAACACAGAAATAATACAAGTAGATCCCGTCCCAGAGTTAAAGTGTGGTGACCTTGAGTCAAAACACAGAAATACTACAAGTCGATCCCGCCCCAGAGTTAAAGTGTGACGACCTTGAGTTAAAAAACTGAAATGCTATAAGTCAAAATCATCCCAGAGTTAAAATGTGATGACCTTGAGTCAAAACACAGAAATAGTACAAGTCGATATCGTCCCAGAGTTAAAGTGTATTGACCTAGATTCAAAACTTGTAAAAATACTTACATATAGAGAGTTAGAGAACAGCGAAACGCACCGCATGGAAGCTGGAGACATACTGGCGGAGCGGTGTTGTGCAGCCTAGGGACTCAGTTGTGGTGGGGGGTATAGCCAACACTTAGAGTAGAAGTGTTGTGGGTGACCTTGACCCACTTACCCCCCCCCCCCCCCCCCCACCCCCCCCACCCCCCCCCCGAACTTTTTTTTCGGAAAAAATTTTGACCTTGACCAAAAAGTTTTTTGCTCCGGACGAGAAGTGACCCCCCCCCCTCCCCCACCCCCCCTCCCCCCACCCCCCTCCCCCCACCCCCCTCCCCCCCCCCCCCCCCGAACTTTTTTTTCGGAAAAATTTTTGACCTTGACCAAAAAGTTTTTTGCTCCGGACGAGAAGTGACCCACCCCCCCCGACAAAAAGTGCGAGCCCCCCCCCCCCCCCCCGACAAAAAGTGCGAGCCCCCCCCCCCCTCCCCCACCCCCCTCCCCCACCCCCTCCCCCCCACCCCCCTCCCCCCACCCCCTCCCCCCCCCACCCCCCAACTTTTTTTTCGGAAAAATTTTTGACCTTGACCAAAAAGTTTTTTGCTCCGGACGAGAAGTGACCCCCCCCCCCTGAACTTTTTTTTCGGAAAAATTTTTGACCTTGACCAAAAAGTTTTTTGCTCCGGACGAGAAGTGACCCCCCCCCCCCCACCCCCCACCCCCACCCCCCTCCCCCACCCCTGATATCCTGGGCGTGGCAGCCCCGGTGGGGATATAAGGGGGCCCAGCCAGAGCCAGCTCGCAGTCCGCTCCCGCGCGTTGAACGTGAACGATCGGGACGGACCGCCATAGGCATCACTAAACATTGAATGGCGCCTTCAGTGTTTAGCGAAGTCTACTCTAACTTTAAGACTTGTATTAGTTGTAAGATATTGCGCTTGCGTTTGGGTATTGCGAATTGTTCTATATTAGAGTGTTTTACTTGTACCCTATGTCTCCTGTGTGTGTGTGTCTTTTATCCTTTGTGTCTTGTTTGTCATATGTGTTTAATGTGTATGTGCTTGTTCCAGCATTGACTACGTTGAGCTCAATTGTGTGTTGTAAGTGTGTTATATTTTTCTAAAGTGTATACGCTTGTTGTAGCATTTCCCCCTTGAGCTTTTGCAATGCTCAAAGTAAATCGTAAAGACAGGGAACGGGAGTAGGCCCCCCGTGTAAAGTTACTTTTGTATAATTGTTAGGCTCCTCTCATGCATGCTTCAATGCGGCTGAGAACTCTCATGCATGCTTCAATGCGGCTGAGAAATAGGAGTTGGTCCGTTTGTACGCCTATATGGGGGTAATGAGCCGATGGCCTCTGCACTCGGACCGAGGACGTAAGCCACTAGGGTGTCCTCAGTTAGTTTCCCTTCCGGAAACTCAAAATTATGTAAATGAAACTTTGTTAGCTATTTGTGTTTTTTTGTCCCCAAGGCCCCCGAACATTCGTGGTTCGCCATGGATGTACGGGGGCCGAAATTTTTTAATGTTCGTATGGCCTTGACCTAGTAAGAACTTATATAAATTTACTGCATTGCTGAACTTAAATATTAAATATTAAAGATAGGGAACGGGAGTAGGCCCCCGTGTAAAACCACTTTTTATAATTAATTGTTAGGCTCCACTCATGCATGCTTCAATGCGGCTGAGAAATTGGAGTTGGTCCGTTTGTACGCTTATACGGGGGTAATGAGCCGATGGCCTCTGCACTCGGACCGGGGACATAAGCCACTAGGGCTGTCCTCAACCTCTTTCAAAATTATGTAAATGACCTTTTGTTAGCTATTGGAAAAGTTATTTGTTAGCAATGCAGTAAATGCTTAAGTCTTGCGTGGTGAAGGTTAGACGACATTGGATGTTGCCTGTTGTCATAGTTGGGTCTCTTCGGAGGCTACAGCGATGACAACCCAAGTGCCCCAGGTGGGGCTTAATTTTTTTAAAGTTTTTTCGTGACCTTGACCTAAATACAGTAATACCCCCCCCCCTCCCCTCCCCCACCCCCCCCCCCTCCCCCGGAACTTTTTTTTTGAGAAAAAATTTCGACCTTGACCAAAAAGTTTTTTGCTCCGGACGAGAAGTGCCCAAACAAAAAATTTGTACAAAGTAGTGGATTTAGACCAAAGATTATTGGTTTATCAAACCTGTTGAAGAATAAATTGAAAATGGGTGTTTAAAAGCCAAATCTGCTACATGATTGATAAACTGGATGTATATGACGTCACCTTCCCCCACCCTTCAACCTCGGGTATAAAGGGACCCGGTTGAGCGCGCTGCTCATTATTGCGTGGACATTCACCGAGTGCACACTCAAAGCCAAACTGTAAAAAAAAATGGCTCTTTGCGATATTTGTGGTGAGTTTTTCCAAGATGAAGATATCTTTGTTTTACACCGAGAATTGCATCATGAAGAGAACAGAAAAGAAGAGATTGTTGTAAGTGAAGAAGACTTGGATGCGTTTGATCGGTTATTGGAAAACTGCCAGAAGCAGATGGACGACTGTGATAGCTATCTACAGTTACACCGAGAATTGCATCGTGAAGAGGACAGAAAAGAAGAGATTGTAGTAAGTGAAGAAGACTTGGATGCGATTGATCGGTTTTTGGAAAAACCCTATAAGCAGAAGGACTGGGCTAGCTATTTACAGTTAATGCAAAGAAGAAGACCAAGTGTTATTCAATTTGCCGGAGCTGGACCATCTACAGCTGGAGGATTTATTCAAGAAGAGAAAATGGAAGAAGAAGATACGGAAGAAGTGGAAGATGTAAGACAACTGCGTACCCAAGAAGAGGATATGGAAGATATAAGACAACTGCGCACTACAGCCTTGCCAGGACCAGTTGTAATTCATTTCAAAATTAATAATGTGCGATTAGAATTGGAAAATTTTATAACTCAAGCTAAAAAACTAGTTGTAAAAACATTGACGGAAGAATTGGCAAGATTGAACTTTATTAAATTTGGATTGGTGTTGGAGGCTATGTTTACTAATACCGATGGTGAAAATTCACCGAGAGCATTCATTGCTAAAAACCGAACCCTTACAACCACATCTGATATCAACGAAATTTTAGAAGAATGTTTGGTTGAACTGCTAGTGAAACTTCAAGAACATGAAGGAAGAGGATCCGGCTGGACGCTATCATCAATTGAAGGTATGGATGTGAGGGTTCACAAGCATGGATATGGTATGAGAGGAAGCAGCTTTATCCCTCTACCAAAGGTGATCCGAGATACAAGATCATGTATCAATGTGAAAAATGAGGATAATGAATGTTTCCGGTATGCAATGTTAGCAAAATATGTGGAAGACCATTCCTGTAGACCTAGCATAGCATACGAAGCTGTTCAACACCGCTATAACTTCCAAGGTATGTCGTATCCTGTTAGTCTTAATGATGTTGCTAAATTTGAAAGAAAAAACCCAGGAGTTTCAGTTAATGTGTTTGGTTTAGACGAATCAAATAACGTATACCCGTTACGAGTTACAAAGACTGAACGTCAAAATCATACAGATTTGCTGCTATTGACCAAAGGTGAAATATCACATTATGTTTACATCAAGAACTTTGAAACTTTGGTTGGACGACAAGTGACTAAAAAGAAAATTAGAGTAACAGTGTGTAAGAGATGCTTTTGTTTCACAAATAAAGACTTGAGACGTGGAAGATCGGAGTGGTTGTCGGAACACCAGCGGCTTTGTAATGACAACTATGAAGTGAAGATTAGTCTGCCACCACCATCTAGAGCATTTGTCCAGTTCAATAAAACAGTTCACCAATACCGGATTCCACTAGTTATCTACGCTGACTTTGAATCCACGTTAGTGCCGCAGGAACTTTCGGATGGTGAAGTAACTAGAAGAACCAAATATCAATTGCATCAACCTAACAGTTTTTGCTTATTGGTGAAATCTACTTTACCTGAAGAACAATTGCAAGACTACGGCTTAACATCCACTCCGATACTCTACCGTGGGGAAGGAGCTGCTAAGTATTTTGTAGACCAGTTGTATAACATTGCTGAAAAGGCGGAACGCTTATACGGTAATGTTTTACCCATGAAACCTTTGAACCAAAATCAACAAGAAGAATACATTTCGGCAACAAGATGTTATCTATGCAAGAAGAGCTTCAGTGAAGAAAATCAAAAAGTAAGAGATCATGATCACCTCACAGGGTTATACAGAGGACCTGCTTGTAATTCATGCAATATAAATTACAAACTGCCTCAATTTATTCCTGTCGTGTTACACAATCTTAGCGGCTATGACTCCCACTTCATTATCCCAGAGTTAGGACGAGATGATGGAAAAATCGAAGTATTAGCTGAAACATTGGAGAAGTACATCAGTTTTTCAAAAACAGTTGGTAAAATTAAACTTCGCTTCGTAGACTCTTATAGATTTATGTCATCTAGTTTGAGCAAATTGTCTGAGAACCTAAGAAGAGAAGATCTAAAAGAAACCAGCAAAATTGTACCTGAAGATAAATTGGACTTAGTATTACGAAAAGGAGTTTTCCCCTATGATTATATAACTTCCACAGAAAAGTTTGAAGAAACCAGTCTACCACCGATTGAAGCCTTCAATAGCAAATTAAATGAAAGTGAAATCTCCGTTGAAGACTACAATCATGCGTGTAATGTTTGGAACCAACTAAACATTCAAACTTTAGGGGAATATTCTGATTTTTATATAAAATTGGATGTAACTCTGCTGTGCGATGTGATGGAAGAATTTCGGAACACCTGTTTCTCAGCATACGGATTGGATCCTTTACACTCGTATACATCCCCTGGATTAGCATGGCAAGCTATGCTCAAGTCAACTAACTGCCGATTGGAGCTTCTCACAGACATCGATATGGTCCTCATGATCGAATCAGGTGTACGAGGTGGTTTGACTCAAGCTGTGACAAGACATGTTAAGGCCAACAACAAGTATATCCCCAACTTCGACGAGCAACAACCATCACCCTACCTTGGATATTTTGATGCGAACAACCTCTATGGTTGGGCGATGTCAAATCCACTTCCCTACGCAGACTTCAAGTGGATTGACCCGACCACCATTGGTGACATATCACGGATTCCAAAAGATGGCCAAACAGGCTATATTTTGGACTGTGATTTTGAATATCCAGAACACCTTCACGACCATCATTACGACCTGCCTCTCCTAGCCAAGACTGAAGTTTCACCGACAGGAAGATGGCCCAAGCTGATGATGACCTTGGAGAATAAGAGTCGATATGTGGCACACTACTGGGTAGTTCAACAAGCACTTGAATTGGGCCTACGTATAGTGAAAATTCACAGAGCAATTGAATTCACCCAGTCTTGTTGGTTGAAACCATATATCGATTCCAACACTACAAGAAGAGCTGCAGCGACAACAGCATTTGAAAAGGACTTCTACAAATTAATGAACAACGCCATCTTTGGGAAGACCTTGGAGAACAAGAGAAAACACAAAATTGTAAAATTAGTAAGTGATCCTAGGAAATTGGAAAAATTAGTGCAAAAACCAAATTTCGGAACATCAATGATTATAAACGAAAATCTAGTTGCTGTCAGTATGAATAAAACAACAATAGTGATGGATCGTCCGTTATACATTGGAATGTCGATTTTGGATATAAGTAAAACTCTGATGTATGATTTCCATTACAACAAAATGGTTAAACACTATGGAAGAGACAACATTGGAGTTGCATACATGGATACCGACGCGTTTATCTACTGGATAAAGACTTTGGACATGTATGAAGATCTAAGGAGTTTCCCATACAAAGACGACTTTGACTTCTCTGACTATCCGAAGAACCATCCGAATTACAATGAAAAGAATAAAAAAGTAATTGGAAAATTTAAAGATGAAGCAAATGGAATACCTTTGGAGGAAATAGTTGCGCTGATGTCCAAATTATATTCCTTCAAGATGTATATGGAAAACGACATACCGACAGTGAAGAAAGCTAAAGGAGTCAAAACATCGTACTTGAAGAAACGTGTGACATTTGACCATTACAAGACCTGCTTGTTTGAAGATTCTACAATGTCTGCAACGTTCAACACTATCAGAAGCTTTAAACATGAGGTCTACAGTGTCACTGAAGTTAAAAGAGCACTATCAGCTCAAGATGATAAAAGGCATATTATGCCGGATAAGATTCATACTCTTCCTTTCGGCCACTACTCTCTAAACCCTATCAACTAGTAACCTATTCTTCGTCCTTCTACAACTTCGACCTTATTCCTTTCTCCTTCCGTAAAAAAATGGGGAACACGGCAAGTCCAACGCCGTGTTCCCCATTTTTTTACACAAGTTTGGATGACCTTGACCTATATAAATGATGTGAATATTTAAGACAACATTCATTGTGATTATACATGTGATACATGAAACATTCAAACCTGCAATATGAAGAACTCGAAGCAAGAAATTGTCAACGATCTTCATAAACCTGCAAGAAGAAAGTTTCCACGAAGAAATACAGTGATAAAAGGAATAAATGATTTATATCAAGCAGATTTAATCGAAATGATTCCTTATAGTAAACAAAATAGAGGATTTAAATACATATTGACTATTATTAATTGTTTTTCAAAAATGGCAGATGCTTTACCACTAAAAGATAAAAGTGGCAAAAGTGTTACAAAAGCAATGGAAACAGCTATACAAAGAGACAAACATACTATAAAACATTTACAAACTGATGATGGAAAAGAATATTTTAATAAGGAATTTGCAAATTTAATGAAAAAACACAACATTAACCATTACTCAACCAATTCAGAGGTAAAAGCATCAATAATTGAAAGATTCAACAGAACTTTAAAAGGTGCGATGTATAAGATGTTTTCTAACAGAGGATCGCACGTATGGATTGATATGTTACCAAAACTTATAAGCGATTACAATAACAAGTTTCATAGAACTATCGGTATGAAACCAAGCCAGGTGACTAATAAAAATGAAAAACTTGTATTAAAACGTATAAAAATGAATACTAAACCAAGAGTTGAAAAACTAAAGCCTAAAATGTTTAATGTTGGTGATAAAGTGCGAATAAGCAAATACAAAGGTGTATTCAGTAAAAGATATCTTCCAAACTGGACAAATGAGGTATTTACTGTATTTAAGGTGCAACCTACAATACCAGAAACTTACATTTTAAAAGATAATAAAGGACAATTGCTGGAAGGAGGGTTTTATGGACATGAAATGTTAAAATCAACAGTAGGTGATGTATATTTAGTTGAAAAGGTGTTGCAACGAAAAAAGGATAAGGTTAAAGTACGATGGTTAGGATTTAATAAGACGGAAGATTCTTGGATACCTAAAAAGGATCTAATATAATGATAGAGCATCATTTTGGGTTGAACCATTACAAAGGATGGAGATAATACCGCAAAAAGACAATTTTACTATTAATAATATAGATGAACTCACAGTGGATGGTTCTCAATTCAATACTGGAAAACACGGTGTTTTGTTACCAAACACGGTGCGTTGTCTGGTTACCGGTCCTTCCAATTGTGGAAAAACAAATGTAGTATTCAATTTGATTACAAATCCTAAAGGATTACGTTTTAATAATTTATATGTATTTTCAAAGTCACTACAACAACCAAAATATCAGTTATTGGAACAAATACTCAATAATGTGCCTGAAGTTAAATATTTTAAATTCAACGCGAGCGAGAGTGTCATGCAACCGCAAGAGGCTAAACCATTCTCAGTATTCATATTTGACGATGTATCTTGTGAAAATCAAAATACAATAAGAAATTACTTCGCCATGGGTCGACATAACAACATAGATAGCATTTATATTGGTCAAACTTACAGCAAAATACCGAAACAGCTCATTAGAGACAATGCAAACATGTTAATTGTATTTAAACAGGATGAAACCAACCTAAAACACATATATTATGACCATGTAAGTGCGGATATGTCATTTGAACGATTTAAAGAGTTGTGTGGAAAGGCTTGGGCTGAAAAGTATGGGTTTTTAACAATTATGAAGGAACAACCGCTAAACAATGGTCGATACAGGATAGGATTTGATAAATTTATACTAATACACTGATCATGATGTAAAACATTCATTGTTGTACAACACGTCTTGCTACAAACATGGTTAACCAAGAAAAGTTAATAAAGGAAATAAAATCACTTAGTGATTCTATTTGAGATAAAAACAGAGCATTAAAATTAGGTATTAGCGAAAGGGAGA
Organism: Neoaliturus tenellus; assembly: GCA_030545055.2. Lineage (NCBI taxonomy): Eukaryota > Metazoa > Arthropoda > Insecta > Hemiptera > Cicadellidae > Neoaliturus > Neoaliturus tenellus. The sequence continues at coordinate 74,768,918 of CM061535.1, read as the reverse complement.
AATTTCTTGAATCTACTTTTAAACCTATTACTGAACCCTTGAAACAATTAAACAAAAAATTTGCTAAACCCGTTTTGGAAGGAGATGCAATTGCACCTATTACAAAGTTTGAAAGAGAAAATGTAAAATCAGAAGATTTTAGTGATGAAGACCTGGAATCCTCTACATATAGTGGTTTTACCGGTGGAGAACCTGAAAGAGAGCTAGAATCACCAGACTATAGTGGTATAAGAGAATTATATGAAGTAAAAGCTAAAAGAGGACATGAAGATGTATCAACTGCTAGTGAAGAGGAAAAAGAAGAAGAAGCAAGGGAAGGTCCGTCAAACATAAGCTTGTTGGGTGAAAACATTCATAACAAAGGACCTTTAGGAAGGAAATACATGGTAAAAATGTTACTCGGAACAATTCCTAATAAGAATTACCATAGTTATGGAGCGAGATTAACAGAAGATGGTTTAATGATAGGTAATAGCCCGTTAAACGTTGACGAACATGATAATATTGTCATTGGTGATCAAAGGCATAAGGGCACAAAAGGATTATTTGAATTATTATTTGAAAATAAGCCTTCAGTATCGTTAGTGAAAGAAAAAGACATGGAAGCATATAAAAATATTTTGGAACAGACAAATGCATATAGGAGAAAGTATTTACCTGACCAGCCTCCTTTTAGATCTAAGTCTTTAAAATATAAAGAATTTGTATCCAAGTTAATACCAACTAGAAGACAAACAATGCCGTTAACACAAAGAAAACCTGTAAAACGAAGATTTATGGCATCCACTTTGGATGTAAGTGCTCAGGAACGAAGAAAAAGAAGTAAGTCCGTTACGGGTACAGGTTTAATGAAGAAACTATATAACACAAATGTGATTTATTACAATAATATCAATAAATTGGTGGATAGAATGAAACTAATACATGAAGCTAAAGAAGCGGGTCATACTGGATTGGAAAACGAATGGGTGGCTTTAGTGGATGAACTCCGAAACCGTGGGGTAATCTCATAAAAATGCGTTACTCCCTAGAATACTATTCAGTTGCACTATGAGTGTCGACAAGTTCGGACGTTACTCCTCGGATGGGTTATATTATGCCAATAGTTTAAAAAGAAGTGCTGGTTTACCACAAACACCTGATGGAGATTATGATATAACTAATAAAAGGTTAAAAAACATAAAAGATCCCACAGATGAAAACGATGCAATAAATTTAAAAGTATTAAAAGAAAAGATATCACCAACATTAAGACTACAGAAAAACACATATGACGCAGGTAATCATAGAATTGTCAATGTTGGTAAGCCAAATCAAAACGCTGATGCAATAAACAAAGGTTATTTATCATCAGAATTAAAAAATACGTTAAAATTCAATGGAAAAACGTATACTGCTGAAAATAAACGTATATCCAACGTAGATGACCCTAAAGATGCAAAAGACAGCGTAAATAGACGCTATTTACATTCATTAATACCTGAAAAGACAAAAGATGGTTTTTCTTTTTATAAATTTGTTATTAACGATATAGGTTATCCGAAAAATGAAAATGATGCTGTAAATTTAAAATATATAAAAGATCATTGTATTACACGTGATGTAGGAGTTATTGATTGTCTAGGTAATTGTTTAGCGAATGTTAAAGATGGTTCGGCACCATCAGATGGTGCAACAGTGGGTCAAATGAAGGAAACTTTAAAGCAAGAAACATCTGGATTTGTAAAACAGGATCAAGTAGTATCACGGTCGGGTGATGTGTTTGTACAAGGAAATGAAAAGTTTATTTTACTTGAACAAAAAAATAATGTTTGGGATTGCAAAGACATGAAATTATCAAATGCGCAATTAGCTACAGATGCTCATGATGTTCCGATTTTATCACAAGTTTTACATACTAATCCAAACAATTATCATAGAAGTTGGTTGGGTACAAATAGAAGAATAATTGACATATTTCCAGGTATCGATGATTACGATTGTGTTGTAGTAAAACAATCTTTAATATTAGACAAACCAAAAGGTAGTACTTTCAATGCGAAAAATAAGAAAATAGGTAATTTGGCACAAGGAACAGATCCAAAGGATGCTGCAACTGTAGGACAAACATTACAATATGATAGTGCAAATCAAGAGTTTATTTATAATACCAAAAGATTTAAATTAATGGATGTAAATGATTATCAAAATATATTAATTGCAGATCCAAATTCATTTAGCGGATTTAGAAAATTGTCTGGTGAGGAATTTATTCATAAAAATCATGTATTTAGAAATGAAGCAGACAGATCATTAATTAGTGCAGATTTAAAATATTTTAAATGTCCCGGGAATGATGCAAATGTAACTGATGAAGACTAAGAATTTGTATAAAAACTGATATGGGTTAGAAATCGGGACTAATATTATAAAAATGGGTTACACTCTAGAATGTTATTCAGTTGCACCATGAGTGTTGACAAGTTCGGACGGTATTCATCAGATGGATTATATTACTTTAATACTTTAAAAAGAGGTGTTGGATTACCACAAACACCTGATGGAGATTATGATATTAGTAATAAACGGTTAAAAAACATTAATGATCCCACAGATGAAAATGATGCAATAAATTTAAAAGTATTAAAAAAAGAGATATTACCAACGCTGAAACTAAACAAAAACACATATAACGCGGGTAATCATAGAATTTCCAACGTCGGTAAGCCAAATCAAAACGCTGATGCAATAAACAGAGGTTATTTATCATCGGAATTGAAAAATACGTTAAAATTCGATGGAAAAACGTATAATGCTGAAAATCGACGTATATCTAACGTAGCAGACCCTGTAGATGAAAAAGACAGCATAAATAGACGCTATTTACATTCTATAATACCTGAAAAGACAAAAGATGGGTTTTCTTTTTATAAATTTGTTATTAACGATATAGGTTATCCAAAGAATGAAAATGATGCTGTAAATTTAAAATACATCAAAGATCATTGTATTACACGTGATGTAGGAATTATTGATTGCTTTGGTAATTGTTTAGCGAATGTAAAAGATGGTTCTGCACCATCAGATGGTGCAACGGTGGGGCAAATAAAGGAAACTTTAAAACAAGAAACATCTGGTTTTGTGAAACAAGACCAAGTAGTAACACGACAAGGAGATGTATTTGTACAGGGAAATAAAAAGTTTACTTTACTTGAAGAAAACAATAGTGTTTGGGATGGTAAAGGAAAGTCATTGACAAATTTAGGTATTGGTGAAAAGCCTGGTGATGCTGTTACTTATGAACAGATAATACAATTAGAGCCAACTGGAAAACAATGGTGGAATTGTGATAACAAACGATTAACAAATGTTGCAGACCCTGATTATGCTGATAACGCTGTAACTGTTAATTTTCTTGTTAAAGTAATAGGTAATTTATTATTTGATATGCATAATTATATTGCAGCCGGACAACATAAACCTATTGATGAAAAAATGAGAAGTGCATGGATTAAACAAGAAATTCTTTATAAATACTTTTTTAATCATAATACACAAAAGTTTAGATCAACAGATTGGGGTACTTTTGATATTTAATTAAATAACACCATAAATTACATCATTTATGTGCAACCTGTCATAGAGGTAACACATAGGTTACGCTTTTCGAATATAAAAGACAATCATGGCATTTCATTACACCAGTCCATATCGAGACACTGTAAGGAAAGGAGGTGGGATCACGTCCACAGCGGTTTCTCTATTAAGTAAAGCCTTAAATCGAATTCCAGTAGGATCTATCGTAAATAGAGCAATAGACGCTTTACCATACGAATTTCATATACCGGGAGGTTATCAGTATTGCGGACCAGGAACTAAATTGAAAAAACGACTGGAAAGAGGTGATCCAGGCATAAATAAGTTAGATCAGGCTTGTAAAGAACACGATATCGCATATTCCACGTTTACCGATTCAAAAAATAGGTCAATCGCTGATAAAAAGCTAGCGAATATAGCTTGGCAACGAGTAAAGTCTAGTGACGCTAGTATTGCGGAAAAAGCAGCAGCTTTAGCGGTAACAGCAGGTATGAAGGCTAAAACAGCGGTAGGAGGTGGAAAAAGGAGGGGTAAGAATAAAAAAGGATCAAGCAAGAGAAAACATGGTGGTAATATTAGACTAAAAAGACGTTCTCCAAGGAAAAATAATAAAAAACCGACAATATGGTCAATGGTAAAAAACGGGGCTGGTCTATACCTAAGACCGTATCGTGCATATTAAATAAAAGAAATCAATTGGTTATACCGCATAAAGCGTTGACTAATGTTGAATTATTTAAATATATTTCCTGTTTAAAAATACCATTTTTCCGCGGAGTATTTATGAAAGACAGTTTACCAAAGAAAATATGGAAAAATGAGACTGGAATCGTAAATTTGGATAATACTGAAGGGCCCGGCACCCATTGGGTGTGTTATAAGAAACTAAATAGTAATGTATATTATTTTGATAGTTTTGGAAATTTGCCACCACCTAAAGAACTTGAACATTACTTTAAATCTGCTAAAAACATATATTACAACTATAAAAGAGAACAACCTGATAATACTTCAATATGCGGCCATTTATGTTTGGAATTCCTAGCTAAAAGTATCAGTCACTATTGAGATGTCTTCCTATACGGTATCATTAACAGGAAAATCGTCCACTTTACGAAGTATCCTTTTTCCAGCGTTACGCTTGCAAAAAGGAAGATTTTGGGAGGCAGCACTGTTGGATTTTACAACTTACAACTCTATTCCCAATGTTACGGAAGGTAAAAATAACTTATTGCATTATTATAAAGGAAAAGATGCCAGTGGGAAGTTTACAGACTTGGAAGTTTGCACTCTACCCACAGGTTCTTATGAAATTGATCATATTAATGAATTTTTGCAAAATAAAATGGGAAAAGACAATATAACGCTAAAAGGTAATAACAATACAATGAAAGCTGAGCTTACTTCAAAATATTATATAGATTTCAGTAAGTCACACTCAATTGGTGATTTATTAGGATTTCCCAAAGATGGAGCAATTTTAGAACCAAATAAAACACATTCCGGTAAACAAACTGTAACAATATTAAAAGTCAATAGTATAGACATAACTTGTAATATTATACAAGGAGCTTACAGAGATGGAGCAAATACTCATATAATACATACTTTTTACCCCAGTGTACCACCTGGATTTAAAATTGTTGAAAAGCCGCAAAACCTGGTATATCTACCTTTGAACACCACTTTCATTTCAGACATCGTGTTGAACGTATTGGATCAAGACGGTAACTTGATAGATTTCCGAGAAGAGCCTATTACGGTTAGATTACATTTAAAATCAACACTTTAATATAACATCATGGGTTTAACATTTAAAAGCGAACAACCTACGGGAATCCGCATTAGTAGCTCTTCAGCTGTGGAGGAGTTAACACGCGAGAACATTCGTTTCTTAGAGAGAATTGGATTAAAAGTAACCGATAATGGATATACTGGATATAGCTCAGGGTCCAACATTCGACGAAACCCTATGGGAAAAAGAATATCACACCCACAACCCTTACACTTCATCAAAATTAAACAATAACGATGAAATTCGTATTCCCATACAAAATCAAGACATTTACACACTACCATGTGAAAGTTACTTGTATATTGAAGGAAAAGTTACTAAAAAGGACGGTACTACTACTGGTACAACAGTTCCATTTATAAATAATCCCATGGCTTTCCTGTTTGATGAAATTAGATATGAAATATCAGGTGTAACAGTTGATTCTACTAAAAAAGTAGGTATTGCAACAACTTTAAAGGGATTAACATCTATATCACCTAATGAAACCAATTTAATACAACCTGCAGGATGGGTTTTACCTGCAAAAGACACAATCACTCCAGATACAAATGGAAATTTTGATTTTCATATTCCGTTACGTTTGTTGCTTGGTTTTGCTGAAGATTATAGGAAAATAATATTAAACGTTAAACAAGAATTAGTTTTGTTGAGATCTTCAAACGATAAAGATATTATTAAAGCTCCAGACGGTACAACAGATGCAACTTTAGAATGGAAATTAACATTAGACATAATTGTATGGAGAGTTCCACATGTTAAATTAGCTGACGAGCATAGAATGCTACTATTAAGAAAGTTAAAGGCTGATCGTGATATTGTAATTCCTTTTAGAAGTTGGGAATTTCATGAACATCCCAGCTTGCCAACTACGGATCGACACACTTGGACAGTTAAAACATCTAATTATGTGGAACGAGCCAGGTATATTATATTTGGTTTACAAACAGGCAGAAGAGACACCATCACCAAACATGCAGGCCAATTTGATCATTGCAACTTGAAAAATATTAAAGTTTATTTAAATTCACAATTTTTTCCATACGATAATTTAAATGTGTCATTTGCTAATAAAAAGTACAGCATATTGTACGATATGTATGCAAGATTCCAAAGTTCATATTATGGTAAAACGAATGCACCTTTACTATCACCAGAAAAATACTTAGATGGTTACCCTATAGTTGTAATCGATTGTTCTAAACAAAATGAATCGGTAAAATCATCAAGTGTAGATATAAAAATAGAAATGGAATTCAACGCGCCTATATCGGCTAATACAACTGCATACTGTTTAATTCTACATGATAAAATCGTAACATACACACCTTTAACTGGAATTGTTAAAAATGTATTGTAAAAGACCGGTTTTCCTACATTCCAATGCATTCCGCGAGTATAAAAGCAGAGCGTTCAGCTCGCTCCTTATCAGTTTGTTGCCTGTTGTTGTATGGGTAGCATCTTATTCAATATGACTTCTCCTAGTGGTACACAAGAAAATGTAGTAGATATTGAGAAGGAGATATCCGACTTTTTAGATCTTCAAGGTCAACCGGAGGGAGATGAACACAACGCTTGCGGACAACTCCACGCCAGTAATAATGTTGAGGAAAAAGGTAAAAGAAGAAAGAATGCACACAAGAGGAAAAGGGATATTGAAGATAATATTTCTCCTAACATATTAAGTGAGGTATTCTTGCGAATATTTTACCCAATCTCTTCCAGTTTGGACAAAAGTGTTTTAATCGGTGTTATGAAATCGACGGATTATTCACCTACTGTAATTTTAACTCATGGACCCAAAATGATTTTGTTCACCGATAGTGCTTGGGAATCTTTTATGAAGCACTTGCATCTGCTAGAATGCTATTTAACTAGTAACATGTATGGAAGAAAGACAAGAGTAGGACTTTTGGATTCAAATGTGGAAATTGATATTATAAAGAATCGTGGTGACCATCAGTTGCGGTTTAGAGACACAACAATACATGATAGAAAGATTCAACTTAATCGAGAAGAGTTTTTTATTCTAACCTGTGCAACTGAACCAATAACAAGATACTTGAGACAACTAGTGTTTTCAAGTTCTATTATTAAAGATTATTTGGAAGACACTTTGGACAAACAACCGGACGCACCTATACTGTACGGACCTGTGGATACTTCTATATTTAATAGAGTTCCTCATGAAGTACAAATGTGGAGACAATTGGAAAAATACGCTCAACTACATAAGAAATCAGTAAAACAGGAAGAAGAGGAAGAAGGAGGAGAAGAATCAAGTGTTAGTGATGAAAATGAAAACAAGGAGAATGTAAAGATGGAAACTTAGATGACAATGGTTGGTTTTTAAAACAATATCAAACGCTTTGTGGGGTTAGGCCTACCGGGGACGGTGCCCACGTTAAATATACACCAACGCGCCAACAACTGTACGGCCTGGTATAAAAGTCGTACCTACCGTGGTGTGGAAATCAGTTGATCTTTGGACTTCGACATGAGCAGACGAGTGGCCTTCGCAATGGACAAGGAAGAAGAACAAGTAAAGTCCAAACCTGGTATAATTGAGTTCCAAGCGTTTCGGGGTAATGACGATAGATTTATCATAAAAGAACTTGTGTTTTTCGACATCAATACAGGTGTTCCATATACATTTTTGTTCAAACCACCATGTTCTTATTCATCATTAACTAGCAAAGCCGCTACTACCAACAGGTGGATTTCAAAATATTTCCATCATATCGATTCGTATGATGGTTTTGCAAGTTACACAGACTTGTATCACATCATGCATCAGTTTTCAAACAGGTTTACCAATATTTATACAAAAGGACTGGAAAAGAAGAGATGGATCGAAGAATTTACTCATGTTCCGGTTAATGATGTGGACTTGGATAAAAACTACAAGTATACGATGGAAAATGTTTGTATTTGTACTAAAAGTCCAGAACATGAAAAAGATAGACATTGCGCTTTTAAAAAACGCCTATAAACTCGCATCTTACCTTCAAAGTGGGGAAGTGGGGAGTGGTGGGGGTGACGGGGGTTATATAAGTGAGGAGCAGACCGGGACCTGGCATGAGTATTACTCGAGATTCCGAGACGACAACATCTCCCAGCAAGAAGACGAAGAAGAAGACACTCTTTAACTCAACCATGGCATCTCACCAGTTCCTGCAAACTTTGGTTGAGCAGTTCAATGCTCACTCCAAATCTACCATACTACCTGTCAAGAAGTGTTCCGAACTTAAAGATGAGAAGCACTACATTATCCACGCCATGAAGAAGATGGAGACTACAGTTGGAGAGGCCATCTGCTGCAGTCTTAGCGAGGCACCATTCACTCCGGGGGATGAGCCCAAGTTCCAAGTCTACCTGCCAAAACGATTCGTCCATCTCCTCCAGAACGAGGATCTGCGCTCCATCCAACCTGGCTGTCTCTACCTGGTTTCCCACGGTTGCACGGGTAGCAATTCCACCGAGTTGACCATCCACATCGTCGACAAGCAGCAGTGTTAGATTTAAGTTTTACTGTTGTACATATGTTATTGTAATGTTTTATAAATAAACCATAAAAGACAAAAAAAAATACAAAAGACAAAAAATGCAACATATCAATATGTGAGGTTTGTCACATATTGATATGTTGCATTTTTTTTAAACTTCGCGGGTGACCTTGACCTTTGACCTTTGCATTTCACAGTTACCCCTACCACCAAGCTAAAGGTCAAACATGCTTCAATGCAAACACCCCCACCACTTTTTCATAGTACCCCCAAGCGCTGTGCCTCAGCTTCATTTCAACTCCGACGGTCAACAGTACAACATCAAGATGTCTCTCAATGTAAGTTGTGCTAGTTACGAGGAGGTAACCATTAAGACTCAGCAGGAGCTGAACGACTTGTACAAGGAGTTGCAGCTGATGGTGGCGCGAGGCTACCGTATAAATGTGCAAGTCTACGCTTGCAATATACGCAATCTCCGACACCCAAAAGAAGAGTCTGGACATTACTCTTCTCCAGCGACTTCATCACCGGCGTCCATGAAGACTGAAGCGAGCCAGACTTTGGATTATTTCAGCTGACTAGCAGTTGGTTTCTTCTTCTTACCATTGTAGAATATGTTTATTTCTTTATTATATTAAAGATGTAAAAGAGAAAAAACACCTATCTTGTTACTGACATATGTGCTCAGTAACAAGATAGGATTTTTTAAAACACAATTTGGATGACCTTGAAACTTCCCCCACTTTTTTATAGTACCCCCAAGCGCTGTGCCTCAGCTTCATTTCAACTCCAACGGTCAACCATACAACATCAAGATGTCTCTCAATGTAAGTTGTGCTAGTTACGAGGAGGTAACCATTAAGACTCAGCAGGAGCTGAACGATTTGTACAAGGAGTCCAAAAATGAGGTTGTCAACAAAACCGATGATCAACAATTGTGGGACTCCTCTATTACAGAAAAGGAATTACATGCAGCCGTCGAAGCTGTCGAGGAAAAGGAAAAGAACCTTAGGCAGCTCTGGTTGGCTCAGATGGATATTTGCGGATCTGTGCCGCGTGATGATTTTGAACTTCAATGTCAGATGGCGATTACCCAGCAACTAGAAGAAGCCGAAAAGGAGCTAAAGAGTGGAGGTACTATTTGGGCGGAGGTGAAAACTGAGAAACATGAAGAATATACCGAATATGATGATTAAACGTACTGTTGATCCCAATCCTTTTAGTTTAAGTGGTTATGTTATAAGTAAATAGACAAAGTTTCCTTTTTTAAAACTCCATTTGGGTGACCTTGAAATTTCCCCCACCACTCTGTTATACCAGCATTGCTCGCTGCAACAAGCATCATTCCTCCTCCAACAACCATGGCGGACACACCTGCTTGCGATGACATGTCTTCCACCGAAGATGTACCCACTACAAGTTGGAAATTGACAATCAACGACGTGCATTATTTAGAAACCATCTGCGATTGGATGAAGTCTATTCTCCTCGACAACCCGGGAATAAAGCTCAAGGTCACTTTAGATTATGATTGGTCTGAAGTTATAATGCAGCAAGACGATCAAGAATCAGATCACAGTGGAGGTCAACAATCACCGGAGTATTTGTCACATTTACCGTTGTCAACCATATATCCTACAAATGAGGTGGAAAGGGAAGAAGAGGAGCATGAAGTTTAGAGTTTCTTATTTTTTAAAACCCAATTTGGATGACCTTGAGATTTCCCCCACCACTTTCCATATACCTAGAGTGCGCAGAGCCAGACAGTCAGTCGCTTGGTGTCCGTCGAAGGGTGCACATCGCTGTTGCTACTCCAATTCCTGACAATTTGGGGTAGTTCAAGGTCGCCACACTTCTACTTTGGAACGACATCAACTTGTAGTATTTCTGTGTTTTGAATCTAGGTCAGTACACTTTAACTCTGGGATGATATCGACTTGTACTATTTCAGTGTTTTGACTCAAGGTCATCACACTTTAATTCTGGGATGATTTCGACTTATAGCATTTCAGTGTTTTAACTCAAGATCGTCACACTTTAACTCTGGGGGCGGGATCGACTTGTAGTAGTATTTCTGTGTTTTGACTCAAGGTCACCACACTTTAACTCTGGGATGATTTCAACTTATAGTATTTCAGTGTTTTGACTCAATGTCACTACACTTTAACTCTGGGGCGGTATCAACTTGTAGTATTTCTATGTTTTTACTCAAGGTCATCACACTTTAGCATGTAACTTTAAGGTAGCACCGAAACGGTGCTACCCGGCTTGACATTTTCAAGTTTCCCAAGGTCATCACAATTTCCCCCACCACTTCCCATATACCTAGAGTGCGCGGGGCCGGACAGTCAGTCGCTCGGTGTCTGTCTTAGGGTGCGCATCGCGGTTGCAGTAATGGTCGAATGGGGGCTTCTGGGTCAGTTCAAGGTCACCCGAGCGGTGTCACATGACGGTTTAGGCAGAGTCACGTTGCAAACTTCAAGTTTCCTCAGCACTTTTGCTGTTTCTCATCGCAAATTCGCTCCAAGTTGTCAAGGTCATGGTAACTGTGACTGAAACTCGGAGCGTAGTGCGAGAAACAGCAAAAGTGCCAAAAAAATTTAGGTTTCAGCGTGACCTTGACCTTTGTGACATCGATGACGTCATCTTGGTGACGTAAGGGGTGATGACGTCATCAGCACGTCATTTCTGTGACGTCATGGGTGTGACGTCAAGGAAGTGACGTCATTGGTGATGACGTCATCGATGATGCAATCGATGACGTCATCGATGGGGTCATTGACCTCGATGACATCATCGATGACGTCATCGCTCGGGTGACCTTGAACTGGCCCAAAAGCCCCCATTCCCCACTACTATCGACGCCGGTGAGGAAGCTGTCGAGGAGTGTCCAGGCTCTTCCTTGGGCTGCCGGGTGTTCCGTATATTGCAAGCGTAGACTTGCACGTTTATACGGTAGCCTCGTGCCACCATCAGCTGCAACTCCTTGTACAAGTCGTTCAGCTCCTGCTGAGTCTTAATCGTGACTTCCTCATAGCTGGCACAGCTTACATTTAGAGACATCCTGATGATGTTGTTCGGTTGGCTGTTGGAGTTGAAATGAAGCCGAGGCACAGCGCTTGGAGGTACATGAAAAAGTGGTGGGGGTAAAAGTGGTGGGGGTATGGAAGGTCCAATTAAGCCGTTCTAAATTTTTCCACTGGTACAACGGAATTGAACAAATGGCACAGGTGTTCTCAAACTTAAACACCGGTGCTAGAATACCAAACTGCCTTATACCTCCATCCAGTACAAATTGTCGAAGATCACCAACAGCTGCGTCACCACAAGGTTTACAAAACTTTTCCCCATCGTTGAACTTATACCAAGAGTACTCCGAGTAGCCTCTATTTTCCCTCTTGTAGTCTTTGATATCTTCTTTTATCGTTAGTGGGATATTTTCTTGTAAACAAGTTGGGAACAAATGTTTCTGAGTTATAACTCGTTGTAAGCAAAGCTCGTACAAGGTGCTCATCGTTTGCTAGTTGGCAACAGACTGACCGTTTTCGCATCCAAGCAGGTTTGAATTCTAGTGCGGTAGTGGGGGTAATTGTGAAATTCAAAGGTCAAAGGTCAAAGTCATCCACGAATTTAAAAAAAATGCAACATATCAATATGTGACAAACTTCACATATTGATATGTTGCATTTTTTATTTTTTTTTTGTTTTTTATCATTTATTTATAAAACATTACAATAACATATGTACAACAGTAATACTTAAATCTAACACTGCTGCTTGTCGGCGATGTGGATGGTCAACTCGGTGGAATTGCTACCCGTGCAACCGTGGGAAACCAGGTAGAGACAGCCGGGTTGGATGGAGCGCAGATCCTCGTTTTGAAGGAGATGGACGAACCGTTTCGGTAGGTAGACTTGGAACTTGGGCTCATCCCCTGGAGTGAACGGCGCCTCGCTGAGACTGCAGCAGATTGCCTCTCCAACTGTAGTCTCCATCTTCTTCATAGCATGGATTATGTAGTGCTTCTCATCTTTTAGTTCAGAGCACTTCTTCACAGGTAATATTGTTGACTTGGAGTGAGCATTGAACTGCTCAACGAAAGTTTGAAGGAACTGGTGAGATGCCATGGTCAGATCGTCTTCTTGCTCGGAGATGTTGTCGTCTCGGAATCTCGAGTAATACTCATGCCAGGTCCCGGTCTGCTCCTCACTTATATAACCCCCGTCACCCCCACCACTCCCCACTTCCCCACTTTGAAGGTAAGATGCGAGTTTATAGGCGTTTTTTAAAAGCGCAATGTCTATCTTTTTCATGTTCTGGACTTTTAGTACAAATACAAACATTTTCCATCGTATACTTGTAGTTTTTATCCAAGTCCACATCATTAACCGGAACATGAGTAAATTCTTCGATCCATCTCTTCTTTTCCAGTCCTTTTGTATAAATATTGGTAAACCTGTTTGAAAACTGATGCATGATGTGATACAAGTCCGTGTAACTTGTAAAACCATCATACCAATCGATTTGATGGAAATATTTTGAAATCCATCTGTTGGTAGTAGCGGCTTTGCTAGTTAAAGATGAATAAGAACATGGTGGTTTAAATAAAAACGAATAAGGAACACTTGTATTCATGTCCAAAAACACAAGTTCTTTTATAATGAATCTATCATCATTACCACGAAACGCTTGAAACTCAATAATACCAGGCTTGGACTTTACTTGTTCTTCTTCTCCCTTGTCCATTTTGAAGGTCACACGTCTGCTCATTATGAAGTCAGGAGGTCAACTGATTTCCACACCACGGTAGGTACTACTTTTATACCAGGCCGTACAGTTGTTGGCGCGTTGGTGTATATTTAACGTGGGCACCGTCCCCAATAGGCCTAACCCCACAAAATGTTGGATATTGTTTTAGAAAATAACCATTATCATCTAAGTTTCCATCTTTATAGTTTCCTTGTTTTCGTTTTCATCACTAACACTTGATTCTTCTCCTCCATCTTCCTCTTCTTCCTGTTTTACTGATTTTTTATGTAGTTGAGCGTACTTTTCCAATTGTCTCCACATTTGTACTTCATGAGGAACTCTATTAAATATAGAAGTATCCACAGGTCCGTATAATATAGGTGCGACCGGTTGTTTGTCCAAAGTGTCTTCCAGATAATCTTTAATAATCAAACTTGAAAACACCAGTTGTCTCAAGTATCTTGTTATAGGTTCAGTCGCACAGGTTAAAATGAAAAACTCCTCTCGATTAAGTTGAATTTTGTTATCATGTCTTGTTGTGTCTCTAAACCGCAGCTGATGATCACCTCGATATTTAATAATATCGATTTACATGTTTGAATCCAAAAGTCCTACTCTTGTCTTTCTTCCAAACATGTTACTACTTAAATAGCAGTCTAGCAGATGCAAGTGTTTCATAAACGATTCTCAAGCACTTTCCGTAAACAAAATCATTTTGGGTCCATGAGTTAAAATTACAGTAGGGGAATAATCTGTTGATTTCATAACACCGATTAAAACACTTTTGTCCAAACTGGAAGAGATTGGGTAAAATATTCGCAAAAATACCTCACTCAATATGTTTGGAGAAATATTATCTTCAATATCCATTTTCCTCTTTTTTGCATTCTTTCTTCTTTTACCTTTTTCTTCAACATTAGTACTGGCGTGAAATGGTCCGCAAACGTTGTGTTCATCTCCTTCCCGTTGACCTTGAAGATCTAAAAACTCAGATATCCCCTTCTCAATATCTACCACATTTTCAGGTGTACCATTAGGAGAAGCCATATTGAATACGATGCTACCCATACAACAACAGGCAACAAACTGATGAGGAGCGGCCTGCGCGCTCTGCTTTTATACTCGCGGAATGGAATAAAATTTAACAAAAACCGGTTTTTATAATACATTTTTATCAATTCCGGTTAAAGTCGTGTATGTTACAATTTTGTCATGTAGAATTAAACAGTATGCAGTTGTATTTGCAGGTATAGTCTCGTTGAATTCCATTTCTATCTTTATATCTACACTTGATGATTTTACTGATTCATTTTGTTTAGAACAATCGATAACAACTATCGGGTAACCATCTAAGTATTTTTCTGGTGATAGTAAAGGTGCATTTGTTTTACCGTAATATGAACTTTGGAATCTTGCATACATATCGTACAATATGCTGTACTTTTTATTAGCGAATGACACATTTAAATTATCATATGGGAAAAATTGTGAATTTAAATAAACTTTAATATTTTTTAAGTTGCAATGATCAAATTGACCTGCATGTTTGGTGATGGTGTCCCTTCTGCCTGTTTGTACACAAAATATAATATACCTGGCTCGTTCCACATAATTAGATGTTTTAACAGTCCAAGTGTTACGATCCGTAGTTGGCAAGCTGGGATGTTCATGAAATTCCCAACTTCTAAAATTAATTACAATATCACGATCAGCCTTTAACTTCCTTAATAGTAGCATTCTATGCTCATCAGCTAATTTAACATGTGGAACTCTCCATACAATTTAGTCTAATGTTAATTTCCATTCCAAAGTTGCATCCGTTGTGCCGTCTGCAGCTTTAATAATGTCTTTATCGTTTGAAGATCTCAACAAAACTAATTCCTGTTTAACATTTAATATTATTTTTCTATAATCTTCAGCAAAACCAAGCAACAAACGTAATAGAATATGAAAATCAAAATATCCCTTTGTATCTGGACTGATTGTGTCATTTACAGGTAAAACCCATCCTGCAGGTTGTAGTAAATTTGTTTCATTAGGTGATATAGATGTTAACCCCTTCAAAGTTGTTGCAATACCTACTTTTTTAGTGGAATCAACTGTTACACCTGATATTTCATATCTAATTTCATCAAACAGGAAAGCCATAGGATTATTTAGAAATGGAACTGTTGTACCAGTAGTAGAACCGTCCTTTTTAGTAACTTTTCCTTCAATATACAAGTAACTTTCACATGGTAATGTGTAAAAGTCTTGATTTTGTATGGGAATACGAATTTCATCGTTATTGTTTAATTTCGATGAAGTGTAAGGGTTGTGGGTGTGATATTCTTTTTCCCATAGGGTTTCGTCGAATGTTGGACCCTGCGCTATATCCAGTATATCCATAATCGGTTAATTTTAATCCAATTCTCTCTAAGAAACGAATGTTCTCGCGTGTTAACTCCTCCACAGCTGAAGAGCTACTAATGCGGGTCCCCGTAGGTTGTTCGCTCTTAAATGTTAAACCCATGATCTTGTATTAAAGTGTTGATTTTAAATGTAATCTAACCGTAATAGGCTCTTCTCTGAAGTCTACTAAGTTACCGTCTTGATCCAATACGTTCAACACGATGTCTGAAATGAAAGTGGTGTTCAACGGTAGATATACCAGGTTTTGTGGCTTTTCAACGATTTTAAATCCAGGTGGTACACTTGGGTAAAAAGTATGTATAATATGGGTGTTAGCCCCATCCCTGTAAGCTCCTTGTATAATGTTACAAGTTATGTCTATACTATTGACTTTTAATATTGTTACTGTTTTCTTACCGGAATGTGTTACATCTGGTACTAAAATTGGCTCATCTTTGGAAAATCCTAATAAATCACCAATTGAGTTTCGTTGAGTAAAATTTATATAATATTTGGAAGTAATTTCAGCTTTCATTGTATTATTATTACCTTTTAATGTTATATTGTCTTTTCCCATTTTAGTTTGCAAAAATTCATTTATATGATCAATTTCATAAGATCCTTTCGGTAACCTGCACTCTTGTAAGTCTGTAAACTTCCCACTGGCATCTTTTCCTTTATAATAATGCAATAAGTTATTTTTACCTTCCGTAACATTGGGAATAGAGTTGTAAGTTGTAAAATCCAATAGTGCCGCCTCCCAAAATCTTCCTTTTTGCAAGCGTAACGCTGGAAAAAGGATACTTCGTAAAGTGGACGATTTTCCTGTTAATGATACCGTATAGGAAGACATCTCAATAGTGACTGATACTTTTAGCTAGGAATTCCAAACATAAATGACCGTATATTGAAGTATTATCAGGTTGTTCTCTTTTATAGTTGTAATATATGTTTTTAGCAGATCTAAAGTAGTCTTGAAGTTCTTTTGGTGGTGGCAGATTACCGAAACTATCAAAATAATATACATCGTTATTTAGTTTCTTATAACAAACCCAATGGGTGCCAGACCCTTCAGTATTATCCAAATTTACAATTCCAGTCTCATTTTGCCACATTTTCTTTGGTAAACTGTCTTTCATGAATACTCCTCGGAAAAATGGTATTTTTAAACGGGAAATATATTTAAATAATTCAACATTGGTTAACGCTTAAGTGGTATAACCAATTGATTTCTTTCATTTAATACGCACGATAAGGTCTTAGGTAAAGACCTGCCCCGTTTTTTACCATAGACCACACGGTGGGCTTCTTCCTGCCTTTTCTGGTAGATCGCCGTCTTCTTCTTATATTTCTTCCATGTTTTCTTGTAGTTGACCTCCTTTTTACCCTCATTCTCCTCCTTCTTCAACCTCCTACTGCTGTTTTAGCCTTCATACCTGCTGTTACCGCTAAAGCTGCTGCTTTTTCTGCTATGCTAGCGTCACTTGATTTTACTCGTTGCCAAGCTATGTCCGCAAGCTTTCTGTCTGCTATCGATCTATTGTTTGAATCAGCAAACGTGGAATATGCGATATCGTAAAGACTTACATCCAAAGTGGATGCCACAAACCTCCGTTTTACAGGTTTTCTTGGCATTAATGGCATTGCTTGTTTTCTAGTTGTTGGTACTAGCTTGGATACAAATTCTTTATATTTGAAAGACTTAGATCTAAAAAGAGGCTGGTCAGGTGAATACTTCCTCTTGTATGCAATAGTCTGTTCCAAAATCTTTTTATATGCTTCCATGTCTTTTTGTTTAACTAATCCTTTAAAAGGTTTATTTTCAAATAATAATTCAAATAATCCCCTTGTACCCTTATAACTTTGATCACCAACAATAATATTATCATTTTTATCAAAGTCTAACGCGCTATTACCTATCATTAAACCATCTTCTGTTAATCTTGCTCCATAACTATGGTAATTTTTATTAAGATTTGTTCCAGCTAACATCTTTATCATGTATTTCCTTCCTAAAGGTCCTTTGTTATGAATGTTTTCACCCAACAAGCTTATGTTTGACGGTCCTTCTCTTGCCTCTTCTTCTTTTTCCTCTTCACTAGCAGTTGGTACATCTTCAGGTCCTCTTTCACTATATCCTGGTGATTCTAGCTCTCTTTCAGATTCGGCACCGGTAAAACCACTATATGTAGAGGATTCCGGGTCTTCATCACTAAAACCTTCAAATTTTACACTTTCTCTTTCAAAATTTGTGATAGGTGCAATCGCATCTCCTTCCAATACAGGTTTAGCAATTTTTTTGTTTAATTGTTTTAAGGGTTGAGTAATAAGTTTAAAAGTAGATTCAAGGAATTTCTCCCTTTCGCTAATACCTAGTTTTAATGCTCTGTTTTTAGCTCGAATAGAATCACTAAGTGATTTTATTTCCTTAATTAGCTTTTCTTGGTTAACCATGTTTGTAGCAAGACGTGTTGTACAACAATGAATGTTTTATACCATGTTCAGTGTATTAGTATAAATTTATCAAACCCTATCCTGTATCGCCCATTGTTTAATGGTTGTTCTTTCATAATTGTTAGGAATCCATATTTTTCAGCCCAAGCCTTTCCACACAACTCTTTAAATCGTTCAAATGTCATATCCGCATTTACATGATCAAAATATATATGTTTTAAGTTGGTTTCATCCTGTTTAAATACAATTAACATGTTTGCATTGTCTCTAAAGAGTTGTTTCGGTATTTTGCTGTAAGTTTGACCAATATAAATGCTATCTATGTTGTTATGTCGACCCATGGCAAATTAATTCCTTATTGTGTTTTGATTTTCACATGATACATCATCAAAAATAAATACAGAGAATGGTTTAGCCTCTTGTGGTTGCATGACACTCTCACTAGCATTAAATTTAAAGTATTTAACTTCAGGCACATTATTGAGTATATTTTCTAATAATTGATATTTTGGTTGTTGTAGTGATTTTGAAAATACATATAGATTATTAAAACGTAATCCTTTAGGGTTTGTAATCAAATTGAATACTACATTTGTTTTTCCACAGTTGGAAGGACCGGTAACCAGACAACGCACGGTGTTCGGTAACAAATTGCCATGTTTACCACTATTGAATTCTGAATTATCCACTGTGAGTTCATCTATATTATTAATAGTAAAACTGTCTTTTTGCGGAATTATCTCCATCCTTTGTAATGGTTCAACCTAAAATGATTCTCTATCGTTATATTAGATCTTTTTTAGGTATCCAAGAATCTTCTGTCTTATTAAATCCTAACCATCGCACTTTCACTTTATCTTTTTTCTTTTGCAACACTTTTTCAACGAGATATACATCTCCTACTGTTGACTTTAACATTTCATGCCCATAGAATCCTCCTGCGAGCAACTGTCCTTTATTATCTTTTAAAATATATGTCTCGGGTACTGTAGGTTATACTTTGAATACAGTAAAGACCTCGTTGGTCCAATTCGGCAGATATCTCTTACTAAAAACACCTTTATATTTACTTATCCGCACTTTATCACCAACATTAAATCTTTTAGGCTTTAGTTTTTCAACTTTTGGTTTAGTATTCATTTTTATACGTTTTAATACCAGTTTTTTTTATATTTTTGCTAGTCACCTGGTTTGGTTTCATCCCAATAGTTCTATGAAACTTGTTATTGTAATCGTTTATAAGTTTTGGTAACATATCAATCCATATGTGTGACCCTCCGTTAGAAAACATTTTATACATCGCACTTTTTAAAGTTCTGTTGAATCTTTCAATTATTGAGGCTTTTACCTCTGAATTTGTTGAATAATGGTTTATATTGTGTTTTTTTTTCATTAAATTTGCAAATTCCTTATTAAAATATTCTTTTCCATCATCGGTTTGTAAATGTTTAATAGTATGTTTGTCTTTTTGTATAGCTATTTCCATTGCTTTTGTAACACTTTTGCCGCTTTTATCTTTTAGCGGTAAGGCATCTGCCATTTTTGAAAAACAGTTAATAACAGTCAATATGTATTTATATCCTTTATTTTGTTTGCTATAAGGAATCATTTCGATTAAATCCGCTTGATATAAATCATTAATTCCTTTTATCACCGTATTTCTTCGTGGAAACCTTCTTCTTGCAGGTTTATGAAGTTCGTTGACAATTTGTTGCTTCAAGTCCTTCATATTGCAGGTTTCAATGTTTTTTGTGTCACATGTATAATCACAATGAATGTTGTCTTAAATATTCACATCATTTATATAGGTCAAGGTCATCCAAACTTGTGTAAAAAAATGGGGAACACAGCGTTGGACTTGCCGTGTTCCCCATTTTTTTACGGAAGGAGAAAGGAATAAGATCGAAGTTGTAGAAGGACGAAGAATAGGTTACTAGTTGATAGGGTTTACAGAGTAGTGGCCAAAAGGAAGAGTGTGAATTTTGTCGGGCATAATGTGTCTTTTATCATCCCGAGCTGACAGTGCTTTTTTTATTTCGGTCACACTGTAGACTTGATGTTTGAAGCTTCGGATATTGTTGAATGTTGCTGAGATGTGTAACGTGTGAGGCAACATAACCATTTACAAGAGAACGTGGCAGGGAAGAAGTTAGGAGTTGGATATAGTAAAACACAAATATGAAATAACATGGCATATATTGAGCAAAAATAACATGAGGAACAATACATTTTATATAACCTTAGCCTACAAATAATAAAATTCAAATTCAGTCTTTCAGTCTAATAACTTGATCACAGCCATGATTAATAAAATTGTTAAATTGATGAGGATTATTTTTATATTTTGAGTGAGTAGGCTATAGGCCTACGTAAAACGTATGAAAATTAAAAACGTGTGAAATTCTAGAGTAGTATAATAAATTTTTAATTTATTTGAACATGAATAAATTCAAGTCATCTACCGAAATGGACTTATAGTTGTTTCAACGGCTTGATGACTCATTTGCTGGCCAGCGTTTATAATAATTGTTCAAGGTAAAATTAAATGACAAAATATACCCTTTTGATTTCAACCGGTATTAAACATTTTAAATTCATCAATTTACAACAACAAATAAATAAATACAAACACCTAACATTGAACATAGTACAAAACATCCAAGGCTTAAATGGTCTTAAGCCATAAATTAAACGGAATGAACATAAAGAGCTAAATGGGAAAGAAAATCGGGAGCAGAATTTTGTACCGGCATTACCAAAATGGAATTTAGAACAGGATGGCCTAAACGTGCTCCGTTAAAGTAATTATTTAAATTAAATTCTAAGTCCCTAACCTTAACCTAGTCCAACAGACATAAACACTAATTGACTCATTAAATCACATTCAAATATAAACCTAGTTGATTGGTACGGTAACCCGTTGCAGCAGTGGGACGACACAACCGGATATCTCCAAGTTCGTGGCTTCACAGGTCACAGGTTAGAATAGTATTCTCCACGGGAAATGAAAGGCCTAGTTGAATGTTAAATTTAATATTTTTAAACGTTCACTGAGTTAGTTGTAAAATTTAAACTGTCACTGAATTGAAACTGGGTCTGTCCTTTTAGTTGAATGAAAATGTGTCCACTGATTTTCAACTGTAAAAAATATGGATGGAGGGCACCTGAGTTAGCGAAGCGGTGAGTGTAGATAGGCCTGGGTTCCTGCAGCTGATGGTGACCATGGAGCTCAGAGAAAGTGGCGGCCAGGGGTTGGTGAATGTCATCCCACCGCAATCGGTCCAGGTTCAGAGGCTTCGGTCAGGATAACATGGTCAGTCGGTTCCTTCGGTTGTCTCGAACATTTTCTAGCCCTAGACCAGGGGCCCTGTACAGATCAAAACGAGTCTTAGATTCCACATAATACAATACCGTACAAGATTTCCTATTCAAGAAAGCCTATTCTGAATTAATAGTTAATATTTCCATTTGTTTGTTTGAATTTACTGATTTCATCAACCCTAACCTATTCCTGGCCCTTAACCTATAATTCTTGCCTAACCTATAAACTTGACCAAAATTGTGTACAACAAAAATTATGGTCAGAAAATACACATGACAATTACTAATAAAGCAATAAAACATCAAAACATACTCATTAAATATACTAGACAGTAAGTAGGCTATTCATACATCACAGATGGTAGTATCTTCAAACAAACAAGTCTTGTAGTGGTCAAATGTCACATGTTTTTTTTCAAATAAGATGTCTTCACTCCTTTTGCTTTCTTGACTGTCGGTGTGTTGTTCTCGTTGTACATCTTAAATGAATACAATTTTGCCATCAGTGCCACTATTTCTTCTAAAGGCATTCCATTTGCTTCTTCTTTAAATTTTCCAATTACTTTTTTATTCTTTTCATTAAAATTTGGATGGTTCTTCGGATAGTCAGAAAAGTCGAAATCTTTGTATTTTAAAGTCCTTAGGTCTTCATACATGTCCAAAGTCTTTATCCAGTAGATAAACGCGTCAGTATCCATGTATGCGACTCCAATGTTTTCCCTTCCGTAGTGTTTAACCATTTTGTTATAATGGAAATCATACATCAGGGTTTTACTTATGTCCAAAATCAACATACCGATGTATAACGGACGATCCATGACTATTGTTGTTTTCTTCATACCGACAGCAACTAGATTTTCGTTTATAATCATGGGTGATCCAAAATTTGGTTTTTGCACTAATTTATCCAATTTCCTAGGATCACTCACTAATTTTACATTTTTGTGTTTTCTCTTGTTCTCCGAGGTCTTCCCATAGATGGCGTTGTTCATTAATTTGTAGAAGTCCTTTTCAAATGCTGTTGTCGCTGCAGCTCTTCTTGTAGTGTTGGAATCAATATATGGTTTCAACAAACAAGACTGGGTGAATTCAATTGCTCTGTGAATTCTCATTATACGTAGACCCAATTCAAGAGCTTGTTGAACTACCCAGTAGTGAGCCACATAGCAATCTTTATTCTCCAAGGTCATCATCAATTTTGGCCATCTTCCTGTTGGTGAAACTTCAGTCTTGGCTAGGAGAGGCATGTCGTAGTGATGGTCATGAAGGTGCTCCGGATATTCGAAATCACAGTCCAAAATATAGCCTTTTGAACCATTCTTTGGAATCTGTGAGATGTCACCGATGGTGGCCGGGTCGATCCATTTGAAGTCAGCGTAGGGAAGCGGATTTGACATTGCCCAACAATAAAGGTTGTTTGCGTCAAAGTAGCCAAGGTAGACCGATGGTTGTTGCCCGTCAAAGCCGGGGATGTACTTGTTGTTGGCTTTAACATGACGTGTTACAGCTTGTGTCAAACCACCCTGTACACCAGATTCCATCATGAGCACCATATCAATATCTGTTATAAGTTCCAGTCGACAGTTGGTTGACTTTAGCATAGCTTGCCATGCTAATCCTGGAGATGTGTACGAGTGTAGAGGGTCCAGTCCATAGGCAGAAAAGCAGGTGTTTCGAAATTCTTCCATCACATCGCACAGCAGAGTTACGTAGAATTTTATATAAAAGTCAGAATATTCCCCTAAGGTTTGAATGTTTAGTTGGTTCCAAACATTACAAGCATGATTGTAGTCTTCAACAGAGATTTCACTTTCATATAATTTGCTATTGAAGGCTTCAATCGGTGGCAGACTGGTTTCTTCGAATTTTCCTGCAGAAGTTATGTAATCATAGGGGAACACTCCTTTACGTACTACTAAGTCCAATTTATCTTCAGGTACAATTTTGCTGGTTTCTTTTAGGTCTTCTCTTCTTAGGTTCTCAGACAATTTGCTGAAACTAGATGCCATAAATCTATAAGAGTTTACGAAGCGAAGTAATTTTACCTACTGTTTTTGAAAAGCTGATGTACTTTTCCAATGTTGTAGCAAGAACATATATTTTACCATCATCTCTTCCTAATTCTGGAATAATGAAGAGGGAGTCATAGCCGCTAAGATTGTGTAACACCACGGGAATAAAGTGAGGCAGTTTGTAATTTATATTGCTTGAATTACAAGCAGCTCCTCCGTATAACCATGTCAGGTGATCGTGGTCTCTTACTTTTTGATTTTCTTCACTGAACGTCTTCTTGAATAAATAGCATCTTGTCGCTACGTTGTATTCTTCTTGTTAATTTTGGTTAAAAGGTTCCAAAGGTACAATATTACCGAACAAGCGTTGAACCTTTCCAGCAATATCGTACAATTGGTCTACAAAATACTTAGCGGCTTCTTCACCACGGTAGAGTATTGGAGTGGATGTTAAACCATAGTCTTGCAATTGGTTTTCAGACAAGGTTGATTTCACTAGTAGACAAAAACTGTTGGGTTGATGCAACTGATATTTTGTTCTTCTAGTCACTTCACCATACGGTAGCTCTTGTGGTACTAACGTAGATTCAAAATCTGCGTAGATGACTACTAGTATCCGATATTGGTGAACTGTTTTGTTGAATTGGATAAACGCTCGAGATGGTGGCGGCAGACTAATCTTCACTTCATAATTTTCGTTACAAAGTCTTTTGTGTTCTATCAACCAATCCGATCCTCCATGTCTTAGTTCTTTATATGTGAAACAGAAACATCTTTTACACACTGTTAACCTACGTTTCTGTTTTGATAATTGATTTTGAACCAAGTTTGCAAAGTCCTTTATCCATACATAATGTGAAATTTCACCCTTAGTTATCAATAGCAAATCCGTGTGGTTTCTTTGCTCAACTTTTACTACCCCCAAAGGATAAACGTTGTTCGAATCATCCATACCAAAAACATTTACTGAAACACCGGGATTTCGCTTTTCAAATTTGTCAATATCTTTAAAAGTAACTGGGTAGGTAAGATCTTGAAAGTTGTAGCGGTGTTCATTCTCGTAGTATTCTCTACCAACTCTACAAGGATTGTTTTTAACATACTTGGTTAACATTGCATACTTGAAACATTCATTACCCTCATTTTGAACATTTCTACACGAGTTAGTGTTTTGGATTTTCTTTGGTAGAGGGATAAAACTACTACCTCTTAAACCATATCCATGCTTATGAACCCTTACATCCATACCTTCAATTGATGACAAAGTCCATCCAGATCCTCTTCCTTCATGTTCTTGAAGTTTTGTTATAAGTTCCTCCAAGCATTCTTCAATAATATCATCAATGTTGGAGAAGGTAAGGGTTCAGTTTTTGGTAATGAACGCTCTCAATGCTGTTTCACCATCAGTATTGTTAAACATAGCCTCTAAAACCATTCCAAATTTAATAAAGTTTAGTCTTTGAAGTTCTTCCCTCAAAGTTCGACCAACAAGTTCCTTAGCCTGGGTTATGAATGTTTCCAGTTCCAATTGAACATTATTAATTTTGAAATGTGTTACAACTCGTCCTGGCAAGGCCGTGGTGCGCAGTTGTCTCACATCTTCCAGTTCTTCTTCCCTGTCCTCTTCTTCCGTATCCTCTTCTTCCGTGTCCTCTTCTTCAATAGGTCTTCCAGTAGTGGATGGTCCAGCACCAGCAAATTGGATCACACTAGGTCTTTTTCTTTGCATTAGCTGTAGATAGCTGTCCCAGTTGTCCATCTGCTTCTGGTGCTCTTCCAAAAACCGGTCGATTGAGTCCAAGTCTTCTTCATCAACAATAATATCTTCTTTTCCATCTTCTTCTTCATGTAATTCTCTGTGTAGGATGAAAAGATCTTCGTCTTGAAAGATTTCCCCACAAATGTCGCAAAGAGCCATTTCAAACAGTTTGGCTTTGAATGTACACTCTGTGAATGTCCACGCAATAATGATCAGCGCGCTCAACCGGGTCCCTTTATATCCGAGGTATAGGTGGGGGAAAGTGACGTCATATAGATCCAGGTTATCGATCATGTGCTAAATTTAGCCTTTACACAACCGTTTGTAATACATTTATCAGCAGGCTTGATAAATCGATGATATTTGGTCTAGATTCAATAATTTGTACGAGTTTTTTCAAAGACGTCTGTTTGAGCAAGTTTATATATGTCAAGGTCATTTGGAATTATTATTTTGAGCGGGGGATAGAGCACTAAGCAGCATCATTTACTACAAAGTGCTCTATCCCCCGCCCACATTTTTTTACTTCCTGTTTAAATTTCTAACAAAGGTGAAACATCACCATCAGAGTTGGAATCATCCTCATCACGGAATAGGCAGCGATGACAATACATAAGTCTTCTGGCAACTAACATCCTATCCATTGGACGATGAGGAGTGTCTTCTTCTTCATCTTCTTCATCTTGTTCAATTTCTAATTGGAACTCCATTTCAGACTCTGATGACTCTAATACTTCGTAGGCGAGCAAGTCCATTTCATTGTTTGCTAAATCAGCTTCGTCTGAGTCCATTTCAAGGTCCATTATTTCTTCCTCTTCTTCCTGGTCAACCGCAGGTAGTTGGTCCTCTGCTTCTATAATTTCTACAGGTATTACCTCCAGAATAGAAAGGATTCTTTCGCGATGGAACACGGTGTTGTCAAGTGGAGCCATAGCATGGAAGTGGTGTATCCATCCATTTGGTTTGCCCTTTTTATACCCCCACCAACTATGCATTTATGTGGGTCAAGGTCACGTAAAGATACCCTTTGAGCGGGGGATAGACCACTAAGCAGCATGCTAGTCCATTGCCGCCAAGTGATCTATCCCCCGCTCTGTTCTACAAAACCTCAATCAAGTCCAAGTTCAAGTCCTAGTTTAACACACTTTATTCCAATTCCGATTCCAATTTAAAGATTTAAATTTCACAGGGCTTAATTCTGATGTATCAAACATTCCAGTTCCCAAAACATAAGGTCCAGTTCATCCAAATTATGCACTCCTACTTTTAACACATCGCGGTGGTTAATGTTCTGCATTGTAGCATGACCGTCGACAAACAAATTAATCTTCCAAGCTAACATAAATTCACAGTTTTCTTGAAAGATCCGTCTTGCTAAACACTCATACACAGCCACCAACATGTCTCTACAGTTCTCATAATGCACCATCACACAATACCTGTCCAAGTCAGCACCGATAAGCGATCCACTCATTTTCTAGCGTTCCACTGGAAAGTCCAAAGCAGAATGAAATGGAGAAGTACAGAACCCCTCTTTTATAGTGGTTAAACCGGTTGTCCTTCATTTAAAGTGGGTCAAGGTCATTCAAAAGTACCCTTTGAGTGGGGGATAGACCACTAAGCAGCAAGCTAGACCATTGCCGCAAAGTAGTCTATCCCCCGCTCTGTATTCTACACACACACACACACACACACACACACACACACACACACACACACACACACACACACACACACACACACACACACACACACATGTCCCTGTCCAAGTCTTTCATTACATACCTAATATATATTCAGTTCCTTCATCATCACTATCACTCATCTCCGCTTCCACAAAGTCCATCGGGTTAAAGTCAAACACTTTTAATTTTTCTTCTAATTCTTGAATCTTTTTGTCTTTTACTTCCATGACACTATGTAAGTATGTAATATAGTCCGCAGCCTCGTTGATGGTCGCAATTCATGGATCACCAAGCTTCAAGCTGGGAACAACACCCTGCAGCCTGAAGTACACCACATGCCTCTCTTGCTCCCGCTGTTGACCAGGACTGAGCAGACCTTGCCCGTCTCGACTCACTTCTAGCAGTCTCCGTAACATTGGTGTTTTATCAGCGTTTGCACGGGCAACAGCAGCACTGTTGGTTGGTCTCATCGGTCCAGGTCCAGAGCTGGTTCTCCGCCGTCTAGAGTAGTTCCTCGGGGAAGGAGTGACAGTTAAGTAAGAAGAAGAGGAAGAAGCCATGGTAAGATGGAGTGCTCAGCTAAGCAATGAGAAGCAGAATAACCAAACTTCACATCGATACCTGTATATATACACTTATCAGTGGTGGGGGTACTAGCTTACCTTGTTAAAGTAGGTCAAGGTCATCCAGGAACATTACCAGAACGGGGGATAGATCACTAAGCGGCATGTTAGTCCATTGCCACAGAGTGATCTATCCCCCGCTCTGTATTCCGCATTCACACACACATTCATACAAACACACAAGTCCCAGTCCAAGTCTTTACCCACTCTCATCCTCACTCGCATCACTGTCCTCTAAAAGACTTCCACACTTCATAATTAGTCTCTCATATTTCCTCCGGAGCGAACTTGCCTCACGGAGTACACACTCTAACATCCTATCCTTTTGCTCTATAACTTCGTTGTACCGTTCGATGAGGTTTGATGATGTCTGGGTCGATGCATTTGATGTGGTTGGTTGCAGGTTGGTAGGAGGCCAGGCTGATCTGGAGGCTCGGCTGCTGCACAACTCCTTCTTGGTGGGGCTAAAGCCGGAGAACCGGACAACGACTCGTTGACGAAGGCCCCGATCGGATCGGCCCAACACCTGAGCCGGAGTTGGAGGCAGAAGCCAAAGAGTTGTCAGACATGGTGCGAATGGTTCGGCTTAACGGTTGCAAGCTGAATGAGCGGACAGTAGATTACCACTCCTATATATACCCATTTTTGTGGTGGGGGTAACTCAAGGTCAACCTTCCCTGGTATCAAACCTGGTTATTGTGAGTTCGGCCTCAATCTTATTCTCTTCAATAAACTTGCTTACTTCAAACACCCAAGAGAACAGTTTGTCTATATTTTTATATTCAATTTTAGTGTAGTGTGTAATGTTTAAAGTTTGTCTGTTTATAACACCTAAAGTAAACGTAGCCCTATCACGTCTTATCCAAAACTCAACACCCCTTCTCAAAACGCTTAAAAGTTTCCATGCAGTGCGTTCATCTAAGTCGTATTTACCACCTTTGTAGGAGAACGGTGCCATGTTTAGTATCAAGCGCAGGAATAGACTGAAGGAAAATGAACAGCTCATACAAGCTAAGAAAAGCGTTGGAGTGGGGGTATCACGTGATACACAACCTTGGTTGCAAGATTAGCTCTTTACTTTTCAGAGTGGTTAAAATGGGTCAAGGTCATTCAAACTTTGAAAGAATTTCACCTCCAAACACTTGTGGCTTGCCACAAGTGTTTGGAGGTAAGTTTTTATTTGTTAAAGATTTTTACAGCTTAGTCTTCACCCTCAAGGACACGGTTTGAGATAGTCCCAGTGACTTTACATCACCGCCAGGTTAAAGTATTATACAAGTCAAGTATTTTTTTTTAATTAGTTTACTTGTATAATACCCCTCTCCCTTACTTTAAGAGGGTTAAGACTAAATTTGGAAAAATAATTTGGAAGAAGAATTTTTAAATATTGTCCAACACTTTCTAATAATTTAGATTTTTTAGTGGGGGTCATATCCTAATCCATTTCCCACACAGATTGGCATCCTTTCCTTCGTATTAGATAGCCCCTTATGTGGATGAAAAATAGTAGATATAAAATAGGCATTCTGGAACACTCGTAGTTTTTTTACCGCTTTTTGCTTCATATGACCACTTTTTTGCTTCATATGACTACTTTTGCTATATAAGGCGGTTTTTGGGCTACTCGTAGTTTTTTTTTGACCGCTTCTTGCTTCAAATGACCACTTTTTTGCTTCAAATGACCACTTTTTTTGCTTCAAATGACCACTTTTTGCTTCAAATGACCACTTTTTTTTGCTTCAAATTACCACTTTTTTGCTTCAAATTGACCACTTTTTGACCGGATTCTGGCCGGTTTTGGCCAAATATCAGCCCATTTCAGGGCATTTCAGGATTTCCGATCCATAAAAATTGATATTGAAAGGTGAATTGCCCAACATCCCAGCCCCCTATAAAATTAACTTTAATTGCAATTTTACCTTCAAAGACACATTTTTAGGCCAAAATTCTCCAATTTTTAACCCAGTTTAACCTCTTAAGATCTAATTCCTAAGGCCCAAGGCAGTAGACAAGCCCTAAAACCTAGCAGCTAAGGCTTTAACATATCAATAAGCCCAATTAACCATTAGCTTAGACCTAATGTGTTGGACCTAAGATCTAAACCTAAGATCTAAACGCCCGAAAGCGCAAATCATAAAAACGCCCAACAGCAAACACAGGTGTTTATGTGCGCCGGGCTTTCAAATAATCCATGTGATTGGCTTTATGCACGCCATTTTACACGGTCCCACATGGTGTAGGACCAGTACTAGCCCATGGGGTAGGGTCTTAGGGCTTAAGACTTATGTTAAAGTCTTAAATCTTAGGTCAAATGTTTAAGGTAATATACTTACATGTCCATGGTATAATGCCTTAAATGCTTGGGATTGGGGTTGGTCTAAATTATGAGGCCTTAGGTCCTCATTTAAATTCCTTTTGCCCTAGATCTAAAGCAATAAGTCTATGCCCTTACGTCCTAGGGTATCGGTCTAAGGTCCTAGGTTTTAGGAATAAGACCATGGGTTTTCGTTCTAAGTTATGGTGTAAAAGCATAAACATTCTCTTTTTCGAGACGAAACAGTAATAACTGCACACAGTTATTAAAGGTCAATCTTCGCCCAGCTATAGATGAAACAACCACAACTGCACACGGTTTTAAACCTCGGGATGTGGCCTTAGGTCCAGGTTGTAGTCCATGGGTGTAGGGTCTTAGGTCTAGGGTCTAAGAACTTAAAGGCCGACTTTCCTCTAGCTATAGATGAAACAACCACAACTGCACATGGCTTATGCCGAGTACTAGACCGTGGTATAAGGCCTTTGGTCTTAGGGTCTAGGAACTTAGAGGCCGACTTACCTCTAGAAATAGATGAAACAACCACAACTACAAACGGTTTATGCCGAGTACTAGACCACAGTGTAAGGCCTTTGGTCTTAGGGTCTAGATCATGGTGAAGGACCTTTGATCTTGGGTGTAGGTGTAGGGCCTTAGGTATTGGGTCTAGACCACGGTGTCTGTTCGATGGGTTGGGTCGTAAATTGCGACTAACTTGTAAGTTTTCAAGTCTTAACCCTATGGTCTTAGGTCTTTGGTCTAAGAGCTTTAAAGCCTAGCCCACGGTGTAGGGCCTTAGGTTTTGGGTATAAGAACCTAAAAGCCTAGACTACGGTATATGGCCTTAGGTCTTGGGTCTAAATACTTAAAACCCTAGACCAGGGTGTAGGGCCTTAGGTCTTGGGTATAAGAACCTAAAAGCCTAGACCAAGGTGTATGGCCTTAGGTCTTAAGTCTAGCCCATGCGGACCGCCTTAGGCATTGAGTTTAAGTGCTTAAAAGCCTAGCCCACGGTTTATGACTTTAGGTCTTGGCCTAGGTACTTAAAAGCCTAGACCAGTGTGTATGCCATTGGGTCATGAGTCTAACCCATGCGGACCACCTTAGGGCTTGAGTCTAAGAGCTTAAAAGCCTAGACCACGGTGTATGGCCTTAGGTCTTGGGTCTAAGTACTTAAAAGCCTAGACCACGGTGTATGGCCTTAGGTCTTGGGTATAAGTACTTAAAAGCGTAGACCACGGTGTATGGCCTTAGGTCTTGAGTCTAAGAGCTTAAAAGCCTAGAAAACGGTTTATGGCCTTAGGTCTTGGGTATAAGAACCTAAAAGCCTAGACAGGGTGTATGGCCTTAGGTCTTAAGTCTAGCCCATGCGGACCGCCTTAGGCATTGAGTTTAAGTGCTTAAAAGCCTAGCCCACTTTTTATGACTTTAGGTCTTGGCCTAAGTACATAAAAGCCTATACCAGTGTGTGTGCCCTTGAGTCTAACCCATGCTGACCGAATTAGGGTTTTAGTCTAAGAGCTTAAAAGCATAGACCAGTTTTTATGGCCTTAGGTCTTGTGTATAAGAGCTTAAAAGCCTAGACCACGGTGTAGGGCCTTAGGCCTTGGGTCTAAATACTTAAAAGCCTAGACCAGGGTGTATGGCCTTAGGTCTTGGTGTCTAAGTACTTAAAAGTCTAGACCACGGTGTAAGGCCTTAGGTCTTGGGTACACAGTGTCTGTTCAGGGGTCGTGAATCGCGACTCCCTTGTAAGTTTTCAGGTCTTTACTTTATGGCCTTAGGTCTAAGTACTTAGAAGCCTAGTTCAGGGTGTAGGGCCTTAGGTCTTGGGTATAAGAACCTAAAAGCCTAGACCAGGGTGTATGGCATTAGGTCTTGGGTCTAAGAGCTTAAAAGCCTAGACCGTGGTGTAGGGCCTTAGGCCTTGGGTCTAAATACTTAAAAGCCTAGAAAACGGTGCAAGGCCTTAGGTCTTGGGTCTCAGAGCTTAAAACCCTAACCCACGGTATATGGCTTTAGGTCTTGGGTCCAAGAACTCAAAAGCCTATACCACGGCGTATGGCTTTAGGTCTTAGGTCTAAGAACTTAAAGGCCGAGTTTTCTCTAGCTACAGACGAAACAATCACAACTGCACACGGTTTAAGGTGAATACTAGTCCATGGTGGAGGGCCTTAGGGTTTAAGGATCTAGACTATGATGGAATTAGAAATTGTGTCTAGGATCTTAGACCATGGTGTATACCTTTAGGATCAAGGTGTATAGGTCTTGGGGATATAAGCCATGGTGAAGGGCCTTAGGTCTTGGGTCTGGCCACCTTTAAAACGAGTATTAGAACATGGTGCATGGTCTTAGGTCTTGGGTCAATGAACCTAAAGGCCTAGTCCACGGGTCTTATCTTGGGTCTAAGAACCTAAAAGCCAAGACCACGGACCTTAGGTCTTGGTTTTAGACCCTGGTGTAGGGCCTAAGGACTTGGGTATAAGAACCTAAAAGCCTAGACCACGGACCTTAGATCTTGGTTCTAGACCATGGTGTACGGCCTTAGGACTTGGGTATAAGAACCTAAAAAATTAGACCACGGACATTAGGTCTTGGTCCTAGACCATGGTGTAGGGCCTTAGGACTTGGGTATAAGAACCTAAAAGCCTAGAACACGGACCTTAGATCTTGGTTCTAGACCCTGGTGTAGGGCCTTAGGTCTTGGGTATAAGAACATAAAAGCCTACTCAACGGACCTTAGGTCTTGGTTTTAGACCATGGTGTATTGCCTTAGGACTTGGGTATTAGAACCTAAAAGCCTAGAACACGGACCTTAGATCTTGGTTCTAGACCCTGGTGTAGGGCCTTAGGACTTGGGTATAAGAACCTAAAAGCCTAGACCACGGACCTTAGATCTCGGTTCTAGACCCTGGTGTAGGGCCTTAGGACTTGGGTATAAGAACCTAAAAGCCTAGACCACGGACCTTAGATCTTGGTTCTAGACCATGGTGTACGGCCTTAGGACTTGGGTATAAGAACCTAAAAAATTAGACCACGGACATTAGGTGTTGGTCCTAGACCATGGTGTAGGGCCTTAGGACTTGTGTATAAGAACCTAAAAGCCTAGACCACGGACCTTAGATCTTGGTTCTAGACCCTGGTGTAGGGCCTTAGGTCTTGGGTATAAGAACCTAAAAGCCTAGACCACGGACCTTAGATCTTGGATCTTGGTATAGGTCTTGGGGATATAAGCCATGGTGAAGGGCCTTAGGTCTTGGGTCTGGCCACCTTTAAAACGAGTATTAGAACATGGTGCATGGTCTTAGGTCTTGGGTCAATGAACCTAAAGGCCTAGTCCACGGGTCTTATCTTGGGTCTAAGAACCTAAAAGCCAAGACCACGGACCTTAGGTCTTGGTTTTAGACCCTGGTGTAGGGCCTAAGGACTTGGGTATAAGAACCTAAAAGCCTAGACCACGGACCTTAGATCTTGGTTCTAGACCATGGTGTACGGCCTTAGGACTTGGGTATAAGAACCTAAAAAATTAGACCACGGACATTAGGTCTTGGTCCTAGACCATGGTGTAGGGCCTTAGGACTTGGGTATAAGAACCTAAAAGCCTAGAACACGGACCTTAGATCTTGGTTCTAGACCCTGGTGTAGGGCCTTAGGTCTTGGGTATAAGAACATAAAAGCCTACTCAACGGACCTTAGGTCTTGGTTTTAGACCATGGTGTATTGCCTTAGGACTTGGGTATTAGAACCTAAAAGCCTAGAACACGGACCTTAGATCTTGGTTCTAGACCCTGGTGTAGGGCCTTAGGACTTGGGTATAAGAACCTAAAAGCCTAGACCACGGACCTTAGATCTCGGTTCTAGACCCTGGTGTAGGGCCTTAGGACTTGGGTATAAGAACCTAAAAGCCTAGACCACGGACCTTAGATCTTGGTTCTAGACCATGGTGTACGGCCTTAGGACTTGGGTATAAGAACCTAAAAAATTAGACCACGGACATTAGGTGTTGGTCCTAGACCATGGTGTAGGGCCTTAGGACTTGTGTATAAGAACCTAAAAGCCTAGACCACGGACCTTAGATCTTGGTTCTAGACCCTGGTGTAGGGCCTTAGGTCTTGGGTATAAGAACATAAAAGCCTACTCAACGGACCTTAGGTCTTGGTTTTAGACCATGGTGTATTGCCTTAGAACTTGGGTATTAGAACCTAAAAGCCTAGACCACGGACCTTAGATCTTGGTTCTAGACCCTGGTGTCGGGCCTTAGGACTTGGGTATAAGAACCTAAAAGCCTAGACCACGGACCTTAGATCTCGGTTCTAGACCCTGGTGTAGGGCCTTAGGACTTGGGTATAAGAACCTAAAAGCCTAGACCAAGGACCTTAGATCTTGGTTCTAGACCCTGGTGTAGGGCCTTAGGACTTGGGTATAAGAACATAAAAGCCTACTCAACGGACCTTAGGTCTTGGTTTTAGACCATGGTGTATTGCCTTAGGACTTGGGTATTAGAACCTAAAAGCCTAGAACACGGACCTTAGATCTTGGTTCTAGACCCTGGTGTAGGGCCTTAGGACTTGGGTATAAGAACCTAAAAGCCTAGACCACGGACCTTAGATCTCGGTTCTAGACCCTGGTGTAGGGCCTTAGGACTTGGGTATAAGAACCTAAAAGCCTAGACCACGGACCTTAGATCTTGGTTCTAGACCATGGTGTACGGCCTTAGGACTTGGGTATAAGAACCTAAAAAATTAGACCACGGACATTAGGTGTTGGTCCTAGACCATGGTGTAGGGCCTTAGGACTTGTGTATAAGAACCTAAAAGCCTAGACCACGGACCTTAGATCTTGGTTCTAGACCCTGGTGTAGGGCCTTAGGTCTTGGGTATAAGAACATAAAAGCCTACTCAACGGACCTTAGGTCTTGGTTTTAGACCATGGTGTATTGCCTTAGAACTTGGGTATTAGAACCTAAAAGCCTAGACCACGGACCTTAGATCTTGGTTCTAGACCCTGGTGTCGGGCCTTAGGACTTGGTTATAAGAACCTAAAAGCCTAGACCACGGACCTTAGATCTCGGTTCTAGACCCTGGTGTAGGGCCTTAGGACTTGGGTATAAGAACCTAAAAGCCTAGACCAAGGAC
Organism: Neoaliturus tenellus; assembly: GCA_030545055.2. Lineage (NCBI taxonomy): Eukaryota > Metazoa > Arthropoda > Insecta > Hemiptera > Cicadellidae > Neoaliturus > Neoaliturus tenellus. The sequence continues at coordinate 74,733,601 of CM061535.1, read as the reverse complement.
CTTAGATCTTGGTTCTAGACCCTGGTGTAGGGCCTTAGGACTTGGGTATAAGAACCTAAAAGCCTAGAACACGGACCTTAGATCTTGGTTCTAGACCCTGGTGTAGGGCCTTAGGTCTGAACCTAAAAGCCTAGACCACGGACCTTAGGTCTTGGTTCTAGACCATGGTGTGGGGCCTTAGGTCTTGGGTATAACAACCTAAAAGCCTAGACCACGGACCTAAGATCTTGGTTTTAGACCCTGGTGTAGGGCCTTAGGTCTTGGGTATAAGGACCTAAAAGCCTACTCAACGGACCTTAGATCTTGGTTCTAGACCCTGGTGTAGGGCCTTAGGACATGGGTATAAGAGCCTAAAAGCCTAGACCAGGGACCTTAGATCTTGGTTCTAGACCCTGGTGTAGGGCCTTAGGACTTGGGTATAAGAACCTAAAAGCCTAGAACACGGACCTTAGATCTTGGGTATAAGAACCTAAAAGCCTAGACCACGGACTTAAGATCTTGGTTCTAGACCCTGGTGTAGGGCCTTAGGACTTGGGTATAAGAACCTAAAAGCCTAGACCACGGACTTTAGATCTTGGTTCTAGACCCTGGTGTAGGGCCTTAGGTCTTGGGTATAAGAACCTAAAAGCCTACACAACGGACCTTGGGTCTTGGTTTTAGACCATGGTGTAGGGCCTTATGTCTTGAGATGAACTTAGAGCCCTAGATCACAGGCCTTAGGTTTAGGGTCTAGACTATGATGTATTGTCTTCCCACACAGCACAAATTGGTCTCAGTAATATCCCATATATATATATCATTGGAATGTAGTGATGTTTCAGAGACATCAACATTTCGTTGCGAAATATGTTTGCTACATAACCGATATATCAAAAACATGTTAAAATGTCAGTCCTCGAAATATCGACGATGTAATGTAGCAGTTAGAAGACAAATTCACATTTCAGTAACATTTCAATGCAATATAACTGGAATATAACATGTAATGTTACTGGCATATTTCTGTGACATTGCAAAATGTGTTTGCTACATAACCGATATATCAAAAACATTTTAAAATGTCAGTCCTCGCAATATCGACAATGTAATGTATCAGTTAGAAGAGAAATCCATGTTTCAGCAACATTACAATGCAATATAACTGGAATATAACATGTATTGTTACTGGCATATTTCTGGGACATTGCAAAATGTGTTTGCTACATAACCGATATATCAAAAACATGTTAAAATGTCAGTCCTCGCAATATCGACAATGTAATGTAGCAGTTAGAAGACAAATTCACATTTCAGTAACATTACAATACAATATAACTGGAATATAACATGTATTGTTACTGGCATATTTCTGTGACATTGCAAAATGTGTTTGCTAGATAACCGTTGTATCTAAAGCATGTTAAAATGTCAGTCCTTGCAATATCAACAAGTAATGTATCAATTATATGACAAATTCACATTTCAGTATACAATGCAATATAACAGGAATATAATATGTAATGTAACTAGCAAATTTCTGTGTCATTGCAAAATGTGTTTACTACATAGCCAATATACAGGGTAATTTACTAAGAACTGCAGAAATTTCGGGAGCTGATTTTATACATGAAAATAAACAAAAAAAAAGGCCATCTAAACATATGTCCTAAAATCCTTCGTTTAGCCGCTAGCCCCCATTTGGTTTTTACAGGTAATAATTTTTATATCTGTAACCGATTGATATATTTACTTCGTATTTGGCATGGACATTTTATCCCAACAAAGGTAATTTTCAGAAAAATTATTATTTTCCAATTTGTATTTTCAAAATGGCGGCCAATTAAACTAAAATTTCTCAAAAACAAGAAATTTTATCAAAATTCTATAAGAGACAAAAAGTTGACAAATTAAATTATCTGAACAATGGTAACAAGTTTTTAAAGATTTGATAACAAATAACGGAGTTATTGAGATTTTTATGCAAAAATATAGATTTTGCATTATAATTAATGAAAATTTAGGTGATTATAATAGAAAAATCTAAATAACTCCGTTATTTGTTGTCAAATCTTTACAAACTTGGTATCATTGTTTAGGTAATTCAATTTGTCAATTTATGTCTTTTATATAATTTTGATAAAATTTGCCGTTTTTGAGGAATTTGAGTTTAAAATTTTAAAATGGCCGCCATTTTGAAAATACACATCGGAAAATAACAATTTTTGCTGAAAATTGCCATTATTGTGATAAAGGTCCATGCCAAATATTAAGTAAATTCATTAATTCGTTACGGAGAAAAAATTATTATGTGTAAAAAACAAAATGGCGGCTCATGGCTAAACGAAGGATTTTTGGACATATGTTTATACGACCTTTTTTTGTTTATTTTCTTGTGTAGAATCAACTCTCCAAAATTTCTGCTCTTTGACGTGAATCAACCTGTATGAAAAACATGTTTAAATGTTAGTCCTTGCAATATTAACAATGCAATATATCAGTTACAAGACAATGCCACATTACAGTAAAATTACAATGCGATATAACCAAAATATAACATATGTATTATAAATTTTAAATTACTGTGGTATTACAATGTGTCTTAAATTTAACAGTGACTTAAAAAACCCATTTAAATGTCAGTCCTTCAAATTTCTACATTGTTTTGGATGTCTGCTATGTTACAACAATTTACATTAGGCCTATAGTATTTATGATGACAGTAAAAATGTAGCCCATTACTTTTTAATTAAAATAATAATAAATAAGCTGTGTATCCTTGAAAGATTTTCATCACATTGTGACATTTTTCAGCAACTAGGCAATTATTAAACAAATAAAACTCTAACTTAATACAATTTAGATAAACAAAAATTAAATAATCGTAGACCTATGTTAAAATAGTTCTCTAATGAAATTAATTTAATTGGACCAGCACTTAAGAAATCATCTATAGTTGAATTGTTTTACTAGAAGCGGTCAAGATTAGCCGGACTATTTTTTGACGCTGAACTTAATTTATTCTTAGCATACTGTGTGTATTGTCAACCATGGAATATATTTGTTTGCCATCAAAACATAAAAACAAATGTGCATTAAGAGTTAGTTTTTTTGTTTTTACTGAATCTCAATATTTGACATGTAGAAACACACATTATTATAAAACGAACAAAATACGTTCAGCATCAAAGATAGTCTACCCATAGTTACAAAAATTAAACAATACTTTATAAATAGGATAGAAAAAATACAAAATGTAAAAATTACAGATGATTCCTAAAGTGCTAATATGATTTAATTAATTTCCTGAAGAAAAATTTTACCTACATATTATTCTTTTTTTTTTAATTAAATTCTCTTAAGAAAGGTTTATTTTTAGTTTCATTTTATTTGATTGAAGATGGTCTTAGTGCCGAAACATGTCACAATATGATAAAATATTTAACAAAGATACTCAGTTTAATTATTAATATTTTTATATTAAATATCAGTCCTTCAATATGTATTAATAATATTTAATTATTTATTATTTACCCTAATGTATTCATGTGAAATAGCCTAACTAAAAAAATAATATTTAACATTACTTTTACCACTTAAGAATTAAAAGTTTTATTCCATATTGAAAAAAGTAAAAACTGGAAATGATAAAGAAAATTTTAGAGTCAATAAATTTTATTTATTATTTTATAGCTATAAAATTGTATAGAACTGTATGCAAACTTATTATTTGAAATCAATACTGTAAATAATTATAAACTATGAAATTATGTAAATGATGGTAAAATCAAGCGATAGCCACTCGCTTCTCTCGATGGCATCAGCTGATGAGTTGCTATCCACGTCACTGGCTGCTTCCAATTTTCTGAAAAATTAAAAACACTTTGATGATCAGGTGCTCTATATTTACCGGGTGTCCTAGACCACCCGTACAACTCTTTTAGAATCTACACACCTAATTATTCATAAAAATTGTGCTATTATAGGTAAACCGGTTGTGCTCTATCCTTTGATGATAATTTCAATGTAAAATTTTATGCAAGTTTGATCCATGTTATTCTTATGTTATTCTTATGTTATGGGAAAAAACAAATCTTCCACCGCCATTATCACCCAAACCGTTAGGATTACAGGTACACATTAAATTGTAAAGTAGGAAAAAAACAAATCTTCCTTCCACCGCAATTATCACCCAAACCGTTAGGATTACGGGTACACATTATATTGTAAAGTAGTCTTAAAATTATGTCAAGAATCCAAAAATATCATAAAAGTGGGGGTTCGTATTTAAATTAATCCGGTCTGGATAGGTTACTTCTGGTACACCCTAAACAATGAAATTATCATCAATGGATAGAGCGCAACTTGTTTACCTATAATGGCACAATTTGTTTTTGTAAAAAAATAATTGTTTGGATTTTAAAAGAGGTGTACGGGTGGTCTGGGACACCCGGTATAAGAAAAAGTTACGTGTTAGTTACACTACTTATATCTCAAGAACGGCTGAGTAGTGTCAAATTGTTGGTGCTGGCCCAGTTCAAGGTCACCTGAGGGATGACGTCATCGAGGTCAATGACCTCACCGATGACGTCATCGATGACGTCATCACCAATGACGTCATTTCGATGACGTCACACCCCTTACGTCATCAAAATGACGTCACCGACGCCACTAAGGTTAAGGTCACGCCGAAACTTAAAATTTTTTGGCACTTTTGCCGTTTCTTGCACTACGCTCCGAGTTTCAGTCAGAGTCCCCGTGACCTTGACAACTTGGAGCGAATATTCGACGAGAAACGGCAAAAGTGCCAAGTTAAACTCGAGTTTCTGACATGACCCTGCCTAAATGGGCAATCGGTAATCCCTCAGGTGACCTTGAACCAGCACAACACCAACAATTTGATATTACTGTGACCTTGAAAACCTAACAACGGAGCACCGACACCGATGCGCACCCCACGACAGTCACCGAGCGACTGACTGTCAGGCTCTGTGTACTCTAGGTATATGGGGAAGTGGAGGGGGAAATCTCAAGGTCATCCAAACGGAGTTTAAAAAAAAGTTAAAGAGTAGAAAGACTATTCTTGTGCTTCCTGGGCAACTTCATCAATTTCCAACGGATCTGTAAACCAATCCGATCTGTAGCGGCAGGAGTCCAGAAAACAGGCGCACCACCCATCAGGTTGTCCGTAGCACTTCCGACAATTGGTAAGATTAGAGAAGTGAAACTTAACACACCGCTGCGGACAACAAGTGTAAAAGTACTGGGACTTGTAAATTTTGAAAGTCTGTAGTACCGGTGGTGGCAGCTGTTGGTTCTTGCATCTACACCTGCAACAGCCGAAGCATTCACATTGCCGACAGGCCAGCCCATCCACTTGCCACCTTGGCAAGAGGAAACACTTATCCTTACAGCAATAGGTTGTCCCAGTCTCTTCCTTCCAACGCTTCTTTGCACAATACGTGACGCCTGGCACCTCCAAACACTTGTGCTTGCAACATGAGACACGCTTAGTTTCCATACTTGATGTTGCTTCAGCGAGGGGACACGATGAAGTGATGCCGTGGTCAGTGGGAATGGAGCTTATATAAACTAAGGCGAGGGGAGGGGGAAAGGTCAAGGTCATTCAAACGAAGTTTTAAAAAAGCCAAAGAGTAGAAAGACTACTCTTGTGTATCTATAGCGATTTCATTGATAGTGAGTGCTTCTGTATGCCAAGTTGATCTGTACTGACAGGCTCCTAAATAATGTTTGCAAAAACCTGCAAAATGATTGTTGCACAATTTGCAGCCAGTTAGCTGTTTTAGTGTGAATTCAATGCAACGTTCAGGGCAACAAGTGTACTTATGCCCTCTCATCTGGTACACATGGAATGTCTTCAACTCTGGTTTCGGCTTCTTCCAAGACTTGCACTTACACATGCACTGACCAAAAGCTTCACATTTTTTACACGCCAGGCCATCCACCACATCAATGTCATTTGGCCATGAAAAACAATTCTGTTTGCAACAGTAGTTGAGTTGACTCTCCATGTTGCTGTGGTGAAGGTGCGCGATGAAATGATGATGCAGTCAGTGAGAGTGCACTTTAAATAAACTCAGTGGAGGGGGAAAGGTCAAGGCCATCCAAACGGAGTTTTAAAAAAGATGACTAGTCGTCCTCCTCCTCCTCGTCCGTTGTACTTGGAGAGCTGTCAGACGAAGAGCCCCGTGCAGGTGCTCCCCAGATGAAAAACATATCAATTTTAAAACGAAGACCAGGATCTTGCGTCATCAACTCCTTTAATTTATCACATACTAAGTCGACCTTGTGTAAGGTGTCAACAACAAGCTTCCAATTTGTTGGCTCAATGTAACTTGTAGTTGAGTCCGCCTCGCTGATAACTACATCCTCCGGCCGTATCGGAGTGTAAAGATGTGTAAAGTTCTTTGGCTGTAGCTGAGGCTCAGGCTGGCTGGAAGTGCAAGGTTGAGTGTGGACCCCTGTCGCATCGAAATCCATAGTCATTCTACATTCAATGTTGGGGTTTTCGTTTAATACGTATATCAGTTTTTCATGCAACATATCCACTTCTGCTGAATCTTGCAGATGAACATTCCACGAAAATGGCCATTCTTCATCCGTAGTTGAGTCAACTTGAGAAAGAGTGCTGTCCGCCATGATAGCTAAGCAAGGAATGAGGTGAGCTACAGACTGTGGTAACAGTATTGAAAAGTAGAGGGGGTAAACCAAAAGTATGTGGAGGGGGTATTTTCAAGGTCATTTAATTTGGGTTTTAAAAAAAGGAAATAGTGGAGGGGGAATTCTCAAGGTCATCCAATTGGGGTTTTAAAAAAAAGGAATGAAGGTTACTCCTCTTCAGCCTCGTTGTCTCCCGCATCTTCATTAGCCTCATCTTCATCAACGTCAGACTCACCGTAAGGGTAGATTGGTGACATCGGCGAATATTGTGGAGATTGTTGACCGTTGTTGTCGTCCCCTTGCATTCTAACTTGGGACCAATCATAATTTAAATTCATTTGTATTATGATCCCAGGGTTGTCCCGCAGTATTTCCTTCATCCGTTCGCAAATTGTTTCCAAATAGTGTACACTATCGATCGACAGTGTCCAACCCGTACTTGTACCGACATCAGTAGTGGAGTCAGCTTGGCTGATGGTGTTGTCTGCCACGGTTGCTTGTCGGACAAGGAATGACGGTTGATGTGATGCTCATGCAGGAACATGGTGAAGTGGTGGGGGGCGTGGTGGAGTAGTGGGGGAATTTTCAAGGTCATCCAAACGGAGTTTTAAAAAAAAGGAAAACCTACAAAGTAACATTGAAACTTTCCAATTGATGGTGGCGAGCGTTTTCTTCTGCAACCTTGCCGACACATGTGACTATGCCATACAGTATGAAAAGTACAACCATAATAAGGCCGAACAATAAAAGATAGCCGTTGACTATCATGATATTTTCTGAGTGGATCTGCTTTCTTCGTATCGCCCTCTCCTGCATCCTCTTCTCCAACTCGTGGACGAAGTCACAGCAAACGTGAGGACATGTTTTATCTGTTGGTAGGTTTGCCATTGTTGATGTTGTCGGTTTGGCTGTTGAAGATGGAATGAGGTTTCCAATTGTGATGTGCCATGTACATCAATAGTCAAGTGGTGGGGGTAGCAAAGCAGTGGAGGGGGAAGTTTCAAGGTCATTAAAACCGTGTTTTAAAAAAACCTATCTTGTTACTGAGCTCATATGTCAGTAACAAGATAGGTGTTTTTGCTCTTTTACTTCTTTAATATAATGAAAAAATAAACATATTCTACAATGGTTAGAACAAGAAATACAACTGCTAGTCAGCTGAAGTAATCTAAGTTGTCCGGCTCGGTCTTCATGGACGTCGGTGAGGAAGCTGTCGAGGAGTGTCCAGGCTCTTCCTTTGGCTGCCGGGTGTTCCGTATGTTGCAAGCGTATACTTGCACGATTATACGGTAGCCTCGTGCCACCATCAGCTGCAACTCCTTGTACAAGTCGTTTAGCTCCTGCTGAGTCTTGATGCTCACCTCCTCGTAACTTGCGCAACTGACGTTCAGAGACATCCTGATGTTGCTAGGTTGGCTGCTGGAGTAGAAATGAAGCCGAGGCACAGCGTTTGGAGGTACATGAAAAAGTGGTGGGGGTAATAGTGGTGGGGGTATGGAAGATCCAATTAAACAGTTCTAAACTTTTTCCATCGATACAAGGGAATGGAACAAATAGCGCAGGTGTCCTTGTAGTTTTCAAATCTAAACATCGGTGCTAGAAATCCGAACTGTTTTCTACCACCATCCTGTACGAATCGTCGAAGGTCTCCGACGGCAGCATCGCCACAAGGCCTACAAAACTTTTCCCCATCGTGGAACCTATACCAGGAGTATTCCGAATACCCTCTATTTTCTCTCTTGTACTCTTTGATATCCTGCTTTATTGTTATAGGGATATTATCTTGTAAAGCCGTCTGGAATAAAGATGCGTTAGTTATAACTCGTTGTAAGCAAAGCTCGTACAAGGTGCTCATCGTTTGTTAGTTGGCAACAGACTGACCGTTTTTCACATCCAAGCAGGTTTGAATCCTAGTGCGGTAGTGGGGGTAATTACGGTAGTGGGGGTAATTGCGAAATGCAAAGGTCAAAGGTCAAGGTCACCCGCGAAGTTAAAAAAAAAATGCAACATATCAATATGTGACAAACTTCACATATTGATATGTTGCATTTTTTTTTTTTTTTTTTATTTTTTGGTCTTTTATGATATATTTATAAAACATTACAATAACATATGTACAACATTAAAACTTAAATCTAACACTGCTGCTTGTCGGCGATGTGGATGGTCAACTCTGTAGAGTTGCTACCCGTGCAGCCGTGGGACACCAGGTATAGACAGCCGGGTTGAATAGAGCGAAGGTCCTCGTTTTGTAGAAGATGGACGAATCTCTTGGGCAGGTACACCTGGAACTTGGGCTCATCCCCCGGAGTAAACGGTGCCTCGCTGAGACTGCAGCAGATGGCCTCCCCAACTGTAGTCTCCATCTTCTTCATAGCATGGATTATGTAGTGCTTTTCATCTTTTAGTTCAGAGCACTTCTTCACAGGTAATATTGTTGACTTGGAGTGAGCATTGAACTGCTCGACCAAAGTCTGAAGGAACTGGTGAGATGCCATGGTCAGGTTACAGATCGTCTTCTTGCTCGGAGATGTTGTCGTCTCGGAATCTCGAGTAATACTCATGCCAGGTCCCGGTCTGCTCCTCACTTATATAACCCCCGTTACCCTCACCACTCCCCACTTCCCCACTTTGAAGGTAAGAGGCGAGTTTATAGGCATTTTTCAAAGCGCAATGTCTATCTTTATCATGTTCTGGGCTTTTTGTACAAATACATATGGTTTCCAGCATGTATTGATAATTCTTATCCAATTCCACATCATTAACCGGAACATGAGTAAATCCTTCGATCCATCTTTTCTTTTCGAGCCCCTTCGTGTAAATATTGGTAAACTTGTTTGAAAAGTGATGCATAATGTGATACAAGTCCGTGTAACTTGTAAAACCATCATACCAATCGATTTGATGGAAATATTTTGAAATCCATCTGTTGGTAGTAGCGGCTTTGCTAGTTAAAGATGAATAAGAACATGGTGGTTTAAATAAAAACGAATAAGGAACACGTGTATTCATGTCCAAAAACACAAGTTCTTTTATAATGAATCTATCATCATTACCACGAAACGCTTGAAACTCAATAATACCAGGCTTGGACTTTACTTGTTCTTCTTCTCCCTTGTCCATTTTGAAGGTCACACGTCTGCTCATTATGAAGTCAGGAGGTCAACTGATTTCCACACCACGGTAGGTACTACTTTTATACCAGGCCGTACAGTTGTTGGCGCGTTGGTGTATATTTAACGTGGGCACCGTCCCCAATAGGCCTAACCCCACAAAATGTTGGTTATTGTTTTAAAAACTAACCATTGTCATTTAAGTTTCCATCTTTATATTTTCCTTGTTTTCGTTTTCATCACTAACACTTGATTCTTCTCCTCCATCTTCCTCTTCTTCCTGTTTGACTGATTTCTTATGTAGTTGAGCGTACTTTTCCAATTGTCTCCACATCTGTACTTCATGAGGAACTCTATTAAATATAGAAGTATCCACAGGTCCGTATAATATAGGTGCGTCCGGTTGTTTATCCAAAGTGTCTTCCAGATAATCTTTACTAATCGAACTTGAAAACACCAGTTGTCTCAAATATCTTGTTATAGGTTCAGTCGCACAAGTTAAAATAAAAAACTCCTCTCGATTAAGTTGAATTTTGTTATCATGTCTTGTTGTGTCTCTAAACCGCAGCTGATGATCACCACGATGTTTAATAATATCGATTTCCACATTTGAATCCAAAAGTCCTACTCTTGTCTTTCTTCCAAACATGTTACTACTTAAATAGCATTCTAGCAGATGCAAGTGTTTCATAAACGATTCCCAAGCACTGTCCGTAAACAAAATCATTTTGGGTCCATGAGTTAAAATTACAGTAGGGGAATAATCTGTCGATTTCATAACACCGATTAAAACACTTTTGTCCAAACTGGAAGAGATTGGGTAAAATATTCGCAAAAATACCTCACTCAATATGTTTGGAGAAATATTATCTTCAATATCCCTTTTTCTCTTTTGTATATTCTTTCTTCTTTTACCTTTTTCTTCAACATTATTACTGGCGTGAAGTTGTCCGCAAACGTTTTGTTCACCTCCTTCCTGGTGACCTTGAAGGTCTAAAAACTCAGATATCTCCTTCTCAATATCTACCACATTTTCAGGTGTACCTCTAGGAGAAGCCATATTGAATACGATGCTACCCATACAACAGTAGGCAACAAACTGATGAGGAGCGGCTTGTACGCTCTGCTTTTATACTCGCGGAATGAAACAAAACTGGTTTTTACAGTACATTTTTAACAATTCCAGTTAGAGGTGTGTATGTTACAATTTTATCATGTAGAATTAAACAGTATGCAGTTGTATTAGCCGGTATAGCCGCGTTGAATTCCATTTCTATTTTTATATCCACACTTGATGATTTTACTGATTCATTTTGTTTAGAACAATCAATTACAACTATTGGGTAGGCATCGAAATATTTTTCAGGTGATAATAAAGGTGTATTTGCTTTACCATAATATGAACTTTGGAATCTTGCGTACATATCGTACAATATACTGTATTTCTTCTTAGTGAATGACACATTTAAATTGTCGTATGGAAAGAATTGTGAATTTAAATAAACTTTAATATTTTTCAAGTTACAATGATCAAATTGTCCTGCATGCTTAGTGATGTCGTCTCTTCTACCTGTTTGTAAACCAAATATAATATACCTGGCTCGTTCTACATAATTTGATGTTTTAACAGTCCAAGTGTGTCGATCCGTAGTAGGTAAACTGGGATGCTCATGGAATTCCCAACTTCTAAATGGAATAACAATATCACGATCGGCTTTTAATTTTCTTAAAAGTAGCATTCTATGCTCGTCAGGTAATTTAACATGTGGAACTCTCCATACAATTTTGTCTAATTTTAATTTCCATTCTAAAGTTGCATCAGTTGTATTATCTGCAGCTTTAATAATGTCTTTATCGTTAGAAGACCTCAACAAAACTAATTCTTGTTTAACGTTTAATATTATTTTCCTATAATCTTCAGCAAAACCAAGCAACAAACGTAATGGAATATGAAAATCAAAATATCCATCTGAATTTGGAGTGATTGTGTCAATTGTAGGTAATACCCATCCGGCAGGTTTAAGTAAATTGGTTTCATTGGGTGTTATAGATGTTAATCCTTTTAAAGTCGTTGTAATACCTACTTTTTTAGTGGAATCAACTGTTACACCTGATATTTCATATCTAATTTCATCAAACAGGAAAGCCATAGGATTATTTATAAATGGAACTGTTGTACCAGCGGTAATACCGTCCTTTTTAGTAACTTTTCCTTCAATATACAAGTAACTTTCACATGGTAGTGTGTAAATGTCTTGATGTTGTATGGGAATACGAATTTCATCGTTATTGTTTAATTTCGATGAAGTGTAAGGGTTGTGGGTGTGATATTCTTTTTCCCATAGGGTTTCGTCGAATGTTGGACCCTGCGCTATATCCAGTATATCCATAATCGGTTAATTTTAATCCAATTCTCTCTAAGAAACGAATGTTCTCGCGTGTTAACTCCTCCACAGCTGAAGAGCTACTAATGCGGTTTCCCGTAGGTTGTTCGCTTTTGAATGTTAAACCCATGGTTTTTGTATTAAAGTGTCGATTTTAAATGTAATCTAATCGTAATAGGCTCTTCTCTGAAGTCTACCAAGTTACCGTCTTGATCCAATACGCTCAACACGATGTCTGAAATGAAAGTGGTGTTCAACGGTAGATACACCAGGTTTTGTGGCTTTTCAACAATTTTAAATCCGGGTGGTACACTTGGGTAAAATGTATGTATGATATGGGTGTTAGCCCCATCCCTGTAAGCTCCTTGTATAATGTTACAAGTTATGTCTATACTATTGACTTTTAATATTGTTACTGTTTTCTTACCGGAATGTGTTACATCTGGTATTAAAATTGGCTCATCTTTGGAAAACCCTAATAAATCACCAATTGAGTGTGGTTGAGTAAAATCTATATACTATTTGGAAGTAATTTCAGCTTTCATCGTATTATTATTACCTTTCAATGTTATATTGTCTTTTCCCATTTTAGTTTGCAAAAATTCATTTATATGATCAATTTCATAAGAACCTGTGGGTAACCTGCACTCTTGTAAGTCTGTAAATTTCCCACTGGCATCTTTTCCCTTATAATAATGCAATACGTTATTTTTACCTTCCGTAACATTGGGAATAGAGTTGTAAGTTGTAAAATCCAATAGTGCCGCCTCCCAAAATCTTCCTTTTTGCAAGCGTAACGCTGGAAAAAGGATACTTCGTAAAGTGGACGATTTTCCTGTTAATGATACCGTATAGGAAGACATCTCAATAGTGACTGATACTTTTAGCTAGGAATTCCAAACATAAATGACCGTATATTGAAGTATTATCAGGTTGTTCTCTTTTATAGTTGTAATATATGTTTTTAGCAGATCTAAAGTAGTCTTGAAGTTCTTTTGGTGGTGGCAGATTACCGAAACTATCAAAATAATATACATCGTTATTTAGTTTCTTATAACAAACCCAATGGGTGCCAGACCCTTCAGTATTATCCAAATTTACAATTCCAGTCTCATTTTGCCACATTTTCTTTGGTAAACTGTCTTTCATGAATACTCCTCGGAAAAATGGTATTTTTAAACGGGAAATATATTTAAATAATTCAACATTGGTTAACGCTTAAGTGGTATAACCAATTGATTTCTTTCATTTAATACGCACGATAAGGTCTTAGGTAAAGACCTGCCCCGTTTTTTACCATAGACCACACGGTGGGCTTCTTCCTGCCTTTTCTGGTAGATCGCCGTCTTCTTCTTATATTTCTTCCATGTTTTCTTGTAGTTGACCTCCTTTTTACCCTCATTCTCCTCCTTCTTCCACCTCCTACTGCTGTTTTAGCCTTCATACCTGCTGTTACCGCTAAAGCTGCTGCTTTTTCTGCTATGCTAGCGTCACTTGATTTTACTCGTTGCCAAGCTATGTCCGCAAGCTTTCTGTCTGCTATCGACCTATTTTTTGAATCGGCAAACGTAGAATATGCGATATCGTGTTCCTTACAAGCTTGATCTAACTTATTTATGCCAGGATCGCCTCTTTCCAGTCGTTTTTTTTAATTTAGTTCCTGGTCCGCAATACTGATAACCTCCTGGTATATGAAATTCGTATGGTAATGCGTCTATTGCTCTATTTACTATGGATCCTACAGGAATTCGTTTTAAAGCTTTACTTAACAGAGAAACCGCTGTGGATGTAATCCCACCTCCTCTCCTTACAGTGTCTCGATGTGGACTGATATATTGAAATGTCATAATGCACTTTTATAATTGAAATTCACAACTTATGTGTTACCTCTACGACAAGTTGAACATAAATGACGTTATTTATGATTTTGATCAATAAATACTAAAAGGACCCCAAAGTGTGGATCCTAGAAATTGTGTTGTTTTATTAAAAAAATACTTATAAAGGATTTCTTGTTTTATCCATGAATTTCTCATTTTTTCATCAACATGTTTATATTGTCCGCTTGCAATATAATTATGCACATCAAACATTATATTACCTATCACTTTAACAAGGAAATTAACATTTACAGCGTTATCTACATAATCAGGGTCTGCAACTCTTGTTAATCGTTTGTTATTGCAATTCCACCATCTATGTCCACATGGCTCTAATTGTATTATCTGTTCAAAAGTAACAACATTACCAGGCAATTACGCGGGAGCTATATTTATCAATTGTTTTCCTTTACCATCCCAAACATTATTCTTTAATCTATGTCCATCAAAAACTTCATCCTTTTGTTCAAGTAATATAAACTTTTCATTTCCTTGTACAAACACATCCCCCTGCCGTGATACCACTTGGTCTTGTTTTACAAATCCAGATGTCTCTTGTTTTAAAGTCTCTTTCATTTGAAAAACTGTTGCACCATCTGATGGTGCTGAACCATCTTTTACATTCGCCAAACAATTACCAAGACAATCGATAACTCCCACATCACGTGTGACACAATGATCTTTTATATATTTGAGATTTACAGCATCATTTTCATTCTTTGGATAACCTATATCGTTAATAACAAATTTATAAAATGAAAAGCCATCTTTTGTCTTTTCGGGTATTATAGAATGTAAATAGCGTTTATTTACGCTGTCTTTTGCATCTTTAGGGTCATCTACGTTGGATATACGTTTATTGTTAGCACTATACGTTTTCCCATTGAATTTTAACGTATTTTTTAATTCAGATGACAAATAACCTTTGTTTATTGCATCACCGTTTTGATTTGGTTTACCAACGTTGATAATTCTATGATCTTCTGTGTCATATGTGTTATTTTGTAGTCTTAATGTTGGCGATATCTTTTCCTTTAATATTTTTAAGTTTATTGCATCGTTTTCGTCTGTGGGATCTTTTATGTTTTTTAACCTTTTATTACTAATATCATAATCTCCTTCAGGTGTCTGTGGTAAACCAGCACTTCTTTTTAAACTATTCGCGTAATATAATCCATCTGCGGAATACCGTCCGAACTTGTCGACACTCATGGTGCAACTGAATAGTAATCTAGGAAGTAACGCATTTTTATGTGATTACCCCACGGTTTCGGAGTTCATCCACTAAAGCCACCCATTCGTTTTCCAATCCAGTATGACCCGCTTCTTTAGCTTCATGTATTAGTTTCATTCTATCCACCAATTTATTGATATTATTGTAATAAATTACATTTGTGTTATATAATTTCTTCATTAAACCTGTACCCGTAACAGATTTGTTTCTTTTTCTTGGTTCTGCAGCACTTATATCCAAAGTGGATGACACAAACCTTCGTTTTACAGATTTTCTTGGCATTATCGGCATTGGTTATCTTCTCGTTGTTGGTATTAACTTGGATACAAATACTCTATATTTTAAAGACCTAGATCTAAAAACTGGTTGGTCAGCTAAATATTTTCTCCTGTATGCATTGGTGTGTTCCAAAATCTGTTTATATGCTTCCATGTCTTCTTCTTTAACTAACAATTCTAAAGGCTTTTTTTCAAATAATAATTCAAATAATCCTCTTGTGCCCTTATATCTATGATTACCAACAATAATATTATCATGTTCATCAATGTTTACCGGGCTATTACCAACCATTAAACCTTCTTCTGTTAATCTTACTCCATAACTATGGTAGTTATTATTAGGATTTATTCCAGCTAACATTTTTATCATGTATTTCCTTCCTAAAGGTCCTTTGTTATGAATGTTTTCACCCAACAAGCTTATGTTTGACGGTCCTTCTCTTGCCTCTTCTCTTTTTTCCTCTTCACTAGCAGTTGGTGCTTCTTCAGGTCCCCTTTCACTATATCCTGGTGATTCTAGCTCTCTTTCAGATTGTGCTCCGGTAAAGCCACTATATGTAGAGGATTCCGGGTCCTCATCACTAAAACCTTCATATTTTACACTTTCTCTTTCAAACTTTGTGATAGGTGCAATCTCATCTCCTTCCAATACAGGTTTAGCAGTTTTTTGTTTAATTGTTTCAAGGGTTCAGTAATAGGTTTAAAAGTAGATTCAAGGAATTTCTCCCTCTCGCTAATACCTAGTTTTAATGCTCTGTTTTTAGCCCGAATAGAATCACTAAGTGATTTTATTTCTTTTACTAATTTTTCTTGGTTAACCATGTTTGTAGCAAGACGTGTTGTACAACAATGAATGTTTTATACCACGTTCAATGTATTAATATAAATTTATCAAATCCTATCCTGTATCGACCATTGTTTAGCGGTTGTTCCTTCATAATTGTTAGGAACCCATACTTTTCAGCCCAAGCCTTTCCACATAACTCTTTAAATCGTTCAAATGTCATATCCGCATTTACATGATCAAAATATATATGTTTTAGGTTGGTTTCGTCCTGTTTAAATACAATTAACATGTTTGCATTGTCTCTAATAAGTTGTTTAGGTATTTTGCTGTAAGTTTGGCCAATATAAATGCTATCTATGTTGTTATGTCGACCCATAGCGAAGTAATTCCTTATTGTGTTTGGTTTTCACAAGATACATCGTCAAATATGAACACAGAGAATGGTTTAGCTTCTTGTGGTTGCATGACACTCTCGCTTGCATTAAATTTTAAGTATTTAACTTCAGGCACATTATTCAGTATCTTTTCCAATAATTGATATTTTGGTTGTTGTAGTGATTTTGAAAATACATATAGATTATTAAAACGTAATCCTTTAGGGTTTGTAATTAAATTGAATACTACATTAGTTTTTCCACAGTTGGAAGGTCCGGTAACCAGACAGCGCACGGTGTTTGGTAACAAATTGCCATGTTTCCCACTATTGAATTCTGAACTATCCACTGTGAGTTCATCTATATTATTAATAGTAAAACTCTCCTTTTGTGGTATTATCTCCATCCTTTGTAATGGTTCAACCTAAAATGATTCTCTATCGTTATATCAAATCCTTTTTAGGTATCCAAGAATCTTCCGTCTTATTAAATCCTAACCATCGTACTTTAACCTTATCTTTTTTCCGTTGCAACACCTTTTCAACTAAATATACATCGCCTACTGTTGATTTTAACATTTCATGTCCATAAAACCCTCCTTCAAGCAATTGTTCTTTATTATCTTTTAAAATATATGTCTCAGGTACTGTAGGTTGTACTTTGAATACAGTAACCATTGGTCCAATTTGGCAGATATTTTTTACTGAATACACCTTTATATTTACTTATTCGCACTTTATCACCCACATTAAATTTTTTAGGCTTTAGTTTTTCAACTTTTGGTTTAGTATTCATTTTTATACGTTTTAATACCAGTTTTTCATTTTTGCTAGTCACCTGGTTTGGTTTCATCACAATAGTTCTATAAAACTTGTTATTGTAATCGTTTATAAGTTTTGGTAACATATCAATCCATATTTGCGATCCTCTGTTGGAAAACATTTTATACATTGCACTTTTTAAAGTTCTGTTGAATCTTTCAATTATTGAGGCTTTTACCTCTGAATTGGTTGAATAATGGTTTATATTGTGTTTTTTCATTAAATTTGCAAATTCCTTATTAAAATATTCTTTTCCATCATCTGTTTGTAAATGTTTAATAGTATGTTTGTCTCTTTGTATAGCTATTTCCATTGCTTTTGTAACACTTTTGCCACTTTTATCTTTTAGCGGTAAAGCATCTGCCATTTTTGAAAAACAGTTAATAACAGTCAATATGTATTTATATCCTTTATTTTGTTTGCTATAAGGAATCATTTCGATTAAATCTGCTTGATATAAATCATTAATTCCTTTTATCACCGTATTTCTTCGTGGAAACTTTCTTCTTGCAGGTTTATGAAGTTCGTTGACAATTTGTTGCTTCAAGTCCTTCATATTGCAGGTTTCAATGTTTGTTGTGTCACATGTATAATCACAATGAATGTTGTTTTAAATATTCACATCATTTATATGGGTCAAGGTCATCCAAACTTGTGTAAAAAAATGGGGAACACGGCGTTGGACTTGCCGTGTTCCCCATTTTTTTACGGAAGGAGAAAGGAATAAGGTCGAAGTTGTAGAAGGATGAAGAATAGGTTACTAGTTGATAGGGTTTAGGGAGTAATGGCCGAAAGGAAGAGTGTGGATTTTGTCGGGCATAATGTGTCTTTTATCATCCCGAGCTGACAGTGCTTTTTTAATTTCGGTGACACTGTAGACTTGATGCTTGAAGCTTCGGATATTGTTGAATGTTGCTGATATTGTAGTATCTTCAAACAAACAAGTCTTGTAGTGGTCAAATGTTACGTGTTTTTTCAAATAAGATGTCTTCACTCCTTTTGCTTTTTTGACTGTCGGTGTGTTGTTCTCGTGGTACATCTTAAATGAATACAATTTCGCCATCAGCGCCACTATTTCTTCTAAAGGCATTTGCTTCATCTTTGAATTTTCCAATTACTTTTTTATTTCTTTCATTAAAATTTGGATGGTTCTTCGGATAGTCAGAAAAGTCGAAATCTTCTTTGTATGGAAAAGTCCTTAGGTCTTCATACATGTCCAAAGTCTTTATCCAGTAGAAAAACGCGTCCGTATCCATGTATGCGACTCCAATGTTTTCCCTTCCGTAGTGTTTAACCATTTTGTTATAATGGAAATCATACATCAGGGTTTTACTTATATCCAAAATCGACATACCTATGTATAACGGACGGTCCATGACTATTATTGTTTTCTTCATACTGACAGCGACTAGATTTTCGTTTATAATCATGGATGTTCCAAAATTTGGTTTTTGCACTAATTTTTCAAATTTCCTAGGATCACTTACTAATTTTACATTTTTGTGTTTTCTTTTGTTCTCCAAGGTCTTCCCAAAGATGGCATTGTTCATTAATTTATAGAAGTCCTTTTCAAATGCTGTTGTCGCTGCAGCTCTTCTTGTAGTGTTGGAATCAATATATGGTTTCAACCAACAAGACTGGGTGAATTCAATTGCTCTATGAATTCTCACTATACGTAGACCCAATTCAAGAGCCTGTTGAACTACCCAGTAGTGAGCCACATACCGATCTTTATTCTCCAAGGTCATCATCAATTTTGGCCATCTTCCTGTCGATGAAACTTCAGTCTTGGCTAGGAGAGGCAAGTCGTAGTGATGGTCATGAAGGTGCTCCGGGTATTCAAAATCACAGTCCAAAATATAGCCTTTTGGACCATCCTTTGGAATCTGTGAGATGTCTCCGATGGCGGCCGGGTCGATCCATTTGAAGTCAGCGTAGGGAAGCGGATTTGACATTGCCCAACCATAAAGGTTCTTTGCGTCAAAGTAGCCAAGGTATACCGATGGTTGTTGCTCGTCGAAGCCGGGGATGTACTTGTTGTTGGCTTTAACATGACGTGTTACAGCTTGTGTCAAACCGCCCCGTACACCAGATTCCATCATAAGCACCATATCAATATCCGTTAGAAGTTCCAGTCGACAGTTGGTTGACTTTAGCATAGCTTGCCATGCTAATCCTGGAGATGTGTACGAGTGTAGAGGGTCCAGTCCATAGGCGGAGAAGCAGGTGTTTCGAAATTCTTCCATCACATCGCACAGCAGAGTTACGTCCAATTTTATATAAAAGTCAGAATATTCCCCTAAGGTTTGAATGTTTAGTTGGTTCCAAACATTACAAGCATGATTGTAGTCTTCAACGGAGATTTCACTTTCGTTTAATTTGCTGTTGAAGGCTTCAATCGGTGGTAGACTGGTTTCTTCCAATTTTTCTGCAGAAGTGATGTAATCGTAGGGGAACACTCCTTTACGTAATACTAAGTCCAATTTATCTTCAGGTACAATCTTGCTGGTTTCTTTTAGGTCTTCTCTTCGTAGATTCTCAGACAATCTGCTCAAACTAGATGCCATAAATCTATAAGAGTCTACAAAGCGAAGTTTAATTTTACCTACTGTTTTTGAGAAACTGATGTACTTTTCCAATGTTGTAGCAAGAACATCAATTTTACCATCATCTCTTCCTAACTCTGGAATAATGAAGTGGGAGTCGTAGCCGCTAAGATTGTGTAACACGACAGGGATAAATTCGGGCAGTTTGTAATTTATATTGCATGAATTACAAGCAGCTCCTCTGTATAAACCTGTCAGATGATCGTGATCTCTTACTTTTGGATTTTCTTCACTGAAGCTCTTCTCGCATAGATAACATCTTGATGCCAGATTGTATTCTTCTTGTTGATTCTCATTCAAACGTTCCATAGGTACGACATTACCATACAAGCATTGTACCTTTTCAGCAATGTCATACAACTGGTCTACGAAATACTTAGCGGCTTCTTCACCACGGTTGAGTATTGGAGTGGATGTTAAACCATAGTCTTGCAATTGGTTTTCAGACAAGGTTGATTTCACTAGTAGACAAAAACTGTTGGGTTGATGCAACTGATATTTTGTTCTTCTAGTCACTTCACCGTCCGGCAGCTCCTGTGGTACTAACGTAGATTCAAAATCTGCGTAGATGACTACTGGAATCCGATACTGGTGAACTGTCTTGTTAAATTGTATTGAAGCTCGGGTAGGTGGTGGAAGACTTATCTTTACTTCATAGTTCTCGTTGCAAAGTCTTTTATGTTCCAACAACCAGTCCAATCCTCCATGTCGTGAATCTTTCCAAGAAAAGCAGAAACATCTCTTGCAGACTGTAATCCTATTTACTCTTTTGGTCAATTGTTTTACAACTAAGGCTTCAAAGTCCTTTATCCATACATAATGGGAAATTTCACCCTTAGTTATCAATAGCAAATCCGTGTGGTTTCTTTGCTCAACCTTTACTACTCGCAAAGGATAAACGTTGTTTGAATCATCCAGACCAAAAACATTGACTGAAACGCCAGGATTTTTCTTTTCAAATTTGTCTATGTCTTTTAATGTAACTTGGTAGGTGAGGCCTTGAAAGTTGTAGCGGTGTTCATTTTCGTAATATTCTCTACCAACTCTTTCAGGATGATCTTTAACATACTTGGTTAACATTGCATACTTGAAACATTCATTACCTTCATTTTGCACATTCCTACACGATTTAGTGTTTTGGATTTTCTTTGGTAAAGGGATAAAACTACTACCCCTTAAACCATATCCATGCTTGTGAACCCTTACATCCATACCTTCAATTGATGACAAAGTCCATCCAGATCCTCTTCCTTCATGTTCTTGAAGTTTTGTTATAAGTTCTTCCAAGCATTCTTCAATAATATCATCGATGTTGGAGGTAAAGGTAAGGGTTCGGTTTTTGGTAATGAACGCTCTCAATGCTGTTTCACCATCAGTATTGTTAAACATAGCCTCTAACACCATTCCAAATTTAATAAAATGTAATCTTTATAGTTCTTCCCTCAAGGTTCGACCAACAAGTTCCTTAGCCTGGGTTATAAATGTTTCCAGTTCCAATTGAACATTATTAATTTTGAAATGTGTTACAACTCGTCCTGGCAAGGCCGTGGTGCGCAGTTGTTTCACATCTTCCAGTTCTTCTTCAGTGTCTTCTTCTTCTTGCATATAATTTTCTTCTTCAAAAGGTCTTCTAGCAGTAGATGGTCCAGCACCAGCAAATTGGATCACACTAGGTCTTCTTCTTTGCATTTGCTGTAGATAGCTGTCCCAGTAGTCCGTCTGCTTCTGGTGCTCTTCCAAAAACCGGTCAATTGAGTCTAAGTCTATTTCATCCATGGTAATATCTTCTTTTCTATCTTCGTCTTCATGTAATTCTCTGTGTAGGGTGAAAAGATCTTCGTCTTGAAAGATTTCCCCACAAATGTCGCAAAGAGCCATTTCAAACAGTTTGGCTTTGAATGTACACTCTGTGAATGTCCACGCAATAATGAGCAGCGCACTCAACCGGGTCCCTTTATATCTGAGGCAGATAGGTGGGGAAAGTGACGTCATATAGAAACAGGTTATCAATCACGTGCTAAATTTAGCCTTTAAACAACCATTTGTAATACATTTATCAGCAGGCTTGATAAAATCAATGGTATTTGGTCTAGATTCAATAATTTATACGAGTTTTTTCAACGACGTCTGTTCCAACAAGTTTATATGGGTCAAGGTCGTTTGGAATTATTATTTTGAGCGGGGGATAGAGCACTAAGCAGCATCATTTACTACAAAGTGCTCTATCCCCCGCTCATATTCTTTTTTTAACTTTTTGTTTAAACTTTTTACAAAGGTGAAACATCACCATCAGAGTCGGAATCATTCTCATCACGAAATAGGTAGCGATGACAATACATAATTCTTCTGGCTACTAACATCCTATCCATTGGACGATGAGGAGTGTCTTGTTCTTCTTCTTCAATTTCCGACTCAGATGATGACTCTAATGTTTCGTAGGCGTGCAAGTCCATTTCATTGTCCGTTAAACCAGCTTCGTCCGAGTCCGTTTCAATGTCCATTATTTCTTCTTCCTCCTCTTCCTGGTCAATCGCAGGTAGTTGGTCCTCCACTTCTATAACTTCTACAGGGATTACCTCCAGAATTGAAAGAATTCTGTCGCGATGGAACACGGTGTTGTCAAGTGGAGCCATGGTATGAAAGTTTTGTATCTATCCAATTGGTTTGCCCTTTTTATACCCCCCACCAACTATACATTTTATGTGGGTCAAGGTCACGTAAAGATACCCTTTGAGCGGGGGATAGACCACTAAGCAGCATGCTAGTCCATTGCCGCAAAGTGATCTATCCCCCGCTCTGTTTTACAAAAAACCTCAATCAAGTCCAAGTTCGAGTCCTGTATAACACATTTTATTCCAATTCCAAATCCAATTTAAAAATTTCAATTTCACAAGGCTTACAACTCTGATGTATCAAACACTCCAGGTCCCTAAGCATATCGTCCAGTTCGTCCAAATTATGATGTCCTACTTTTAACACATGGAGGTGGTTCATGCTTTGCATTGTAGCATGACCATCAACAAACAAATTTCTTTTCCACGCTAACATAAATTCGCAGTTTTCTTGAAAGATCCTTCTCACCAAACACTCATACACAGCCGTCAACATGTCTCTACAATTCTCATAATGCACCATCACAGAATACCTGTCCAAGTTAGCACCAAGCAGCGATCCACTCATTTTTTCTAGCGTTCCACTGGAAAGTCCAAAGCAGAATGAAGTCGAGATGTACAGACCCCCTCTTTTATACCAGTTAACCGGTTGTCCTTGCTTTAAAGTGGGTCAAGGTCATCCAATGCTACCCTTTGAGCGGGGGATAGACCACTAAGCAGCATGTTAGTCCATTGCCGCAAAGTAGTCTATCCCCCGCTCTGTATTCTACACACACACACACACACATGTCTCTGTTCAAGCCCTCTATTACATACCCAGTATATATTCAGTTTCTTCATCATCACTATCACTCATCACTGCTTCCACAAACTCCATTGGGTTAAAGTTGAATTGTTTTAATTGTTCTTTTAGGTTTTCAATTTGTTGGTCCTTCACTTCCAAAACGGTGTGAAGGTGTGATATGTAGTCCGCTGCCTCGGTGACACTTGCTACTCTTGGGTCGCCTAACTTCAAGCTGGGAACTACACCCTGCAGCTTGAAGTACGCCATACGCCTCTCTTGCTCCTGCCGTTGACCAGGACTGAGCAAGCCTTGCCCGTCTTGACTCACCTCCAGCAAGGTCCGTAGCATCGGAGCTTTGCAGGCGTTTGCTCAAGCAACAGTTATGCTATGGAATGGTCGAACAGGTCCACGAGTAGCAGGCAGGACGTTGGCAGCACGCCTTCTTGAAGAAGAGGAAGCCCGAGAGTTGGAAGCCATGTTAAAGTGTAGTATTCAGCTAAGCGGTACAAAGCAGAATAACCAAACTGCACATCAATACCCGTATATATACACTTATCAGTGGTGGGGGTACTAGCTAACCTTGGTAAAGTGGGTCAAGGCCATCCAAAAACATTACCAGAACGGGGGATAGATCACTAAGTGGCATGTTAGTCCATTGCCACAGAGTGATCTATCCCCCGCTCTGTATTCCGCATTCACACACACATTCATACAAACACACAAGTCCCAGTCCGAGTCTTTACCCACACACCTATCCACCCTCATCCTCACTAGCATCACTGTCCACTAAAAGATCTTGACACTTCATAATTAGTCTGTCGTATTTCCTCAGGATTGAATTTGCCTCACGGATTACACTCTCTAACACCCTATCCTTTTGCTCTATAATTTCGTTGTACCTTTCAATTAGGTTTGGTGATGTTTGGGTAGATGCATCTGATGTGGTTGGTTGAGAGGCTCCGCTGCTGCACAGCTCCTTCCTGACAGGGCCAAAGCCGGAGAACCGCACACGACTCCTTGACGAAGGCCCCGATCGGATCGGTCCAACACCTGAGCCGGAGTTAGAGGCAGAAGCTGAAGACATGGCGTGAAGCGTTCGGCTTAACAGTTGCAAGCTGAATGAGCGGACAGTGGATTACCTCTCCTATATATACCTATTTTTAGTGGGGGGGGGGGTGTCAAGTACTTCCACTAAATTTCGCTTAGTCTTCGCGGTCATCAGTTTTACATACCTTTAGCACACCCATTATTTTGGTTTCTTCAATAACTTTACACACCTCAAAAACCCAAGCAAACAGCTCATCTATGTTGTTATAATTAATTTTTGTCCAGTGTTCATACTTATGAGTTTGGTTGTTTATAATACATAGATAAAATGTAGACCCATCTCGTCTTATACAATACTCAACTTCCATCCTATGCCGATTTAGCACTTCCCAAGCATTGTGTTGATCTATCAAGAAGTCACCACCTTTGTAATTGTACCGTGACATGTTTACCACGGAGCACAGGAACAGACTGAAGCAAATGAACGGCTCATACAAGCTTAGTAAGAGCGTTAGAGTGGGGGTATCACGTGATACACAACATTAGTTGTAAGGTTAGCACTTTACTTTAAACAGTAATTTATATGGGTCAAGGTCATTCAAACTTTGAAAAATGTTTACCTCCAAACACTTGTGGCAAGCCACAAGTGTTTGGAGGTTTTTTGTTAAGAATTAAGACTGTTATATATGTGTCAAGGTCATTCAAACTTTGAAAGATTTTTACCTCCAAACACTTGTAGCAAGCTACAAATGTTTGGAGGTAAGTTTTTATTTGTTAAAGATTTTTGTAATTTAGTCTTCACCCTCAAGGACACGGTTTGAGATTGTCCCAGTGACTTTACATCACCGCCAGGTTAAAGTATTATACAAGTCAAGTATTTTTTTTTTTTTTTTTATTAGTTGACTTGTATAATACCCCTCTCCCTTACTTTTAGAGGGTTAGGACTAAATTTGGAAAAATAATTTGGAAAAATAATTTTTGTTTTTTTAAATATTGTCCAACACAACCTAACAATTTAGAATTTCTTTTGGTGGGCCTACATCCTAATCCATTTCCCACACAGATTGGCATCCTTCCCTTCGTATTAGATAGCCTTTTTTGTGGATGAAAAATTGTCTTTGTACCATCCGAATGGGTACTTTCATTGTATGAAGGCAGCCATCACCTTTTACAATGATTTCTACATTGGCATCAAAAGCTCCATAAGTTTGAACAATAAAATAATATTTTTCATCCACTTTAAGTCTTCTAATATCAAGCGGTTGCGGACTGTGGGGATGTCTGGGTTGGGATGTTTTAGACCTAATGTTATTAAGACTGTAGGGTTTTACTCTCGGAAGATTGATATTTTTGTTCAAGTGCGTTTGGCAACGATCTTTATCTAAAACAGCAAACTTCTGACAGCAAAGAACCCCAAAGTCTTTTGACATCCACACGTAATCGCATTTATTACCCTTGCCAGCAGGGACTTTAACACGCTTACGTTTTTGTGTTGGACGCTTTACTGGAGTGTTTTGGAGCTTGTCGGGTTTAGGCTGGCTAGAAGGAATGGGGGTGGGAGGTGAAGGTTTAAGTAGGTCAAAAGGTAGGCTGCAGACGATTTTGGGTGGGGTAGGTGAACGGGTTAGATCGATCGTGGGAAGTTCGGGGGAGAAGATTGATTTACGTGGTGGTTTGGTTGGTGTAGGTGGCATGGGGGATATGGGTGAGGGACATTGAGATTTGGTGTAGGATAGGATTTTCTTTGTGCGACTGTAGGGGGTTATCCTCGACCTTGACGCCTCTTCGAACACCGCAGACTCCGATCCCGAGTCCGATAGCAGAGAGAGTGCTGGAGAGGCTATCAGGACTCGTCCGCTGGGGTTTTTTGAAGATGCCGCGGGTGCGCCAGCCTCTTCCGATGCTGCAGGTGCGCCAACCTCTTCCAATGTTGGTGGCAATGGTGACAGGCTGGGTATCGAGGCAGGCTGCGGTGGCGGCGGCGGCGGCATCGTCAGGCAGTTCAGGATCTGTGCTGTCATGAGATATTCTAGGATCGGAGCGGAGGACGATGAGGGCTGAGGCGTGTTGGCCGAGGTTGAATGGGGTGTATGTTGTACTTCAGGGCCTGCACCCCTAGAACTGGGATGTCCACTACCCAATCCCAGCTCGAAGCACTGAGTTGGGTAACGGGCGTGGCTCCCTTTAACAACTGAAGTAGGGCAGCTTCGGCTGTTCCGAGCCCTGGCGGAGGTGGCCTTGTGTCAATCGCGCGCTTACTGGGTGTCTCACTCCAGCCTCCCCCCAAAAGGGAGGGAATGAGTCAGGATGTCGGGGATCTGGGGCTTCCGTGCCTTCGGGTATGGTTGCAGTGCAGCCGGCGCCTTTGGCGTGCGGGTTTCCAGTGACCTAGTTATTCCGCTTGGGATCCACCCATGACCCAAGTAAAACCTAAAATGGGGACCTCGGGATCCGGTTCAAGCCCCTGGCTTCGGCCAGTCCGGATATTGGGTTGGACTCGAGGGGGCCGTGGTTGTCGATATGCTCGGCACACAGCTTCGGCTGTGGGGGGCCCTCCAGCCTCATCTGGGGGCGTTGCTCACAAACGAAAGCTGAGAAGTACCATGGGTAGTGGTGCCACTGTCACTCACAGCGGATGGTCATTTTGGGTCACCGCCGGTTGAGTACCACAGGCCTAGTGAATTCCGGGTTTTGTGGGGGTCTAATCCGCCTCAATGTGATTTGGGACAAACTGTTCCATAACTCCCCTGGTCGCAAGACTGGTCCGGTTAAGGCTAGGTACGGACTACCCGTGAGGGTAGGGGGAGCCAATACGAGGTTCGCCTTGTAAAGGAAATGAAACGTACAGAAATGGCCGAGGTTGAAGACGCTGGTGGGTAATTCTTGAGCTTAAGACCCATGTTGATGAAGCAAATAAATGAAGAGTAAATATGAAAAGAGTAAATATGAAAAGAAGATTGAAATAAGTATACAAAATCTCAGGAGCGAGAGAGAACCAGTCGGTACGGGAACCTGGACTGGAATGAGAAGTGCATGCCACCCGGCCGCCTTATATCCCCACCGGGGCTGCCACGCCCAGGATATCAGGGGTGGGGGAGGGGGAGGGGGTGGTGGTGGGGGTGGGGGGGGCTCGCACTTTTTGTCGGGGGGGGGGGTAAATTTTAAAAAATAAACCCCACTTGGGGCATTTATGTTACCATCGCTGAAGCCTCCGAAAAGACCCAACTATGTCCGACTCTAAACTTGTGTGTTACTTATACCTAACTGTTACGTTTTTAAAAGACCTTAATATATTTACTGTGTTAAGAAGACCTCACTGTTAAAGATTTTAAAAACTTTTATATATTTAGGTCAAGTTCACATAAAACTTTAAAAAAATAAGCCCCACACCCCCTATGGGGGTGTGGGGCACTTGGGTTGTCATCGCTGTAGCCTCCGAAGAGACCCAACTATGACAACAGGGCAACATCCAATGTCGTGTTCCCTTCGCCACGCGAGACTTGTAAACATTTACTGCATTGTCTTTTCAATAGATAACAAAACATTTACATAATTTTGAGAGAGGTTGAGGACAGCCCTAGTGGCTTACGTCCTCGGTCCGAGTGCAGAGGCCGCCGCAAATTGGCCACAGCTGTGGTCTGCATGCCAGCGTACAAACGGACCGGTTCCCAACCCAGCCGCAATATTGCATGCCTGAGAGGACCCATGCTAACATTGGTTTAAAATAGCTTTACACGGGGGTCTACTCCCGTACCCTATCTTTAATATTTAACTTAACAATGCAGTAAATTTTTATAAATCTTTGTGGGTCAAGGCCACACTGACATTAAAAAATTTCGGCCCCCGTACATCCATGGCGAACCACGAATGTTCGGGGGCCTTGGGGACAAAAACACAAGTAACTAACAAACTTTCATTTACATAATTTTGAGTTTCCAGAAGGGAAACAAGAGGTTGAGGACAGCCCTAGTGGCTTACGTCCTCGGTCCGAGTGCAGAGGCCGCCGCAAATTGGCCACAGCTGTGGTCTTCATGCCAGCGTACAAACGGACCGGTTCCCAACCCAGCCGCAATATTGCATGCCTGAGAGGACCCATGCTAACGTTGGTATAAAATGCTTTTACACGGGGGTGTACTCCCGTTCCCTAACTTTAAGATTTACTTTGAGCATTGAAAAAGCTCAAAGGGGAATGCTAAAACAAGCTTATACACTTTAGATAAATATAACACACTTACAACACATAATTGAGCTCAACATAGTCAATGCTGGAACAAGCACATACACATTAAACACATATGACAAACAAGACACACAGGAGACATAGGGTACAAGTAAAACACTCTCATATAAAACAATTCCCAATACCCAAACGCAAGCGCAATATCTTACAACTAATACAAGTCTTAAAGTTAGAGTAGACTTCGCTAAACAGTGAAGGCGCCATTCAGTGTTTAGTGAGGCCTATGGCGGTCCGTCCCGATCGTTCACGTTCAACGCGCGGGAGCGGACTGCGAGCCGGCTGTGGCCGGGCCGCCTTATATCCCCACCGGGGCTGCCACGCCCAGGATATCAGGGGTGGGGGAGGGGGGGGGGGTTCGCACTTTTTGTCGGGGGGGGGGGGGGCAGGTAGGTTAAGTGGGTCAAGGTCACCCACGACACTTCTACTCTAAGTGTTGGCTATATACCCCCACCATAACTGGGTCCCTAAACTGCACAACACAGCTCCGCCAGTATGTCTCCGGCTTCCATGCGGTGCGCCTCGCTGTTCTCTAACTCTCTATATGTAAGTCATTTTATAAGTTTTGAATCTAGGTCACTACACTTTACCTCTGGGACGATATCGACTTGTAGTATTTCTGTGTTTTGGCTCAAGGTCATCACACTTTAACTCTAGCACGTCGGTTATCGTACCAGAGGTGCTCAATAACTTAACTTGTAATGTTTAGGGTGGCGTTTGCACGCCACGTGGTATCGCCATGAGTGTCCAGTCCAAATTTTAGGTTAGATTAATTTTACTGTGATCTTTTCTATTTCCAATTCGTTTCGCCTAAGAGTAAGATGTCGCTTTATGAATTTGTATTTCTCTACGGTTATTGGGGATTGAAAGATTATAATTACTTTATTTAGACGGCTCTTCACCTTCGAGTTTACCATAACTTCCACTTTAACTTTTCTTCCTTATCCCTCACAGCTTAAGCTGTACAGTAGGGTTTCTTCTAGCGCCAACTCAGGCCACGAGAACAGTGTGTTGACTGTAGGACAGCTCATGGTGAAGTGATGCAAAACTCCAGCGTTCAACCTCACCTTCCCCCACCGCTGTGACCTTCCCCCACTCCTGCTGTTACCCCCACCGCTTTTGCCTTGGCTCAATCGCTACCAACAGTCTCTCAGTATTGTGCGGACTTTTGTGAAGGGAAGCCATGTCGCGGGACACTTTAGGTAAGAAACTTAGCCGTGTTAAGGCTTTATTAGTTGCTCAGTGTCCCCAACTTAAAGTAAAGCGGGTTTCCACTTTAGCTAAGTGGCGAAGACTATTGCGCGGACACCCTAAATTTTATACCAAACAGACAAATGTAAGTTTTACTGATGAAGATTTGTTTAGAATATTGGATGAAATGACTTTTCCTTGCAAGGTTCAGTTAGTTACTCCCATTCCTGACAGTTTAGAGTCTTAGTCTCTCAAGTCGATATACCTAGAGTACACAGAGCCTGACAGTCAGTCGCTCGGTGACTGTCGTGGGGTGCGCATCGGTGTCGGTGCTCCGTTGTTAGGTTTTCAAGGTCACAGTAATATCAAATTGTTGGTGTTGTGCTGGTTCAAGGTCACCTGAGGGATTACCGATTGCCCATTTAGGCAGGGTCATGTCAGAAACTCGAGTTTAACTTGGCACTTTTGCCGTTTCTCGTCGAATATTCGCTCCAAGTTGTCAAGGTCACGGGG
This sequence comes from Neoaliturus tenellus, assembly GCA_030545055.2. NCBI lineage: Eukaryota > Metazoa > Arthropoda > Insecta > Hemiptera > Cicadellidae > Neoaliturus > Neoaliturus tenellus. The sequence goes on along the minus strand of CM061535.1, from coordinate 74,703,083 downwards.
ACTCTGACTGAAACTCGGAGCGTAGTGCGAGAAACGGCAAAAGTGCCAAAAAATTTTAAGTTTTGGCGTGACCTTGACCTTAGTGGCGTCGGTGACGTCATTTTGATGACGTAAGGGGTGATGACGTCATCAGCACGTCATTTCTGTGACGTCATGGGTGTGACGTCATCGAAATGACGTCATTGGTGATGACGTCATCGGTGAGGTCATTGACCTCGATGACGTCATCCCTCAGGTGACCTTGAACTGGGCCAGCACCAACAATTTGACACTACTCGGCTGAACTGATATGGCTGAAAATTGGTGGGAAGGAGGCCTAGCTCAGAACCAGGAGGAACATAAAGGATACTTTTTTTATCCATATTCGTCCATACGGCTTGGCCCCACAGGCCTTCAAAGTAACCATGTTATTCTTATGGAAGCAACATTTTTGCAATAGAATATATGATTACATTAAGAAATATTAATTTTGTTAACAGCTGATCTCCATTAAATTATTGATTGAAGATTAGTAATAAAAAACTAGACGATATTATAGACTTGCGATGAGTGAGTGTAGTAAACGAGCTACACCTAACTGGGAGTGAGCGCAGCGAACGAGCTAAACATGACAGGAAGTGAGCGCAGCGATCGAGCTAAACCTGACGGCGAATGAGCATAGCGAACGAGCTCACCGGAAGGGCAAACAATTTCTCAAGTTGGCTTTGCCAAAACATGACGTGAAAGCTAGTTGATTATAAATCTAAAAATGAATTTAAGCGATTTAAAAAATGAACTTCATCAATTCTTCATTGACCTAGCCGTTATGAAAATAAAAAAATTTAATATAATCAAAAGGTCTTAAAATTGTAAATACAATAAAATATACCGCTCCCCATCGAATCAGACCTGCGTACTCAGCACATTTCCAACAGAATTAGGTATTTTTCTATTTCCCCCCATAAACACCTTGGAAACGGGGTTTTATGGGGTTTCAAAAGGGTAAAAAGTGAGTATTTGGTCTTTTTCACTCTTATTTATAAAATTCAACAACTTTGACTTAGACCATTTGAAAGAGTTAAAAAAAAAAAAAAAAAAAAAAAAAAAAAAACAATCTAGTACAAACAATCTAGTATTTTGAATTTTGTACTTAGCTTAAATGGTTATGGAGAAAATTCAAAAACTATATTTTCCATGTTATGCTTAAGGGAAATTAACAAAACATTCTATCTTGCTTATTTATCGACATATCTTGATAAAATTTGGTATGTACATTCATTATTAAGTATTTAATTTATATTTTCTTACAAAGCCCATATGGCGGCAAACTTACGTATCACCCCTATGGGGTGTATGGGGCAAATTAAAACAACACCATAACTTTACAAAAATTTGGTCTGTACATTCACTAGGTAGGGTTTAACTTGGTACCTATAAAAAAAACCCATATGGTGGCCAAATTACATATACTCTCATCCCCATGGGTTTTATGGGGAGGAAATAGAAGATATATACCAAAATTCCATTGGAAAATCGCTGAGTACGCAGGTCTGCTGCGACGGGGGCATTAATTTATATTTTTTACATTTTATTTGTTTTATGTTTTAGTATTTTTTCTAGAAGAATATGAGTTTATTATTACTTAAAGATATAAACTCATTAAAAAAAAAAAACAAAAATCGTGGGAAATATGATTTCTTGCAGCAGTTTTTACAGAACGTCTGTATAATGGAAGTTGAAGTTAAGTTAAACTTGGTTGTCTTTTTTAAAGTATGATTGGAATTATTAAAAAAAAAAAAAAAAAAAAAAAAAAAAAAAAAAAAAAACTTTTAGATAGTAAAAATAAACCGGTAATGTATGTAATTTTAAGGAGACTAGGGTGAAGGTAATTTTTGTAGCAACCGAACATTAGCCACTTTCCTAGAGATTTAATAAACAATAGGCAGAGAGATTCATAAACAAACTATAACAAGAACGGTTTCATTGACAAGTTTCATGATATTATTCACTCCTGGAGCAACTTATTATTATTACTAGGCCTATTTTTTTTTAACCAATAGTCATAAGAAGGATTCATACATATAACATCATAGGTTTCAGTCATGAGAAACTGTGGAATATTACAGTAGACTCCCGCTCATCCAAAACCCACTAATTTCAAAATCAATTGGACCTCTTGAAATTTGCATGATTTGAACACATTGTCAAAATGGGGGAAATCCCAATTTTCGATATTAGCATAGGCCTACATGGAATTTATAGTTATCATTGACGCAATTCGTTCGGTATAGTGCTCGATTTCCTATTGTCCTTAATATAATGCAGTTCCTTCGCTAGCAAACACTTTCCATGGAACAATTATTGTCACTTAATTTAGATATTGTGAGTAAATGGCAGGTGTAAATGAGTGAATATCTTACACTTTTTTTAACTCACCCTTAAATTTTGCAAAAACGAACAGGGTCAGGTCTTGATTAGTTTGGATTAGCGGGACTTGTGTAGTTTGTTCTACAAGTATCACATGAACTGATATACGATATGTTAATGATACGCATGAATGAAGAAACTATTAAAATCATTAAGTGAATTTCTCAAAAACTTTTAAAATTGAGCAAAGCTCATCTCTGTTGAAATTTGTTCACATTTCCGATGTCAATACGAGTTGCGCTTAGAGTCAGTGCACAATAAACCCTCTACCAGACATCTGAAAAAATACATTATTTACGACACAAATATCTGAAAAATATTTCATATACAGTAGACCCAATTATCAGCTGTTTTTCATCTGTGAATTTCTTTAGCCGGTAGTGTTTTGCAGAAATGGGTAATGGAAACCGCTTGTAATTTAATTGCTGTTTAATTTCTGTAATCCATCTATTCCTTGACCATCTTACTTCACAAACCGATCACAATGAAGGCTCCACTGTAATATCACATTTACTCTAAGGAAAAATTAGAGACACACAGGGTTAACTCGCCAAATCGTTATCCAGTATTTTCCCCCGAGGTGAGTTGGGTAAAGTAACTTATAAGCTCTATGTACAACATATACTGATGTCCGATAATGTGATAACATTCAAATGAAATAGGACAAGTTCATCCTTAAAAGTTTCCTGGCCATAAGCTGGTTTACGCTGCACTGATTTTGCTTTGTGTAGGCTATTTTATTTTGTTTTTTACTTACTAGCATAGAATTAAGCTTCAAATTACTTATTAGCCTACAAAGTGTTTTTTTTTTCAACAAATAAATCTATAAAATTAACCTCAGGTCCGGATTAGGAGGTCCACTACGGTTGACGAAAAATATTCCATGATTTTGAATGGGATTTAGTAGTGTTCTATCAGAAAAGATTTTAGCAATTTACTAGACCAAAATAAAATATTATCCTACCTTCTTATATTAGAAGGGAGTCAGTTCAGATCAGACTCTGAGGTCCTTCGATGTGGTTGCTGATGGGATGATGTCAAATTAGAAGGGAGTCAGTTCAGATCAGACTCTGAGGTCCTTCGATGTGGTTGCTGATGGGATGATGCCAAATCGGGTAGTCTGGAAAGAACAACATGAATAAATTCTTTGATAACGATTGGGTTTAGGTTACCTAGGCCTAATTGTGGTAGATTTATTTATTGAGTGTTGGTAAAAAAACTTTATCACCCTAAGTTATTTGCTGGAAATGAGTTTATACGTTTTACAAGTAAAAAAATACAGACAAAAATAATTATATTCAAATAAAAAATAATTAGGTCCATAATCATGGGTATAAAAATACACACATAGTATGGGCTGTTTTTTTAAATTTATATTATGCTGTATATTCTCAATAAACACTGTGTCACAGGTTTTTACTTCCTTGGGGTGTTGCATGTTAATATAGGCCCAGGTTAATCCTTACCAAAAGCATGGGACCATATGATTTTATGTTGTAAAGTCCATAGAAAAACACCAAAAAATCATTTGTTATAATTCAGAGTACAGGCAAGTAATGGTATCTATAAAGGGTAGGCCAATGTAGGTACCATCCATTAACTACATAAATTTAGAAAGAGACCATTGAAATTAATTTAATTTTGTTTGAAGGTGTAGGGCAGCATTTTGCAAGTTAACTTAAAAAAGTTAAAGTCGTTAACCAATGAGTGGCCTACATTTTAAAAGAATGTTGTATATTGATGAACCTGGTCTTCGAGTAAGGGATCAGTGTAATGATCACTTATCGTAACTTTAATTGTTTTAGGCAAAGTTGACAAAACCAATTGCATAAATACTTAAAGGCTAATAAAGATACTCATTCTCAAACCTACCCTTAACTTGTGAATTTGACTGTAGGCTACATTAATAACATTAAGGTAAAACCTAATTGAAATGGATGCTTATTATTAAACTGATCCCTTTACTCGATGACCAAATTCGTTAGGCCTATGATTTATGTATCTTACTAACATTGCCACTGATAGGCCTACGTGATTAGATATATTGGAGCACAAGTTATCTGTTTTGTAGGCTAGGCATGCGAATAGGTTAAAATAATTAATCTCACATAAATGAAAAACAATAAGTTTAAAAAGAGTTCGATGGATGTTTAGGCATCTCAGTAACCTATCGAGCCTTTAGTTCTTAACGTTTGGACTACAGTTCAAGAGGTCACAAGTTCAATTCCTGGGATGTCCAGCAGTTTATGGGTTTGCTCCGCTTTCCCCACAATTAATTGTAGGCTTAATCCTTTATAACATAACGAGGTGGCCCGTGCGCAAATTGCGCATTTTATGATTCTGTATGAGTGAAACTCACCTACAGTAGGCCTACGTGAATGTTGATTATGAAGTGACAGAGTTCTACTTTTGTTTACTACCTGGTTTTAAAAGTCATCAGAAGGTAATCGTAGAAGGTAATCAGCTGTTAAATTACAATTCAAAGTAAAGAACTTGCAATAAAAATTTGTCAACATTTTAAAGCGCCATCTAGAAATAAATCAAAGGCGAGGGGGGTGAAGCCCGAAACAATATGACCTTTTTAATTACGATTCGTCACTGCGGTATATCCTAAGCTTTAAAATGACACCTTAATCTTAAAAATCGGTTCAGTAGGTCGAGAGAAAAAGGGACGTAACAGACAAAACCCTTATAGAAATAAGAAGATAGATGCCTGCATAGGTACCTAGATACAAAAAAAGAGTGATTTTTAGTTCTTATATAACTTTAAAGTTCAAAGTTTACTTGAAATGTTTAAAACTTATTAGGCTAGGTTCTGAACACTTCATAACCTTAGGTTAAAATTTATTTTTTTCATAAAAAAATAACATCATTACCTTTAAAGTTAAACACATATTTAGCTCAATAAATCGGAATACGTGTATGTATCTCTGTAGGTCTAAAGGTTAAACTGTAATTTATAGTATAAACAACTTTTGAACAACTTCCTTACAGGCATAACAGACCATTTGATTACGATTAAGAGTATAAATGTGTTTGAAACTTACCAGTACCGAAAAGTAGGTTTAGAAAAGTATCCAGCTTGTTTCTTCTACTTAGATGTTCACTTTAACTAGTTGAATGATTAGAATTACACCAGTTATGAAAGTAAATGAGGTATCCTCAAAGCACAACAAAATTCAACGAACAACTAACATTTTCACAATGGCTACCGTACCGTCAGTCGTCACTGTTTAAGACAGACAAGCGTTGACGGCGCATGCGCAGTAACATTGCATTGTGGGTAGATTCCAGGTTACATGTCATATAGCTATCAGCTACATTGATAATGTTACCACTGGTAGTAGCTTAAAAATACATTGATGAGACGATGTGTATTATGTGATACATATCGATTGGGTTTCTTGGTTATGTTTCTAATAAATATCAAGTACCGGTACTAAAGTGTGCTGTATGGGGTATAGATCGTTCCAGAAAATAAATTCTTAAAACATATTGCTTGATTTATAACCATGAAAATAAAATTTCTAACAATAAAAATATTTTCCCTCTTAATTAGGCCTATATAGTTATCTGGTCATATTTGTTGGGTTACTCTAAGGTTCAACTCCTTCTTAGGCAACCTGAAATTGTCTATATTTTTCTGTAATTTTACCAAAAAAAAAAAAAAAAAGCAATAGCCCACGCAATTTTTGTTCAACTAAGTTATAACATTCTATTTCTTTTGCGTGTAGCTTTGAAAGATGAAGGCAACATTATAAAGTTAGGTTTTTGCAATGTTTCTGACATCCTTCTGAACCGTTAATTTTGTTATGGATACCTTTAGGTCACTTTGAAAGGTGTCAGCAACGTTTTTAAGTAATGTTAATGTAATATTGCAATGATAGGTTTCTGACACCCTTCTCTTACGTTATTTTTGTTATGATTACTTTTACGTTGCATTTGAAAGGTGTCAGCAACGTTATAAAATTATGTTATGGTAATATTGCAATGATATGTTTCTGACATCCTTCTGTTACGTTATTTTTGTTATGATTACATTTACATAGCTTTGAAAGGTTCCAGCAACGTTACAAAGTTACGTTATTGCAATATTGCAACGATAGGTTACTGACATCATTCTGTAACGTTTATTTTGTTATGTTATGTTTTTGAAATTTTGCAATGTAACTGAAACATAACTGAAACTTTGTGTGCTGTGTGGGTTATGTCTTGGATTCAAGAACCTAACTCCTAGATTACGGGCCTTAGATCTGGAGGCTAAGAACCTAAATGCCTAGACCACAGGCCTTAAATCTTGGGGCTAAGAACCTGAAGCCTAGACAACGGACCTTAGATCTTGGTTCTAGACCCTGGTGTAGTAGGTCTTTGGTCTAAGAACCTATTATTAGGCTTACAGTGTCTTTTCAGGGGGGTCGTGAAACGCGACCCCTTGTAAGTGTTCAGGTCTTAACTCTATGGCCTCGGACGTGGGTCTAAGAACCTTAAAGCCTAGACTACGGTGTATAGCCTTAGGTCTTCGGTCAAGTCCATGCGTTAGGACCTTAGGTCTTGAGTAAGATGGATGGAGGTTGGTCTTCAAATACTCCAATTTGAATCTGATAACCATTTCTGGTCATGATTTCATAATCAAAGAAAAAGACCTCGTTGCCTAATGTTTGCTCAATACATGGGGGGGCTGTGAATCGCGGCCTCCTTGTAAGTTTTTAGATCTTAAGTCTAGGGTCTTAGGAATTAGATCTTAGGTTTAAGGAATTAGTCTATTCTAAGGTGTTTGTACTTAGTGTAAGGCCTTAGGTTTAGATCTTAGGTCTAATTCATTAGTTCTAGGCTAATGGCTCATAGGTCACTTCAGCTGCTAGGTCTTAGGTCTTAAGTCTATCGTGTCTAAGGAATTAGATCATAGGTCTAGGGAATTGGTGTAGTCTAAGGTTTTTGGTCTTAGGAACCAGGTGTAAGGCCTTAGGCTTAGATCTTAGGTCCAACACATTAGGTCTAAACTAATGGCAAATAGGTCCTATTCACATGTCAAATCCTTATCTGATAGGTTTTCGGGCTTAAGTATAAGGCCTCGGGTCTAAGGAATTAGATCTTTGGGCTAAGGATTTAGTCTGGTCTAAGGTATTTGGTCCTAGTAACCAGGTGTAAAGCCTTAGGTTTAGGTCTTAGGTCTAACACATTACGCCTAGGCTTTTGGCTAATAGGCCCTATTCACAGGTAAAAGTCTTAGCTGCTAGGTTTTATGGCTTTGTACTAAGGTGTCAGGCCTTAGGTTTACATCTTAGTCCCAACACATTAGGTCCTGGCTGGGGGCTGATAGATCTTATACACAGGTCAAAGCTTTAGCCACTAGGTTTTTGAGCTTTGGGATCAGTTGTAAGGCCTTAGGTTTAGACTTTAGGTTCAACACATTAGGTCTACTCTGTTGGGTAATAGGTCCTATTCACAGGTTAAGGCCTTAGCTGCTAGGTTTTAGGGCATTGGAATCAGGTGCAAGGCCTTAGGTTTACATCTTAGACCCAAAACATTAGGTCTAGGCTGTTGCCTAATAGGTCCTATTCACAGGTCAAAGCCTTAGTTGCTAGGTTTTAGGGTTTTGGACTTAGGTGCAAGGGCTTAGGTTTAGATATTAGGTCCAGCACATTAGGCCTACGCTGATGGATAATAGGCCCTATTCACAGGTCAAATCCTTAGCTGCTAGGTTTTAGAGTTTTGGACTCAGGTGCTAGGGCTTAGGTTTACATCTTAGTTCCAACACATTAGGTTTAGGCTGTTTGCTAATAGGTACTATTCACAGGTCAAATCCTTAGCTGCTAAGTTCTAGGGTTTTGAACTCAGGTGCAAGGGCTTAGGTTTAGATCTTAGGTCCAGCACATTAGGCCTACGCTGATGGATAATAGGCCCTATTCACGGGTCAAATCCTTAGCTGCTAGCTTTTAGGGCTTTGGACTCAGGTGCAAGGCCTGAGGTTTAGATTTTAGGTCCAACACATTAGATCTAAGCTAAACGCAAATAGGTCCTATTCACAGGTCAAAGCCTTAGCTGCTAGGTTTTAGGACCTAAGTCTAAGGCATTTCATCTTAGGAACCATGTGTAAGGCCTTAGGTTTAGATCTTATGTCCAACACATTAGGCCTAAGCTGATAGATAATAGGCCCTATTCACAGGTCAAAGCCTTAGCTGCTAGCTTTTAGGGCTTTGGACTCAGGTGCAAGGCCTTACGTTTACTTCTTAGTGCCAACACATTAGGTTTAGGCTGTTGGCTAATAGGCCCTATTCACAGGTCAAATCCTTAGCTGCTAGCTTTAAGGGCTTTGGGCTCAGGTGCAAGGCCTTAGGTTTACATCTTAGTGCCAACACATTAGGCCTAAGCTGATGGATAATAGGCCCTATTCACGGGTCAAAGCCTTAGCTGCTAGCTTTTAGGGCTTTGGACTCAGGTGCAAGGCCTTAGGTTTTTATCTTAGTGATAACACATTAGGTCTAAGCTAAATACAAATAGGTCCTATTCACAGGTCAAAGCCTTAGCTGCTAAGTTTTAGGGTTTTGGACTCAGGTGTAAGGCCTTATAGGTTTAGAACTTAGGTTCAACACATTAGATCTAAGCTGGTGGTTAATAGGCCCTATTCACAGGTCAAAGCCTTAGCTGCTAGGTTTTGGGGCTTTGTACTCAGGTGCAAGGCCTTAGGTTTACATCTTAGTGCCAACACATTAGGCCTAAGCTGATGGATAATAGGCCCTATTCACGGGTCAAAGCCTTAGCTGCTAGCTTTTAGGGCTTTGGACTCAGGTGCAAGGCCTTAGGTTTTTATCTTAGTGATAACACATTAGGTCTAAGCTAAATACAAATAGGTCCTATTCACAGGTCAAAGCCTTAGCTGCTAAGTTTTAGGGTTTTGGACTCAGGTGTAAGGCCTTATAGGTTTAGAACTTAGGTTCAACACATTAGATCTAAGCTGGTGGTTAATAGGTCCTATTCACAGGTCAAAGCCTTAGCTGCTAGGTTTTAGGGCTTTGTACTCAGGTGCAAGGCCTTAGGTTTACATCTTAGTGCCAACACATTAGGCCTAAGCTGATGGATAATAGGCCCTATTCACGGGTCAAAGCCTTAGCTGCTAGCTTTTAGGGCTTTGGACTCAGGTGCAAGGCCTTAGGTTTTTATCTTAGTGATAACACATTAGGTCTAAGCTAAATACAAATAGGTCCTATTCACAGGTCAAAGCCTTAGCTGCTAAGTTTTAGGGTTTTGGACTCAGGTGTAAGGCCTTATACGTTTAGAACTTAGGTTCAACACATTAGATCTAAGCTGGTGGTTAATAGGCCCTATTCACAGGTCAAAGCCTTAGCTGCTAGGTTTTAGGGCTTTGTACTCAGGTGCAAGGCCTTAGGTTTAGAAATTAGGTCCAACACATTACGTCTAAGCTAATGGTTAATTGGGCTTATTGATAGGTTAAAGCCTTAGCTGCTAGGTTTTAGGGCTTGTCTACTGCCTTGGGCCTTAGGAATTAGATCTTAAGAGGTTAAACTGGGTTAAAAATTGGAGAATTTTGGCCTAAAAATGTGTCTTTGAAGGTAAAATTGCAATTAAAGTTAATTTTATGGGGGGCTGGGATGTTGGGCAATTCACCTTTCAATATCAATTTTTATGGATCGGAAACCCTGAAATGCCCTGAAATGGGCTGATATTTGGCCAAAACCGGCCAGAATCCGGTCAAAAACCGGTCAATTTGAAGCTGAAGGCGGTCAAAAAAGGACCCCCAATTAAATTAACAACTGGATTAAATTCTAAGTGCTCCTGGAAATCAGTATCTGAAAATCCTGAAAAATGCCCTTAAATGGGCTGAAATGGGCTGATATTTGGCCAAAACCAACAAAAATCCGGTCAAAAAGAGGTCAATTTGAAGCAAAAAAGTGGTCATTTGAAGCAAAAAAGTGGTCATTTGAAGCAAAAAAAGTGGTCATTTGAAGCAAAAAAAGTGGTCATTTGAAGCAAAAAGCGGTCAAAAAAACTACGAGTAGCCCAAAACCGCCTTATATAGCTACCGCCTTATATAGCAAAAGTGGTCATATGAAGCAAAAAAGTGGTCATATAAAGCAAAAAGCGGTCAAAAAAAATCTACGAGTGTTCCAGAATGCCTATTTTATATCTACTAAAAATTGTCTTCGTACCATCCGAACTGGTACTTTCATTGTATGAAGGCGGCCAACACCTTTTACAATGATTTCTACATCGGCATCAAATGCTCCATAAATTTGACCGATAAAATAGTATTTTTCATCCACTTTGATTCTTCTAATATCAAGCGGTTGCGGACTGTGGGGATGTCTGAATTTGGACGTTTTCGGCCTAACGTTATTGAGACTGTAGGGTTTTACTTTCGGAGGATTGATGTTTTTGTTTAAGTGTCCTTGGCAGAAACCTTTATCAGAAATAGCAAACTTCTGACAGCAAAGAACCCCATGATCTCTTGAAAAAATAACATAATCACATTTTTCGCCCTTGCCAGCAGGTGGACGCTTAACGCAATTACGTTTTTGTGTTGGACATTTTACCTTAGTGTTTTGGAGCTTGTCCGGTTTAGGCTGGCTAGAAGGACTAGGGGTAGAAGGCTTTACACGGTGAAGAGGAAGGGAGCAAACAATTTTGGGTGGGGTGGGAGAACGTGTTAGATCAATGGTTGGAAGTTCGGGGGACATGGTGGGAAGTGAGGTAAATTTCGTTGTTATGTCGATGGTAGGATAGGAGGCGTCAGGGGAAAAGATGGATCTACGAGGTGGTTTAACAGGTGTGGATGGGATAGGGGATAGGGGTAGAGAACATTGGGTTTTGGTGTAGGAAAGGATTTTTCGGGTTCTGGAGTACGGAATAAACTTCGGCCTTGCAGTCTTCTTCTTCTTGTCATCATCCGTCTGGAACACTGCAGCATCCGGGTCCGAGTCCGATTGCAGAGATTAGACCGGAGAGCATATTGGTACTCGGCTGGTCCCGGCGACAGTTGTGGTTAGCGCTGGCATCGATGGAAGAAGGCTGGTGACCGTCGTGATTACAGCCAGCGTTTGCCGCAGGACCGAGTACTGCGTCGTAGTTGTCCCAGACGAAGAAGGCGGAGTAGACTGGTCAGCCGAAGTGGGGTTAGCAGAAGAAGCAGAAGCTGGAGGGTAGTCCTTATAAAGGCATAAAAGGGATAAAGGCATTATGAAAGGAGAGTACAAAGTGAAAAGTTTTAAAAGAAGAAATATGTAAAATAACGTTGGAAACTGTTCAAAGCAAGAGCACAATCAGGCACGAACGCTGAGGTTCCAATGAGAGGTGCGTGCAACCCGGCCGCCTTATATCCCCACCGACCATGGGGGACCCCCACCCTAGGGCATAGGGGTAGAGGTAAGGGGCGGGGGTGGGGGCGGGGGTGGAGGTGTAGGGGTGGAGGTGTAGGCGTGGGGGGTGTGGGTGGTTGCAAAGGTGTAGGGGCGGAGGTGTAGGGGCGGAGGTGTAGGGGTGGAGGTGTAGGGGGTGGAGGTGGAGGTGTAGGGGGAGGGTGCAGGGGCAGTCTTTACTATATTTAGGTCAAGGTCACGTAAAAACTTAAAAAAAAAAATAAAGCCCCACCTGGGGCGTTTAGGTTGCCATCGCTGTAGCCTCCGAAGAGACCCAACTATGGACAACAGCAGACTTGTATGTTAGTAATACCTAACCGTTAAGAATTTAGAAAACTACTGTATTTAGGTTAAGGTCACTAAAAAACTTAAAAAATTAAGCCCCACCTGGGGCATTTACGTTGCCATCGCTGTAGCCTCCAAAGAGGTACAACTTGGACAACACCAAACATTCCAATGTTGTCTGACCTTCACCACGCAAGACTTTTACACATTTACTGCATTGCTAACAAATACCTTTTTCAAAAGCTAACAAAAGTCATTTACATAATTTTGAGAGAGGTTAAGGACAGCCCTAGTGGCTTACGTCCTCGGTCCGAGTGCAGAGGCCGCCGCAAATTGGCCACAGCTGTGGTCTGCCTGCCAGCGTACAAACGGACCGGTTCCCAACCCAGCCGCAATAGTGCATGCCTGAGAGGACCCATGCTAACGTTGGTAGAAAATAATTTTACACGGGGGCCTACTCCCGCCCCTATCATTACAATTTACTTTGAGCTGTGAAAAAGGCTCAAGGGGGAGTGCTAAAACAAGCGTATACACTTTAGATAGATATAACACACACTTACAAAATAGGTTGAGCTCAACATGTTAAGTGCTGGAACAAGCATATACACATTAAACACATATGACATAAAAGACAAACCAGACACACAGGATAAAACACAAACAAGATACACAGGAGACATAGGGTACAAGTAAAACATACACATATAAAACAATTCCCAATACCCAAACGCAATATCTTAAAAATAATACAAGTCTTAAAATTACAGTAGGCTTCGCTAAACAGTGAAGGCGCCTTTCAGTGTTTAGTGAGGCCTATGGCGGTCCGTCCCGATAGTTCACGTTCAACGCTCGGGAGCGGACTGCGAGCCGGCTGTGGCCGGGCCGCCTTATATCCCCACCGGTCTCCCCTTAAGGGGCGGAGGTCCACCCCGGGGGTGGAGGTACACCCCATGGGGGGAGGTCCACCCCCGGGGGGGTCCGCCCCTCAGGGGTGGTTCGAGGTCACTGAATACACTTCTACTCTAAGTCTGGTTCAAGGTCACCCACTACACTTCTACTCTAAATGTTGGCAATACACCCACCTTAATCGAGTCCCTAAGCTACGCGACAGCACTCAGCCAGTATGTCTCAGGCTTGCATGCGGTAAGCATCGCTGCTCTTCGACTCTGTTCATGTAAGTGTTTTACAAATTTTTGCCTCAAGGTCATTACACTTTAACTCTGGACAAACATGGCTTGGATTTTCTCTGATTTTACTCAGGGTCACTACACTTTAACTCTGGGACGATATCGACTTGTAGTATTTCAGTGTTTTGACTCAAGGTCATCACACTTTAACTCCGGCGTCGAATTATCGTACCAGAGATGCTCACTAACCTAACTTGTAATGTTTAGGGTGGCTTTTTCACGCCACGTAGTATCTCCATGAGTGTCCAGTCCAGATTTTAAGTTAGATTAATTCTACTGTGATCTTTTCCATTTCCAATTCGTTTTGCCAAAGAGTGAGGTGTCGCTTTATAAAGTGGTATTTCTCTAAAGTTATTGGGGATTGCAGGGATACAATTAGTTTATTTCGACGACTCTTAATCTTGGAGTTAAACAAAACTTCCACTTTGACTTTACTTCCTCGCCCCTCACAGCCTAAGCTGTACAGGAATGTTTCTTCTATTGCCAAATCGGGCCGAGAGAACAGTGTGTTGACTGTAGGACAGCTCATGGTGAAGTGATGCGATACCGCAGCGTACAACCGCACCTTCCCCCACCACTGTGACCTTCCCCCACTCCTTCTGTTACCCCCACCACTTTTGCCTTGGCTCAATCGCTACCAACAGTCTCTCAGTATTGTGCGGACTTTTGTGAAGGGTAGCCATGTCGCGGGACACTTTAGGTAAGAAACTTAGCCGTGTTAAGTCTTTATTAGTTGCTCAGTGTCCACCGCTCAAGGTCAAGCGGGTTTCGACTTTAGCTAAGTGGCGTAAACTGTTGCGCGGGCACCCTAAGTTTTATACCAAACAGACTAATGTAAGTTTTACTGATGAAGATTTGTTTAGAATATTGGAAGAAATGACTTTTCCTTGCAAAGTTCAGTTAGTTACTCCCATTCCTGACGGCTTAGAGTCTTAATCTCTCCACTTCCCCATATACCTAGAGTACGCAGAGTCTGGAGGTCAGTCGCTCGGTGACTGTCGTGGGGTGCGCATCGGTGTCGGCGCTCCGTTGTTAAGTTTTCAAGATCACAATATTATGAAATTGCGGGTGTTGTGCTGGTTCAAGGTCACCTGAGGGATTACCGATTGCCCATTTAGGCAGGGTCATGTCACAAAACTGGAGTTTAACTTGGCACTTTTGCTGTTTCTCATCGCAAATTCGCTCCAAGTCGTCAAGGTCACGGGGACTCTGACTAAAACTCGGAGCGTAGTGCGAGAAACGGCAAAAGTGCCAAAAAATTTTAAGTTTCGGCGTGACCTTGACCTTAGTGGCGTCGGTGACGTCATTTTGATGACGTAAGGGGTGATGACGTCATCAGCACGTCATTTCTGTGACGTCATGGGTGTGACGTCATGGAAGTGACGTCATTGGTAATGACGTCATCGATTGCGTCATCGATTGCGTCATCGATTGCGTCATCGATGACGTCATCGGTGAGGTCATTGACCTCGATGACGTCATCCCTCAGGTGACCTTGAACTGAGCCAGCACCCGCAATTTGACACTACTCCTATTGAATATAGAAGTATCCACAGGTCCGTACAATATAGGTGCATCCGGTTGTTTGTCCAAAATGTCTTCCAGATAATCTTTAATAATCGAACTTGAAAACACCAGTTGTCTCAAGTATCTTGTTATCGGTTCAGTTGCACAGGTTAGAATAAAAAACTCTTCTCGGTTAAGTTGAATCTTGTTATCATGTCTTGTTGTGTCTCTAAACCGCAATTGATGGTCACCACGATTCTTTATAGTATCAATTTCCACATTTGAATCCAAAAGTCCTACTCTTGTCTTTCTTCCATAAAGGTTACTAGTTAAATAGCCTTCTAGCAGATGCAAGTGTTTCATAAAAGATTCCCAAGCACTATCGGTGAACAAAATCATCTTGGGCCCATGAGTCAAAATTACAGTAGGTGAATAATCCGTCGATTTCATAACACCGATTAAAACACTTTTGTCCAAACTGGAAGATATTGGATAAAATATTCGCAAGAATACCTCACTCAATATGTTAGGAGAAATATTATCTTCAATATCCCTTTTCCTCTTCTGTGCATTCTTTCTTCTTTTACCTTTTTCCTTAACATTATTACTGGCGTGGAGTTGTCCGCAAGCGTTGTGTTCATCTCCTTCCGGTTGACCTTGAAGATCCAAAAAGTCGGCTATCTCCTTCTCAATATCTACTACATTTTCTGGTGTACCACTAGGAGAAGCCATATTGAATACGATGCTACCCATACAACAACAGGCAACAAACTGATGAGGAGCGGTCTGTACGCTCTGCTTTTATACTCGCGGAATGCATTGGAATGTAACAAAACCGGTTTTTTAAAATAAATTTTTAACAATTCCAGTTAAAGGTGTGTATGTTACGATTGTATTATGTAGAATTAAACAGTATTCAGTTGTATTAGCCGGTATAGCCGCGTTGAATTCCATTTCTATTTTTATATCCACACTTGATGATTTTACCGATTCATTTTGTTTAGAACAAACGATTACAACTATCGGGTAACCATCTAAGATTTTTCTGGTGATAGTAAAGATGCATTTGTTTTACCGTAATATGAACTTTGTAATCTTGCATACATATCGTACAATATGCTGTAATTTTTATTAGCCAATGACAGATTTAAATTATCATATGGGAAAAATTGTGAATTTAAATAAACTTTAATATTTTATAAGTTGCAATGATCAAATTGGCCTCTATGTTTGGTGATGGTGTCTCTTCTGCCTGTTTGTAAACCAAACATAATATACCTGGCTCGTTCCACATAATTAGATGTTTTAACAGTCCAAGTGTGGCGATCCGTAGTTGGCAAGATGGGATGTTCATGGAATTCCCAACTTCTAAAAGGAATTACAATATCACGATCAGCCTTTAACTTTCTTAATAGTAGCATTCTATGCTCGTCAGCTAATTTAACATGCGGAACTCTCCATACAATTTTGTCTAATGTTAATTTCCATTCTAAAGTTGCACCTGTTGTACCATCTGGAGCTTTAATAATGTATTTATCATTTGAAGATCTCAACAAAACTAATTCTTGTTTAACGTTTAATATTATTTTAATATAATCTTCAGCAAAACCAAGCAACAAACGTAACGGGATATAAAAATAAAAATGTCCATTTGTATTTAGAGTGATTGTATCATTTGTGGGTGTAACCCATCCTGCAGGTTGTAGTAAATTGGTTTCATTAGGTGATATAGATGTTAATCCTTTTAAAGTTGTTGCAATACCAACTTTTTTAGTAGAATCAACTGTTACACCCGATATTTCATATCTAATTTCATCAGATAGAAAAGCCATAGGATTATTTATAAATGGAACTGTTGTACCAGTAGTAGAACCGTCCTTTTTAGTAACTTTTCCTTCAATATACAAGTAACATTCACATGGTAATGTGTAAATGTCTTGATGTTGTATGGGAATACGAATTTCATCATTATTGTTTAATTTTGATGAAGTGTAAGGGTTGTGGGTGTGATATTCTTTTTCCCATAGGGTTTCGTCGAATGTCAGTAGTGTGTTTTGGTTACTTCTGCGCCGGAAGTCGTGCCATCTGCCCGAGCAGCTGCTCGAGCAGATGGCGTCAGATGCTGGGGTGTAGATGGCGAGAGCATATGCCCTGAATTTGAAGTAGAATTGGGCATGAATTAAGAGTTAATTTAAAACTGAAATTTAACAGTTATAACTGGGGCTTGGAAAGTATGTCAAGGTCATCCAGAGTAAGTTTTAAAAAAGCCTATCCAACTACCACCAGAAATAGTTGAAAGTTGAACTATTTGGTGATAGTGGGATAGGTTGAAGTAACTTTTGAATTTTATTTGTGAACATACAATTAATGTGCAACAGCAGAGTTTAAACAAGTTGAACTTTTGTGATGAACTACAGAGTTGTAAATGCTAACACCAACGACGATGAGAAGGTAAACGCAGAGTCCCCAGATGATGTATTTGAAAAGCTTGAACAAACGTAACATTTCGAATTGGTTTTCCCGTTCCATTTCCAATCGTTTAATTTCCAATTTCAATTTATCCTCTTCCATTCTAGTTATGAAGGGAACTTCATCCATCATATCCATCATGATTGTGTTAGTGTTTGAAATTTTAAAACAAGTGATGTTGATAGTTCAGAAGTCGAAGACGGAATGAGAAGTGAAAGGGAGAAATGTTAGTTAAATAAAGAAGTGGTGGGGGGAAGGATGAATTACAAAGAAGTGGTGGGGGAAAGATGTTGCTCTTCATTATTACCATCAGTAGTGTCAGATGGTGCAGGAGTTAGATTTAGTAAACTGTCTTCGTCCAAACTTTCAACCTTATCACAAATAGGACAATCGTATGTTATTTCCAAATTCATTTTGATGGTTGTAAAATTATCTACAAGTTCTTGTAAAATATTAAAAATGTCTTGTAACTCTTCTTTAGAGTTTATTTCAAAACTAGAATTCATTCGGGCCAATGGAGAGTTGTTCATTATTGGAGAGTCGGTGATGGAATGAGGATCGGCGCATAGGGAGGGGGCTTATATAATGGTGACCTTGAGCAGGCGTCTAGGGAGGGGGGCTGTCTAGGGAGGGGGCTTTTATATGGGGAACCTTGAGCTTATGATTGAATAAAATGTTTAGTTCTTCTTCTTCGTCTTTTAATTCAATTATTTGAACCGAAGTAGTTGTTTCATCCTCTTCACTAGATGAAGAAAACAATTGACCAGGATTTAAATATTGAACTACAATTCTGAACCATCTTATAGGATATTCGTCAATGATAGAAAGTAAGTTTTGAAACAATTCTTCCATCTCCTCCCTGTCAGTTATTATATGTTCAAACTTGATAAATTTGTTTTCCATGTTGTTAGTTAGAGTGTTGGAAGTGGAATGATTTAATATTATATAAAAATTAGAACTAGTGGTGGGGGAAATCTCAAGGTTATCCAAATGAAGTTTTAAAAATAGTGTAAAACTAAAATTACACATTTGATGGTTCTACAGGATCGGAATACCAATCTGATCTGTATTTACATCTTTTTATCATATGTGTACAAAAATCATCTTGATGAGAATTGGTGCGTTGACAATGAGCAAGATCTAGAGGGTGAAATTTGAAACATCTTTGAGGACAACATGTATGAAAATATCTTGATTTGTAAAATTTGAAAGTTCGCAATTCCGGTGGTGGTAGTTGTTTTGTTTTGCATTTGCAATAACAAGATCCGAAGAATTCACATTTAGTACAAGCTAACCCATCCACCATCATTGGTCCTAAATCTGTACACTGTTGTTCACAACAGTAACGAGGTTTGTACTTGTATTTTTGCTCTTCCATGTTGACGCTGCGGAGTCCAGTGAAAGAATAAGAGTGTATAGTGTTGAATAGTGAGTTTTATGTACTGTGAAAAGTGGTGGGGGTAATTTCAAGGTCATCCAAATGGAGTTTTAAAAAAATTATACCTTACAAGTGTAAGGATTATTAAAATTTAGGAAGTTTGTTTCTCTTTGTTTTCTTCAGACTTTTTCTCTCTCTCCGCCTTAGCCATAGCAACAAGTTCTTCTGTTGATAATGGATGTACTTCAGGAAATTTTAAAATTAATTTAGCTTGATATCCTTCTTTAGTTAATACATCTAAATCTTGGGTCATTTGTTCAACGGTGTTGTAGTCTTTTCCATAGATTTTTCCATCAAGTTGAATCATCATTCTGTACAACATTTTCTTAAATAGGTCTTGTCGTGGTGAGAGCTGAGAAGCAAATGATTATTTATACAAGTATCACATCCTTTTTATTAACTCATATTGATCATGTGATTCTTTAGTTGTAGTTTTGTCTGTCAAAAGTTATTCAACATTGGTAATACTTTTGGAACTTGATGTTATGTTGACCAGTTGGCGATGAAGAAGTTGTAGGTTGTGTAGAAATAAATATTTCATCATCGCAATATTTTGTTTTAGTGAACATCCTTGTATTAGTAGCACTAACATCAACAGTTAAGTGATAACCACCGGTAAGTAAAACTCGCATTTCGTTGGTTAAATCTTCGAGTTGTTCAAAAGTTGTAATGGTGTTGGTATCGTAAGATGCACACTTGACTTTGAGAGACATCTTTTAGTTTTTATATTAAGCGATAGAGTGAGCGAGATGTGTACGGTACGAAAGGTAGTCGTAGACTGATGAATTTTACAAGTAGATTTTCGCTTTTATAATCACACAAAAGTGGGTCAAGGTCATCCAGTGGAATTTTTAAAAAAAGCAACATATTGTAATGTACAAAGACATCACAATATGTTGCTTCTTTTAAATTTTTTTGTTTTTTCTTTATATCATATTTATTGAAAAACAATTACAAACAAATAGTTACAATGTTATGTACAAACTAATCAGTAGTAGGTGTTACATGAATAGTTAGTTCAGTTGAGTTGTTTCCACTTGGTCCGTGCGAAACCAAATAGAGTGCGCCGGGTTGAACTACACGAAGATCTTCATTTTGAAGAAGTTGTACAAAGCGTCTTGGTAGGAAGATCTGAAATTTTGGTTCATCACCAACTGTATATGGAGCCTCGCTCAATGTGCAATTAATAGCATCACCTACTGAAGTTTCCATTTTCTTAATCGTATGAATGATGTAGTGTTTTTCTTCTTTTAGTTCAGAACATTTCTTTGTAGGTAGAATTGATGATTTAGAATGAGCGTTGAACTGATCAACTAAACTTTGAAGTAAGTTCTGTGATGCCATCTTGATGTTGTTGTTAATCTTCTTGTTAATAAGAATGTCCGTCGGAGATGTTGTCTCTTCGGAGGTTAGAGTAATACTCATGCTGCGTCATGGTAGCGCTCTCGCTTTTATAATCGACACTACCCCCACTACTGACACTACACCCACCACTTTGTTGAAGGAAATTGTTCAAGCGGTAGGCATTCTTTAAAGCGCACTGCGACCTTCGATGTTTAAAACTTTTTGATGAAATACAAAGTTCGTTGAAGTAGCATTGGAAATCTTTATCAATTATTGCATTAATCACTTCGTTGCTTGTAAATGATTGTATCCAATTTGCTTTTTCCAATCCCCTTGTGTAGATAATTTTAAACTCTTTGCAATAATGATTCATAATGTGCGGCATCATGTTATAATTAATGAAACCTTCATCCCATCTTAAGTTGTGAAAATGTTTGTTCAACCATTTGTTTGTAACTTTCGCTTTAGTTGTTAGTCTATTAAATGGTACTGGAGGTTTGAACAAATAATGATAAACTACTGATGTGTTCATGTCCAAGATTACTAATTCTTTAATAATAAAATTACCATCATTTCCTCGGAAAGCTTGAAATTCAATTATACCTCTTTTAACTTCCATTATATGTGGCGTATTAGAAAACGAAACCCGTTTATTCATGATGAAGTCTTACTAACAACTGACTTAAAAATTGAATGAGCCGATGTTTATAACAGACAGGATTGTTCTTCTTCTTTCACTTCTTGTGCCACTTCATCAATATTAAAATTGGTGTGATAGTTGTTTAATTGTCTCCACATTTCAACTTCTTGAGGTATTCTATTAAAGATTGAAGTATCCACGGGACCGTATAAAATTGGAACTAAAGGTTTTTTGTCCAATGTATCAATTAGATAGTCTTTAATTATTGCACTTGAAAATATTAGTTGTTTCAAATATCTGGTGACGGGACCGGTAGTACAACTTAAAGTGTAAAATTCTTCTTTAGTGAAATATAATTTAACATTATGTGTAGTTAAATCTCTGAAGCGAACAATTTGTCCTCCACGATGTTTTACTATATCAACTTCAATATTTGATTCCAATAAACTTAATCTTGTTCTTCTTCCAAATGTGTTGTTACTTAAATAGCACTCCAAAAGATGTAAATGTTTCATGAGAGATTCCCAAGTAGTTTCACTGAAAGTAACCATTTTGTTTCCATGATTTAAAATAACAATTGGTGAATAATCCATTGATTTTAAAATTCCAACTGATATACTTTTTGTCATGCATGAAGAAATTGGGTAGATAATCCGAAGAAATACTTCTGTTAAAATATTGGTTGTAATGTTAACTTCAACCTTCTTCCTTTTTACTTCTTTTTCAGCTTTTTCTTCTTCTCTCTTCTTATGTTTGTTGAATTTTAGGAACTCGTCCATTTCTCGTTCAACTTGTTTTTCTATATCTGAACTATTATCATCCATTAGAGGTGTATTTTCTTCTCCGTTAGTAGAATTCATCTTGCGAATGATGTTTCCCATACGACGGTTGAAGATAGAATGAAGTTTCTACTAATTATTTTCTCGCTTTTATATTTTTCGTAAAATCCTTGAAATTTATACAATTACATAATTGTTTGTTTTCAACTTGTCTTTCACAAATGAAATTCTAACCTCAAAAATTAAAGCAGATAATTCTAACCTCAAAAATTTGCAGTTGTTATACAATTCTTCTTAAAGTACATTCTTCACAATTCCGGTCAGCGGTGTGTAAGTAACTATTTTATCATGTAGAATTAGACAGTATGCCGAAGTTCCATCCGCTACTGGTTCTTCAAATTCCATTTCAATTTTTATATCCACACTTGATGATTTTACCGATTCATTTTGTTTTGAACAATCGATTACAATTATTGGAGCCTTGGAATAATACTGGTCAGGTGATAATAGTGGTGTATTAGTCTTTCCATAATATGACGATTGAAATCTTGCATACATATCGTATAAAATGGAAAAACGTTTTTTGCTGAACATGACATTCAAATTGTCATAGGGAAAGAATTGAGAGTTTAGGAAAACTTTACAATTCTTTATTTTACAGTGATCAAATTGACCAGCATTTGCAGTGATAACATCTTTTCGCTTAGTTTGAAAACCGAGTATTATGTACCTTGCTCGTTCCAAGTAAGTTGATGTCTTGACGGTCCATGTTTGTCTTTCTGTCTGAGGTAGTGTAGGGTATTCATGAAATTCCCAACTTCGGAATGGCATCACAATATCACGGTCAGATTTTAACTTTCTCAATAATAGGATTCTATGTTCATCGGCCAATCTTACATGAGGTACTCTCCAAACAACTTTATCCAACTGTAGTTGCCATTCCAGTTTATCTTCCGTAGTTGCAGGGTCTGCAAGTATTAAGTCCTTATTAGTTGAAGATCTGAGTAATACTAATTCTTGTTTGACATTTATTATTACCCGTTTGTAATCTTCAGCGAATCCCAAAAGCAATCGTAAAGGTACATGAAAATCAAAGTGACCGTTGGAAGCTGGTGTTATAGTGTCTTTATCGGGGGCAACCCATCCGGCAGTGACTATTGAATTCTTCTCATGCGGTGTTAATGATGTTAATCCTTTCAATGTCGTTGTTAAACCAACCTTTTTTGTTGAATCAACCGTCACCCCTGATATTTCATATCTTATTTCATCAAAAAGATATGCCATCGGGTTATTTATAAAAGGAACTGTTGAAGCAGTTTTTCCATCCAATTTTAATACCCGTCCTTCGATGTACAAGTAACTTTCACACGGTAAAGCGTAAATATCTTGTTGTTGAATGGGGATCCTTATTTCATCGTTATTGTTTAATTTTGATGAAGTGTAAGGGTTGTGCGTGTGATATTCCTTCTCCCATAGTTTTTCGTCGAACGTTGGTCCTTGAGATATATCCAGGATATCCATCGCTGTTAAGTTTCAATCCAATCTTCTGTAGAAAACGAATGTTTTCCGATGTTAACTCTTCCAATGTCGAGGAGCTACTGAGCTCCCGACTCTTCCGTTGCGGTTTAAATGATAATCCCATGTTGACTTTTATGTTGCTGCTCTGATGTGTATCCGTATAGTAATTGTTTCTCCTCTAAAGTCAACACTATGACCGTCTTGATCCAATATGTTCAGTACGATGTCTGAAATGAAACTGGTGTTTAACGGTAGGTATATCAAGTTTTGTGGCTTCTCAACAATTTTAAAACCGGGAGCCACTGTTGGATAAAATGTATGTAAAATATGTTGATTAACTCCATCTCTATACGATCCGTGTATAATGTTGCACGTGACATCAATACTATTTACTTTCAATATTGTTACAGTTGAATCACCTGAATGAGTAGTTCCAGGAGTTAAGATTTTCTTTTTTGTATCTGTAAATCCAAGTAAACTGCCAATCGACTGTTCCAAGCTGACATCAATATAATATTTCGAAGTTATTTCTGCTTTTAAAGTATTATTGTTTCCTTTAACGGTGATATTGTCTTCTCCGAGTTGTTTCTGTAATAATTGGTTTATGTCATCAATTTCATATGCTCCAGTAGGAAATGTAATTATTTTCAATTCTGAGTATTTTCCTGCAGCATCCTTAGTTTCATAATAATGTAGTAAATTGTTTTTTCCTTCTGTAACATTAGGAATTGAATTGTAGGTAGTCAAATCAAGTAATGCCGCTTCCCATAATCTTTCCTTGGATAGACGCAATGCTGGGAACAGCGTACTTTTCAATGTGGATGAATTTCCACTCAGTGACACTGTATACGATGACATCTTAAAGCTGACTGACACTCTTCGCTAGAAACTCCAAACATAAATGCCCACATATTTCAGTATTGTTAGGTTGTTCTCTTTTGTAATTGTAAAAAATGTTTTTGGAGTTTCGAAAATAATGTTGCAGTTCTTTTGGCGGTGGTAGATTGCCAAAACTGTCAAAGTAGTAAATGGTTTGTCCGAGTTTTTTATAGCATACCCAATGAGTGCCTGGACCATAGGTGGAATCCAAATTTACTATTCCAGTTTCATTTTTCCATATTTTAGTTGGTAATGCATCTTTCATAAAAACTCCTCGAAAGAATGGTATTTTCAAACATTTTACATAATCATTTAACTGATGATTTGTTAAGGCTTTATTTGGAATTATCAATTGATTCTTCTTATTTAGTACACACGGTATGGTCTTAGGTATAAACCTGCTCCGTTTTTTACCATTTGCCAAACAGAAGTCTTCTTTACACTTGCCTTATGAGTTCTACGACGTCCTTTTTTAATGTTTCCACCTCTTTTGGGAGCGCCTCTCTTTGCAGGTCTTCCTCTGCGACGTCTTCCACCACCTAACTTTGCTTTTGTCTTCATGGCTGTAGTTACTGCCCAAGCTGCTGCTTTTTCTGCAATATTTGCGTCACTTGATTTTACTCTTTGCCAAGCTTTTTCCGCTAGAATTTTATCTGCTATTGATCTATTTGTTGAATCTTTATACTTTGAATATGCTATTTCGTGTTCTTTGCAAGCTTGGTCTAATTTATTAATTCCAGGATCTCCTCTTGCTAAACGTTTTGCCAACTTAGTTCCAGGTCCACAATATTGATAACCTCCGGGCAGATGTAATTCGTATGGTAAAGCGTCTATCGTTCGATTTACAACAGCACCAACTGGAATCCGTCTGAGCAGGGATAATGCAGCTGATGTTATACCACGTCCTCTCTTGCCGCTGTCTTGACGATGACTGAGCGATACGGTCTTCATTATGTTGTCTTATATAACTGGTGTGTTTACTCCACGAGATACTTTACATAAATGAATAACTTGTGCAAAATCTTTTATATTTAAAGACTTAGTTATTCAAATTAATTATATACTGATTTATGATTCTATTTTTAATCCAAGCTTCTCGTTCATCGGGTTGAATCACCACATGATTCGTTGTACTAGCTATATGATTGTGGGTATCAATAAGTAAATTACCCACTATTCTTATTAAACAATCTAAAGTTACAGCATCTTTCGGATGTTGAGGATCTTGTAACTGCATAATACGTTTATCATTACACGTGTAAGCGGTTAAATCACTTTTTGATGTTGTTATGACTTGTCCAATAGTAGCAGCATCATTTGAATCTTCACCTGGTAAAATATTAATTATTTTCTTCATCTTTGCATCATATTTGGTCCCAAAGTGTTTATCCCAAGTTATTGTTTGTCTCAATGTAACACAATCATCATCTCCATAACCAGGATAAATATTTTTTATTCTTCTATTACGACCATCGTATGTATCTAATCTACCACCACTTGCAATTAATGTTTGCACCATAAGAGGTACATCTGAATCTTTTATACCAAATCTTCCATTTGTTATTGTTTTATGTCCTGCATCCCATTCATCATTATTTCCTTGCATTAAATCAAACTTTTTATTTCCATGTATAAATTTATCTCCCCGCTTTAACACGGCATCTTCATGTTTTACAAAATTTGATGTTTCTTTTTTTAATTCTTTGGATAATTGCTCCATAGTAACAGCATCTTTTGGTTGAGAACCAAACTTTACATTTGTCAATGTTTTTCCATGACAATCGATTCCATCAGCATCTTGTAAAATACAGTTGTCCTTGATGTATTTTAGGTTTACAGCATCACCGTCTTCTTTTGGGTATCCAATGTCGTTTATAATAAATTTATAAAAAGAAAATCCATGTTCAGTTTTTTCAGGTATTATAGAATGTAAATATTCTTTATTAACTGAATCTTTATCATTTTTGGGATTTCCCACGTTGGTTATTCTATAATTTCCAGCATTATACGTTTGTCCATCTTTTAAGTTATTACCCCATTGCAATTTTAAAGTATTTAAAAGTTCAGATGATAATTACTCTTTAGTAATTGCATCAGAACCTTCAGTTGGTTTACCAACATTAATTAATCTATGTGATTTAACATCGTAAGTATTCTTATGTAATTTTAATGATGTTGAAGTAGCTTCTTTTACTAATCCACTTCTTTTTCTGTCTTCTCCAACTTGCACTCCTAAAGCGGAGTACCGTCCGAACTTGTCGACGCTCATGTTAGAACTGATACGTCTTATGCTTGCACCTCTTTTATATCCACGGACAATTATACGACTATACCGCGATTCCTAAGTTCATCAACTAGAGCCACCCATTCATTATTTAAACCTGTATGACCGGCTTCCATGGCTTCATGCAATA
This sequence comes from Neoaliturus tenellus, assembly GCA_030545055.2. NCBI lineage: Eukaryota > Metazoa > Arthropoda > Insecta > Hemiptera > Cicadellidae > Neoaliturus > Neoaliturus tenellus. Next base: position 74,676,844 of record CM061535.1, on the reverse strand, counting down.
GTCTCATTCTATCAACCAATTTATTGATATCGTTGTAGTAAATCACATTCGTATTGTATAGATTTTTCATCAATCCTTTACCAGATGTTGAAGTATCTCCTTTACTCTTTTTACCATGTTGTTCAAGAAGTGATAAATCCATAAGTGATAAAGATTTTCTTTTCAGTGGTTGTCTCACCGCTGGTGCAGTACGTAATGTTGGCAATTTTCGTGGAGGAAACAACTTTTTTATAACGATGTTATATTTTGTTGCACGTGAACGATTAATCATTGCATCCTTTACATAGTTTCTTTTATGAGCGTTAGTATTTTGGAGAATCTCCTTAAAAACACTTAAATCTTTGGATGAATATCTTAGTGGTATGTTTTTAAAAATTAATTCATATAATCCTTTTGTTCCTTTATATCTATGCTCACCAATAATGATGTAATCGTCTTGTGTTATTTCAAGCTTTGAATCGCCAATCTTCAATTCATTCCCATCAATTCTTGCTCCGTATACGTGTGATCTACTCAAATTCGGGTTTGATTTCATATCATGTAGCATTTTCATTATATATTTTCTTCCAAGAGGTCCATGTTGTAATATATCGCTACTCAATTGAGTTAAATTTGGAATAGATTGTTCAGCTTCAGGTATTGGCTGTTCTTCTTCCTTTTCAACAATTGGTTCTTCTTCTTCTTTTGTTTCTTCTTGCTTACTAGCACTTGTATATGAATCATCATCTTCTTCTTTTTTTAATGCTTGTACTTCTTGTTTAGAAACTGGTAGTAAAACATCTCCTTCATAACGAGGTTTACCAATAGTTTCTGATATCTGTTTTAAAGGTTCCGTAATAGGTTTAAATGTAGTCTCTAAAAATTCTTCTCTTTCACTTAAACCCATCCTCAATGCACGATTCTTCATCCTAATAGAATCACTCAGTGATTTTATTTCTTTCAATAGTTTTTCTTGATTCACCATGTTTACACTGTGAAGTTCAACATGTAACTAGATGTAGCATCGGTAGTTCAACGCATAAATACAAATTTATCCAACCCTATACGATATCTACCATTTTTAATATCTTCTTCCTTCATAATAACGAGAAAGCTATATTTCTCATTCCATGCTTTGCCACACATCTCTTTAAATTTTTCAAATGGCATATCTGCATTTACATGATCATTATATATATGCTTTAAATTTGTTTCATCTTGCTTGAAGATGATCAACATATTTGCATTGTCTCTTATAAGTTGTTTTGGAATTTTACTGTATGTTTGACCAATGTAAATGCTATCAATATTATGATGTCTTCCCATAGCAAAATAATTCCTTATTGTGTCATGATTTTCACAAGAAACATCGTCAAATATAAAAATAGAAAATGGTTTTGCTTCATTTGGTTGCATAATTGTTTCACTGGCATTAAACTTGTAAAAATTTACTTCAGGTACACTTGCAAGTACTTTATCCAATAATTGATATTTTGGTTGTTGCAATGATTTTGAAAAAATGTATATATTGTTAAAACGCAATCCTTTAGGATTAGTTATAAGGTTAAGAACAACATTAGTTTTTCCACAATTTGAAGGACCAGTTATTAGACATCTTATCGTATTTGGTAGTAATTCACCATGTTTTCCATGATTTAACTTATCATTGTCAACTGTCAATTCATCAATGTTATTGATATTAAATCGATCTTTTTTTTGTACAATCTCCATCTTGTATAAAGGTTAAACACACAATGAGCTATTAAACAACTATACTAAGTCTTTTGAAGGAATCCAAGAGTCTTCACTTTTATCAAACCCTAACCACCGGACTTTAACCATATCCTTTTTCCTTTGTAAAATCTTCTCGACAAGATATACATCACCGACTGTTGATTTCAACAATTCATGTCCGTAAAATCCACCTTGAAGTAATTCACCCTTGTTATCCTTTAATAAATAGGTTTCAGGTATAGTTGGTTGCACTTTATAAATTGTAAATACTTCATTAGTCCAATTTGGTAGATATCTTTTACTAAATACACCTTTGTATTTGCTTATACGAACTTTATCGTTGACCTTGAACTTCTTTGGTTGCAATTTTTCCAATTTCGGTGTTGTATTATTTTTAATGCGTTGTAATACAATTTTGGCATTAGCACTATTTACCTGGATAGGTTTCATTCCAATGGTACGATGATATTTGTTGTTATACTCTTTTATAAGTTGTGGTAATATGTCATACCACACGTATGATCCTCGTTTTGAAAATTGTTTATACATCGCACCTTTTAATGTTCTATTGAATCTTTCAATTATTGAAGCTTTAACTTCAGAATTTGTAGAATAATGATTTATTTGATATTTCTTCATCAAAGCTCCAAAGTCTTTATTAAAATATTCTTTTCCATCATCGGTCTGTAGATGTTTAATTTTAAATTTATTTCTTTGTATTGTGGTTTCCATAGCTTTTGTAACACTTTTACCAGTCTTATCCTTCAATGGTAAAGCATCAGCTATTTTAGTAAAACAGTCTATAATTGTTAAAATATATTTAAATCCTTTATTTATTTTACTGTGCGGTATCATTTCAATGAGATCAGCTTGATAAAGATCATTCATTCCTTTAATGATTGTACTTCTTCTTGGAAATCTTCTTCTTGCTGGTTTATGTAGTTCATTTACAATCTTGTCCTTCACACTTTCCATCTTCAGATGTTTCTTGTACACCGCTTGTAAAAATACTGACCCATAGAATAGTTAATTCTCATTTATATAGTTTGAATATAGGTCAAGGCCATTTCATATTAGTGTAAAAAAGAGGGAACATGGCATTGGGCTTGCCATGTCCCCTCTTCTTTACGGGAAGGAAAAAGGAAGAAGGTAGAGGATGAAGAATAGGTTTACTGGTCGATAGGGTTCAGGGAGTAGTGGCCGAATGGTAAAGTATTAATTTTATCTTCTAAAATATGGCGCTTGTCATCTTTGTAGCTTAATGCCCACTTTGTTTGTTTGACACTAAAAAGTTGATGATTATAACTTCTAATAGTGTTGAACGTTGCAGTTGTTTCAACATTTTCAAACAAACATCTTTTATAATGTTCAAACTGTACATTCTTCTTCAGGAAAGAAGTTTTTATTCCTTTGGCTTTTTTCGTGACTTGATGTTCATTCCTTTCATTTATGTACAGTTGAAATGAATACAGTTTGGACATTAATGCTACAATTTCCATCATCGGCACACCATTTGTTTCATCTTTAAATTTTCCCAATACTTTCTTGTTTTTGTCGTAGTCGTAATTTGGATGATCCTTAGGATAATCGGAAAAGTCGAAATCATCTTTATATATAAAGGTGCGTAGATCTTCATACATGTCATTTGTTTTAATCCAGTAAATGAGTGCATCCGTATCCATATATGCAATACCAATGTTCTCTCTTCCATAATAGTTAACCATCTTCTTATAATGAAACTCATACATATGTGTTTTTGAAATATCCAAGATTGACATTCCAAGATACAAAGGACGATCCATTTCAACTGACTTCTTGTTCATGGAAATAACAACTAGATTTTCATTAATAATTGCAGATGAACCAAAGTTTGGTTGTTGCACTAATTTCTGTAATTTTACTGGATCAGTTACCAATTTGATATCCTTATGTTTCCTTTTGTTTTCCAAAGTCTTGCCAAATATTGCGTTGTTCATTAATTTGAAAAAATCTTTTTGAAAACTTGATGTAGCGGCGGCTCTTCTTCTTGTGTTGTTGTCGATGTAAGGTTTTAACCAACAAGATTGAGAAAATTGTAGTACTCGATTAATTTTTGTAATTCTCAGTCCTAAGTCTAAAGCCTGTTGTATCATCCAGTAGTGTCCAACATATCGAAACTTGTCGGTTAAAGTCATCAATAATTTTGGCCATCTTCCAGTAGGGGAAATTTCAGTCTTCGGAAGAAGTGGTAAATCATAATGTTGATCATGAAGATGTTCAGGATATTCAAAATTAACATCAAAAATGTAACCAGTTTCACCATGCTTCGGTATATCCATTATGTTTCCAATCGATTCTGGATCTATCCATTTAAAATTATCATATGGAAGGGGATTCGACATTGCCCATCCGTATAAGTTATTTGCATCAAAATAACCCAGGAATGTTGTTGGTTTTGATACATCATAATCGGGCAGATACTTGTTGTTCGCCTTGAAATGTCGTGTAACGCTTTGCGTCAATCCCCCTCGAACTCCTGACTCTAACATCATAACCATATCTATATCAGTAAGAAGTTGTATTTTACAATTTGTTTCTTTCAACATAGCTTGCCATGCTAATCCAGGTGAAGTGTACGAATGAAGAGGGTCCAATCCATATGCCGCAAAACATGTATTTCTAAATTCTTCCATTATATCACATAGTAAAGCTACATCCAATTTAACATAAAAATCTGAATATTCTCCCAATGTTCTAAATCCTAAATCGTTCCATACTTTACATGCATGATCATAGTCCTCTTGAGATATGTCCATGTCATAAAGTTTACTTTTGAATTCTTCTTTAGCCGGAAGTGATGTTTCATTAAATCTTTCTAAACTGTCTATGTAATCATATGGAAACACACCTTTCCGAAGTACCAAATCCAGTTTGTCGTTATTTACAATCTTCTTTGTTTCGATGAAATCTTGTTTCCTTAAATTTTCTGAAAGTTTGGACAAACTCGACGGCATAAATCTGTAGGAGTCCAAGAATCTTAGTTTTATGTTTCCAACTTCTTTGGAAAAACTTATAAACTTCTCTGAAGTTTCAGCTAACACATCGATTTTACCATCGTCTCTTCCTAGTTCAGGTATTATAAAATGAGCATCGTACCCACTGAGGTTATGCAGAACCACAGGAATAAATAGTGGTAAACGATAGCTCAAGTTGCATTTATTACAAGCAGCACCCCTGTAATAACCTGTGAGGTGATCGTGATCTTTAACTTTATAATTCTCAATAGTAAAATCATTTTTGCATAAGAAACATCGAGTTGCATTTTCATGTTGAATTTCTTCTTCTTCCTCCATCGGTTTCATTGGTACAATATTTGTATATAATCTTTGTGCATTTCCAGCTATTGAATATAAGTGATCAAGAAATATTTTTTCTACATTTTTACCACGATATACTAGAGGTTCTGAAGTTAATCCATATTTGTTTAAATGTTCTTCTGATAATGTTGATTTAACCATTAAACAAAAACTATTTGGTTTGTGCATTTGATATTTGACACTTTTTCTAGCTTCACAATTTTCATCTTCTATAGGAATTAGTGTTGATTCAAAGTCCGCATATACAACTATAGGGATACGGTATTGATGATGAACCTTTTCAAATTTAACGAATGCTCTGTTTTCCGCAGGTAAATTAATCTTTGCTTCATAATTATTGTTACATAGTCTTTTGTGCTCTTGTAACCATTCTCTTCCTTCTCTTCCTTCTCGTTGAAAATTAAAACATCTCTTGCAAATTATCTTTTTGTTTCTATTTTTTGAAAGTTGCTTGTTAACAAGACGATCAAATTGCTTTATGTACACATAGTGAGACACATCTCCTCGCGTTAGTAGTAGTAAATCCGTATGATCTGGTAGCTCTTCTTTTGCAATACGTAAAGGATACACTTTGTTTGAACTATCTAATGCAAAAACATTGATAGACGTACCGGGATTTTTCTTCTCAAATTTTGATATCTTTCAGTGATACAGGATAAGTGATTCCTTGAAAATTGTATCTAAATCTTTGATTTTCATATTCTTGGTCAGGTCTATTCACATGATGTGGTACAAATTTAGTTGTCATTGCATAACGAAAACATTCATTGTCTTCATTTTTAACATTAATACAAGATTTTGTATCTTCAATTCTTTTTGGCAGAGGAATGTAACTTGATCCCATTAGTCCATATCCATGTTTGTGAACTCTTATATCTAATACTTCAATACTTGTAAGACTCCATCCGGATCCTCTTCCTTCGTGCTCCTGAATTTTTGTTAATATTTCTTCTATACAGTTCTCTACTATTGAATCAATGTTTGAACTTTCCATAATGGTTCGGTTTTTTGTTATGAATCCTCTTGGTGATAATTCTTCTTGTACATTTATAAACATAGCTTCTAGTAGTAAACCAAATTTAAGAAAGTTCAATCTTTTTAATTCTTCTTTTAAAGTTTTACTTACAATTGGTTTTGCTTCTCTAATAAATTCTTCTAGCTTCAAGTTTTCATTTTGAATCTTATGATGCATTACTACTTTACCAGGTAATGCAAATACTTGTAGATTTGGTAAAGTAGTTGAAGATGTTGCTGTTATTTCATATTGTTCTTCTTGTTCTTCTTGTTCTTCTTGTTCTTCTTGTTGTTCTTGTTCTTCTTGTTGTTCTTGTTGTTCTTGTTTTTCTTCTGGGTTGTTGTGAATTAGTTCTTTATGACAGTCTAATAGAATTTCATCGTGAAACGATTCCGAACATTTATCGCAACGATACATGTTGAGATGTTTACTCTTCGAAATTTCACCAAGAAATGAAGTGGGCTCTCACGTTCCTCCTATTATAATGGTTCCCCCACCACTATTTCATCCTCTTCACTATCCTAGGAAATCAAACATTTTCAACAAAATATTAACCTTCTACAAACTAATTGTTCATTCGTGTTCTTTATTCCCATTGGAGTTTTAGTATATACTTCTTTATATTCAAACTTTAACAAACTTTCTTTTAACATTTGTTAGGACAGATGTTATGGGACAGATGTTAAAAGAACAAATGTTGGAATGGAAATGGCTAGAGCACAGGCACTTAGTTGAACTAAATTTGCGCATAAATTAACTAGAGTTGAACTAAAAATTCGCATAAATTAAAAGTTAGTTCAAAACTAAAATTCGACAGTGTTAAAAAACTCTAACAGTTGAACAAAAATAAACGTTAGTTTCAAACTGAAATTCAACAGTGTTAACCAAATTCTAACAGTCAAACAAATAGGTCAAGGTAATCCAATTTAACGCGAGAACGAGGAATAGAGCACTAAGTGGCATGTTAGTCCATTACCACAAAGTGATCTATTCCTTGCTCTCTATTCTACATCTACTTTTTTGGGTTTACTTATTTATATTAAAATGTTCAAATTTTACTATGTAGAATGTCCATTCTTGCTCTTCAACTCTTCGATTGTTTTTAGCAATTGTAACAAATATTCGTTAGTTTTCACCAAAGTCTTTATTTTGCTACATCCAATTTCAATAGAAGGTATTATAAGTTGTAATTTTATAAGTTCAATCCTTTCTTTCTTGCGAATTTCTCTCTTTATTATGTTGTTCCTTATTTTTGCTGAAGATTTAAACTCCATGTTGTTTCTGCTAAAGCCACAATAATAAAAGTCTCTTCAAACAACCTGCATTTATACACATTCCCCCACCATTTTATAATCCCCACTCCTTTCCCCCCTTCTTTATAGGATTTGAAAGGGATAGGGTGTAGGGTGGGGGAAGGGTAATTTTGTTATTACACTAGTTGTGCAAGAAAATAGCCGCCAGTGTCCACACCTTGTTCATAGCACTCCATCATAGATTGTGCCCACTGCAACATGCGGTCTCTGTCATTTGGTGTGACAAGTAAAGAATGACTATCACCATACAATATAAAAGAGTCAATTCGTACATAACTTCCTGAGTCCAACCATTTATTAGCTTCAACCATAAACTTTTCTATTGTATCAAATGGAAATTGTGGATCAATTGCTATAACTTTACGTTCTTCACTAAGTTCAACAGTATAATCATTATCGTCCTCATCATCTTCACTTTCACTGTTGTTACTTAAAGTGTCTTCAGATTGTTCAAAAACATCAGAAATTTCGAAAGAATTAAAATTTTCATTCAGATGAGGAGGCATTTTGAAGCAAGAAATATTGTAAACAGCAGAGACGAAACGACAAGAGCGGCGTGTAGAAGAAAAATGAAGGAGAGACCAACGCTCGCTCTGCTTTTATAATAGTATGCAAATGAGGGGTAGGAGCTGACCGTGACCAGTCATCGACCCAAAGGAGTGGGGGTAAGTAATTTTCTTACTACTCGGATGGAAGTAGGTTAGTAGGTCACGAGACTTAGAGTGTTAAAAAATAATGGGGGAGAAACACAACGCTATAACGCGTTGTGTTTCTCCCCCAGTATTTTTTAAGCAATAATTTGGAAAAAGCTATGTGAATTTACTTGCTATGCCCCCACCTTGTAATACCATCCAGTTTGTGTCTGAGGAGATAGTCTTTAGAGTCTAACTCATAAACGGATTTCTCTTTGCGCAAGGATTCAATCACTTTAATATTATATCTTACGCCGTTACAAGTTGCCAAAATGTGTTCGTTGTCAATAACACTTTCAAAAAAATAGACACAACCTCTCTTAAGCCTATTTCCTTTCACACCAATAATTTTGGATTGGTATTCAACAGTGGGGGTTTCTGTCACTTGTGGTTCAGAAATGTGTTTTACGACATGTACACGGCAAAAACTTTCGTTTTTTACACATTTCCTCCCAGAAGGTGATCCTTTCTTAATTCCCCTAGTAAGCATTTCAGGGAAAGTAGTGGGACGGCTAAATGCCCTACGACGCTCTTCTTGTAATAATTGAAATTGCTCTGAAGGAGCAGGTTTAGGAGTAGGTTTAGGAGTAAGTTTAGGAGCTGGTTTAGAAGCTGGTTTAGGAGCTGATTTAGGAGATGATTTAGTAGCAGGTTGAGAGGATTCAGTTTTGTGATAGGTATGATCTTCAGGTGTACTAAGTGGTGGAGTAGGAGGCAATGGTGATAGTGGGATAATGGGTGTGCTAAGACAATGAACAATGGTTTCAACGGAAGGGGTATTAGGATGGTGGTGAACTGGCTTCTGCGGTGGCGGCATAGTAGTTGATGGTGGTGCGGAGTCCTTTGAAGGCGAAGGCGAAGGCGGTGAAAAAATACTACGAAGTCTAGAAGTGTTGGTTGGCGGAAGAATAGTGCCAGAAGTTGAAGGTTGGGATCCAAGTTGCTTCTTGTACCAGTCAGGAGGATTTTTCAGACGAAGAGTTTTCTTTGGTGCAGTAACAGCCGTAGTAGAAGTTGAAGTAGAAGTAGAAGTTAAAGTAGAAGTTGTAGTTGGCAGAGATGACATGGTTGTGGCTCCAAGTTCGCAGCGTAACGTCTGGAATCAGAATGAAATGTTAGCCGCAGTCGGTGCGTCTTTTATAACAATATGCAAATGAGAGGGGTAGCAGCTGGCCGAGACTGATTATTGACCTGGGAGGTGGGGGAAAAGGGGAAAGAGAAGGTATTTATTTAAAATAATTCGCATAACTTTTAACTAAAATAAAATAACCAAATTCTTCTTTTACCAAAATGTTTGTCTTACATAGACTTTTTCAATGATGTATCGCTTGTCCAAATCCATCAATCCGTTATCAAGTTATAGCCATTTTAATTTTTCAGGTCATGACCGGTCGTTCACCCGGAGTAGTGGGGGAAGGAGTGGGGGTAGGAGTGGGAGAAGGGGGGGGGATCGACTCCATTTTTTCGGGGGGGGAGGGGGGGGAGGGGGGGGGAATCGACTCCATTTTTTCGGGGGGGGAGGGGGGGGGTCATTGACCCTTCCAAAAGTGGGTCAAGGTCATTCAAGATTTATAATGATCCAAGGTGATGGGAACAGTAATACTGTTCCCACCACCCTGTTTGCCTAACGGTTCCCACTCCCAACCCACTAGTTACGTTCTGCAAGGGAGGTCCCTGGGCCGTCCGCATCAAAGCGTAACTTCCCGTCCGCATCAAAGCGTAACCATTAATTTCAGGGAAACTGGAACAGTTAATGCAGAAACGCAACTCTAACCCCACCCAAACTAATCCCACCCATTATATTCCTAAACAAAATGCAAAAACCTAGTCCGCATTTTGCGGATGTCCCACCCCTTCTAAGTGAAGTTCAACCGAACTTCTGAATTTACATTTAATCTACCCCCTAACATCTAGCTGTAAGGCAAAACAACATTAATTAGTATTAGCAACACTTAAAACTAACAACACATCATTATTAAAAAACCAAATAATTCAACACAACCAAATACCATCATTATTCTTAAAATTAATACACCTTAATGCTAAAAACCTCTTAAAAATTAATACACCTTAATGCTAAACCAAACTTAAAACTAACATCGCAATGCGCAAATTATTTCTTAAATTAAATGCAACTTACAACTAAAACGCACACACACATACTACATTGCATTAAAAAACGCAACATAGTTTAAGAAGTTCAAATATATATAGGCCTACTATATATTTGAAACCTCTTGCTGAGTCGCCAACAACCTTTCGCTATGAAAGTTTGTTGACGACTAACGCTAAGATCAGGCTCGTATCGCTCCTCGGATTCTCCAGTAGTGGGGGAAGTTGTTTCACTCCAGTACAGTGTTCAATCCAGTCCAGTTCGCAGCAGTGTAAAAGGAAGGCGAAGGAGTGGGGAGCAGCATATGCACAGCAACGCAAAACCAAGGTTTGAGGTTAGAATTATCCATGTGCAGTAGCGCTAAAGTGAGTAATACAGGACTAGGCGCATGCGCAATAGCATAGTCACTATTCCGATCCGGAGAACTCGTTGCATGCGCAGCAGGTTTGAGGTTAGAATTATCCATGGCAGCTGCCATGTTTAGTTCAGTTTTACCACATAGAGTCAACAACCGGTGGTGACCGGCCATTGACCTGGAGGAGTGGGGGAAGGAGTGGGGGAAGGGGGAAGGGGGAGGGGGGGGCTCCATTTTTTCGGGGGGGGAGGGGGGGGAGGGGGGGGGAGGTCATTGACCTTTCCGGTCGGTCATTGACCCCAAGGAGTAGGGATAGACACAGAACCCTACTTCTCTTACTACTCAGGTGAAAGTCGGTCAACCAGTCATTTGCTTGCCATCTGCCGCCATCTGGCTGGAGTTATTGCCTCTATAAAGGTGGGTAGTTTATCGCGCTACAAACATTCATTGCCTCGCATCCGCTCGGTCATCATCTCTCGTTAGTTTTATGTTATGACTACTTCACTTACTAGGTTTGAGGTTAGAATTATCCATGGAATAGCCTTCGTAAATTCTAACCTATAAAATTACTACTCTGGCTTTCTGTTTCAATTTCTTTTACACTTCATTTTATATCTCAGTCTTCTTTTAACTTCTGAACTTAACACATCGGTTATGATGACTGCACAATGTTTAAAATTAAAGCTTTTGCGAACACAACACATATTACGAAGTACTTCTAAACCTTCAATTTCAAAGTGTAGAACTAATTTAAATAGAGTTAGGAAGAAGTACAGTTTTAACCCATTATACTCTTCAAAGACTTCGCAGGTTAATGTTGATGATAGTGTTATTTACAACATTTTGCATTCTATGTTACAATTCAACAACTTTGAACTTGTTACACCTATCGACTGTGTTCAACAAGTTTTTTTATTTTACCCCTACTATTCCTCATATAAGCGCTGTCACCACAATTCCTACTTCATGCTCCTCTATTCTCTTCAGCTAAGCTAAGGTTTGAGGTTAGAATTATCCATGGCGGCCGCCATGTTTAATTCAGTTTCACCACATAGAGTCGGCAACCGGTTATTGGTCTAAAGGAGTAGGGGAAGGGGTGGTGGGGGAAGGTTGCCATTTTATAAACCCTCTCCCTAGGCGGCACTTCTCATTCGATCGCCAACTTTCAAACAATAAACACCTCTCCCATGGCACGAATGAATTATCCCACTATCACCAACTAGTTCAACTTTAAACTATTTCTGGTGGTAGTTGGGTAGGCTTTTTTAAAACTTACTCTGGATGACCTTGACATACTTTCCAGGCCCCCAGTTATAACTGTTGAATTTCAGTTTTGATCTTACTCTTAATTTTTGTTCAACTTTTAGAGTTTAGTTAACACAGTTGAATTTTAGTTTTCAACTAACTCTTAATTCATGCCCAATTCTACTTCAAATTCAGGGCATATGCTCTCGCCATCTGCACCCCAGCATCTGACGCCATCTGCTCGAGCAGCTGCTCGGGCAGATGGCACGACTTCCGGCGCAGAAGTAACCAAAACACACTACTAATGTCGGACCCTGCGCTATATCCAGTATATCCATAATCGGTTAATGTAATCCAATTCCCTCTAAGAAACGAATGTTCTCGCGTGTTAACTCCTCCAAAGCTGAAGAGCTACTAATGCGGTTTCCCGTAGGTTGTTCGCTTTTAAATGTTAAACCCATGATTTTGTATTAAAGTGTCGATTTTAAATGTAATCTAACCGTAATAGGCTCTTCTCGGAAATCTATCAAGTTACCGTCTTGATCCAATACGTTCAACACGATGTCTGAAGTGAAAGTGGTGTTCAACGGTAGATATACCAGGTTTTGTGGCTTTTCAACAATTTTAAATCCAGGTGATACACTCGGGTAAAAAGTATGTATTATATGAGTATTTGCTCCATCTCTGTAAGCTCCTTGTATAATGTTACAAGTTATATCTATACTATTGACTTTTAATATTGTTACAGTTTGTTTACCAGAATGTGTTTTATTTGGTTCTAAAATTGCTCCATTTTTGGGAAATCCTAATCAATCACCAATTGAGTTTGGCTTAGTGAAATCGATATAATATTTTGAAGTAAGCTCGGCTTTCATTGTATTGTTATTACCTTTTAGTGATATATTGTCTTTTCCCATTTTATTTTTCAAAAAATCATTAATATGATCAATTTCATAAGAACCTGTGGGTATACTGCACTCTTCTAAGTCTGTAAACTTCCCACTGGCATCTTTTCCTTTATAATAATGCAATAAGTTATTTTTACCTTCCGTAACATTGGGAATAGAGTTATAAGTTGTAAAATCAAACAGTGCTGCCTCCCAAAATCTTCCTTTTTACAAGCGTAACGCTGGAAAAAGGATACTTCGTAAAGTAGACGATTTTCCTGTTAATGATACCGTATAGGAAGACATCTCAATAGTGACTGATACTTTTAGCTAGGAATTCCAAACATAAATTACCGTATATTGAAGTGTTATCAGGTTGTTCTCTTTTATAGTTGTAATATATGTTTTTAGCAGATTTAAAGTAATGTTCCAGTTCTTTCGGTGGTGGCAAATTTCCAAAACTATCAAAATAATATACATTGCTATTTAGTTTCTTATAACACACCCAATGGGTGCCAGGCCCTTCAGTATTATCCAAATTTACGATTCCAGTCTCATTATTCCATATTTTCTTTGGTAAACTGTCTTTCATAAATACTCCGAGGAAAAATGGTATTTTTAAACAGGAAATATATTTAAATAATTCAACATTAGTCAACGCTTTATGCGGTATAACCAATTGATTTCTCTTATTTAATATGCACGATATGGTCTTAGGTATAGACCTGCCCCGTTTTTTACCATTGACCATATTGTCGGTTTTTTGTTATTTTTCCTCGGAGAACGTCTTTTTAGTCTAATATTACCACCATGTTTCCTCATGGTTGATCTGTTTTTATTCCTATCCAACCTTTTTTCCACCTCCTACCGCTGTTTTAGCCTTCGTACCTGCTGATAACGCTAAAGCTGCTGCTTTTTCTGCAATACTAGCGTCACTAGACTTTACTCGTTGCCAAGCTATATTCGCTAGCTTTTTATCAGCGATTGACCTATTTTTTGAATCGGTAAACGTGGAATATGCGATATCGTGTTCTTTACAAGCCTGATCTAACTTATTTATGCCAGGATCGCCTCTTTCCAGTCGTTTTTTCAATTTAGTTCCTGGTCCGCAATACTGATAACCTCCCGTATATGAAATTCGTATGGTAATGCGTCTATTGCTCTATTTAAGATGGATCCTACTGGAATTCGTTTTAAAGCTTTACTTAACAGAGAAACCGCTGTGGACGTGATCCCACCTCCTCTCCTTATTGTCCTTTTATAATCGAAATGTACAACTTATGTGTTAACTCTATGACGAGTTGGACATAAATGAAGTCGTTTATTGTGTTCTTATATTAAATATCAATATTACCCCAATCTGATGATCTAAACTTTTGCGTATTAGGGTTAATAAAGTATTTTTTAAAGATTTCCTTTTTAATCCAACCACCTCTCGCGGATTCAGCATAAGTATTATGACCTGATCCTCCTTGAATAATTGTCTGTGTAAATTGATTGTGTAAATCAAATAACGCATTACCTAAAACTTTTACAAGAAAATTAACAGTGACGGCATTATCCACATGTTCAGGGTCTTTAAGGTCTGTTATACGTTTATTATTACAAGTATACACTTTACTGTCCTGTAATGATGTTGTGATAGTCTGTCCTACAGTTGCAGCATCATTTGGATCTCTTCCTTTGTGCAAGTTTTTTTTTTATCTTTTTATTATTACATGTAAAATATGCAAAGTGATAATTTGGATCTAAATGTACGGTTTGTGATAAAGCAGCTGCATCATGATCTTTATGACCCCATGATAAATTTGATAACTTTTCATCCATGCAATCCCAAGCTTTATCTTTAAATTTTAATAAATAAATTTTTTCATTACCTTGAACAAATACATCCCCTTGCTTCGATACTACTTGATCTTGTTTTACAAAAGAGGTTGTTTCTTGTTTTAAGGTTTCCATCATTTGACCCACTGTTGCACCATCTGATGGTGCTGAACCATCTTTTACATTCGCCAAACAATTACCAAGACAATCGATAACTCCCACATCACGTGTCACACAATGATCTTTTATATATTTCAGATTTACAGCATAATTTTCATTTTGCGGATAACCTATATCGTTAATAACAAATTTACAAAAAGAAAATCCATCTTTTGTCTTTTCAGGTATTATAGAATGTAAATAACGTCTATTTACACTGTCTTTTTCATCTTTAAGGCCATCTACGTTGGATATACGTTTATTGTTAGCACTATACGTTTTTCCATTGAATTTTAACGTATTTTTTAATTCAGATGACAAATAACCTCTGTTTATTGCATCACCGTTTTGATTTGGTTTACCAACCTTGATAATTCTATGATTTTCTGCATCATATGTGTTATTATGTAGTCTTAATGTTGGTGATATCTTTTCCTTTAATATTTTTAAAACTATTGCATCGTTTTCGTCCGTGGGATCTTTTATTTTTTTTTAAATCTTTTATTACTAATATCATAATCTCCATTAGGTGTTTTTGGTAAACCAGCACTTTTTTTTAACTATTTGCATAATATAATCCATCCGATGAATAACGTCCGAACTTGTCGACACTCATGGTGCAACTGAATAGTAATCTAGGGAGTAACGCATTTTTATGAGATTACTCCATGGTTTCGAAGTTCATCCACTAAAGAAACCCATTCGTTTTCCAATCCAGTATGATCCGCTTTTTGAGCTTCATGTATTAGTTTCATTCTATCTACCAATTTATTGATATTATTGTAATAAATCACATTTGTGTTATATAGTTTCTTCATTAAACCTGTACCTGTAACAGACTTGTTTCTTTTTCATGGTTCTGGAGCACTTATATCCAAAGTGGATGACACAAACCTTCGTTTTACAGGTTTTCTTGGTATTATTGGCATTGGTTGTCTTCTCGTTGTTGGTATTAACTTAGATACAAATTCTCTATATTTTAAAGACTTAGATCTAAAAACAGGTTGGTCAGGTAAATACTTCCTCCTATATGCATTTGTGTGTTCCAAAATCTTTTTATATGCTTCCATGTCTTTTCTTTCACTAACGATTCTAAAGGCTTATTTTCATATAATAATTCAAATAATCCCTTTGTGCCCTTATATCTTTGATTACCAACAATAATATAATCATGTTCATCAATGTTTACCGGGCTATTACCAACCATTAAACCGTCTTCTGTTAATCTTACTCCATAACTATGGTAGTTTTTATTAGGATTTGTTCCAATTAACATTTTTAGCATGTATTTCCTTCCTAAAGGTCCTTTGTTATGAATGTTTTCACCCAACAAGCTTATGTTTGACGGTCCTTCTCTTACCTCTTCTTCTTTTTCCTCTTCACTAGCAGTTGATACATCTTCATGTCCTCTTTCGGTTTTTTCTTCATATAATCCTCTTATACCACTATAGTCGACCATTGTTTAGTGGTTGTTCCTTCATAACTGTTAAAAACCCATACTTTTCAGCCCAAGCCTTTCCACACAACTCTTTAAATCGTTCAAATGGCATATCCGCACTTACATGGTCATAATATATGTGTTTTAGGTTGGTTTCATCCTGTTTAAATACAATTAACATGTTTGCATTGTCTCTAATGAGCTGTTTCGGTATTTTGCTGTAAGTTTGACCAATATAAATGCTATCTATGTTGTTATGTCGATCCATGGCGAAGTAATTCCTTATTGTATTTTGATTTTCACAAGGTACATCGTCAAATATGAATACTGAGAATAGTTTAGCCTCTTGCGGTTGCATGACACTCTCGCTTGCGTTAAATTTAAAATATTTAACTTCAGGCACATTATTGAGTATTTGTTCCAATAACTGATATTTTGGTTGTTGTAGTGACTTTGAAAATATATATAAATGATTAAAACGTAACCCTTTAGGGTTTGTAATCAAATTGAATACTACATTTGTTTTTCCACAATTGGAAGGACCGGTAACCAGACAACGCACCGTGTTTGACAACAAAACACCATGTTTCAAAATATTGAATTGAGAACCATCCACTGTAAGTTGATCTATATTATTAATAGTAAAATTGTTTTTTTGCTGTATTATCTCCATCCTTTCTAATGGTTCAACCCAAAATGATGCTCTATCGTTATATTAGATCCTTTTTAGGTATCCAAGAATCTTCCGTCTTATTAAATCCTAACCATCGTACTTTAACCTTATCTTTTTTCCGTTGCAAAACCTTTTCAACTAGATATACATCACCTACTGTTGATTTTAACATTTCATGTCCATAAACCCTAATTCAAGCTTTTAAAATGTAAGTTTCTGGTACTGTAGGTTGCACCTTAAATATGGTGATAACCTCATTTGTCCAGTTTGGAAGATATCTTTTACTGAATACACCTTTGTATTTGCTTATTCGCACTTTATCACCAACATTAAACCTTTTAGGCTTTAGTTTTTCAACTTTTGGTTTATTATTAATATTTATACGTTTTAATACAAGTTTTTCATTTTTATTAGTCACCTGGCTTGGTTTCATACCGATAGTTCTATGAAACTTGTTATTGTAATCATTTATAAGTTTTGTTAACATTTCAATCCATACGTGCGATCCTCTGTTAGAAAACATCTTATACATCGCACTTTTTAAAGTTCTGTTGAATCTTTCAATTATTGAGGCTTTTACCTCTGAATTGGTTGAGTAATGGTTAATGTTTCGTTTTTTCATTAAATTTGCAAATTCCTTATTAAAATATTCTTTTCCATCATCAGTTTGTAAATGTTTTATAGTATGTTTGTCTCTTTGTATAGCTGTTTCCATTGCTTTTGTAACACTTTTGCCACTTTTATCTTTTAGTGGTAAAGCATCCGCCATTTTTGAAAAACAGTTAATAATAGTCAATATGTATTTAAATCCTCTATTTAGTTTACTATAAGGAATCATTTCGATTAAATCCGCTTGATATAAATCATTTATTCCTTTTATCACTGTATTTCTTCGTGGAAACTTTCTTCTTGCAGGTTTATGAAGTTCGTTGACAATTTCTTGCTTCAAGTCCTTCATATTGCAGGTTTGAATGTTTCTTGTATCACATGTATAGTCAGTAGTGGAGAAACGTGGGAGCTGGCTCAGTTCAAGGTCACCTGAGCGATGACGTCATCGAGGTCAATGACCCCACCGATGACGTCATCGATGACGCAATCGATGACGTCATCACCAAATACGTCACTTCCATGACGTCACACCCATGACGTTGCAGAAATGACGTGGCGATGACGTCATCACCCCTTACGTCACCATTATGACGTCATCGATGTCACAAAGGTCAAGGTCACGCCGAAACCTAAAATTTTTTGGCACTTTTGCTGTTTCTCGCACTACGCTCCGAGTTTCAGTCAGGTTTTTAATGACCTTGACGACTTGGAGCGAAATTAGACGAGAAACAGCAAAAGTGCCGAGGAAACTCAAAGTTTGCAACGTGACTTTGCCTAAACCGTCATGTGACACCGCTCGAGTGACCTTGAACCGATACAACTCCCGCGTTTCACCATTACTGCAACCGCGATGCGCACCCTACGACAGACACGGAGCGACTGACTGTCCGGCCCCGCGCACTCTAGGTATATGGCAAGTGGTGGGGGAACTGCGATGACCTTGGGAAACTTGAAAATGTCAAGCTAGGTAGCACCGTTTTGGTGCTACCTTAAATGTACATGGTAAAGTATGATGACCTTGAGTGAAAACATAGAAATATTACAAGTCGATGTCATCCCAAAGTTAAAGTGTGATGACCTTGAGTCAAAACACTGAAATAATACAAGTTGATGCAGTCTCAGAGTTAAAGTGTGGTGACCTTGAGTTAAAATACTGAAGTACTACAAGTCGATATTGCCCCAGAGTTAAAGTGTGATGACCTTGAGTCAAAACATAGAAATACTACAAGTTGATACCATCCCAGAGTTTAAGTGAGATGACCTTGAGTCAAAACACAGAAATAATACAAGTTGATGCAGTCCCAAAGTTAAAGTGTGATGACCTTGAGTCAAAACACTGAAATAATACAAGTTGATGCAGTCTCAGAGTTAAAGTGTGGTGACCTTGAGTTAAAATACTGAAGTACTACAAGTCGATATTGCCCCAGAGTTAAAGTGTGATGACCTTGAGCCAAAACACAGAAATACTACAAGTCGATATCGTCCCAGAGGTAAAGTGTAGTGACCTAGATTCAAAACTTATAAAATTACTTACATATAGAGAGTTAGAGAACAGCGAGGCGCACCGCATGGAAGCTGGAGACATACTGGCGAAGCTGTGTTGTGCAGCCTAGGGACCCAGTTATGGTGAGGGTATATAGCCAACACTTAGAGTAGAAGTGTTGTGGGTGACTTTGACCCACTTCAAGACTTGCACTTACACATGCACTGACCAAAAGCTTCACATTTTCTACAAGCCAGGCCATCCACCACATCAATGTCATTCGGCCATGAAAAACATTTTTGTTCGCAACAGTAGTTGAGTTGACTCTCCATGTTGCTGCGGTGAAGGTGCACGATGAAATGATGCTGTAGCCAGTGAGAGTGCACCTTAAATAAACTCAGTGGAGGGGGAAAGGTCAAGGTCATTCAAACGGAGTTTTAAAAAAGATGACTAGTCGTCCTCCTCCTCCTCGTCCGTCGTATGTGAAGAGCTGTCAGACGAAGAGTCCCGCGCAGGTGCTCCCCAGATGAAATGTATATCTATTTGAAAGCGCAGGCCGGGATCTTGTACCATCAACTCCTTTAATCTATTACATACCAATTCCACTTTGTAAACATTGTTAATAATCAACACCCAAGGCTTTGGCTGAACATAACGTGTAGTTGAGTCAGCCTCGCAGACAGTTACATCTTCCGGTGATATTGGAGTGTATAAATGTGTAAAATCTTGTTGCTGAGGCTGGCTTGAAGTTGAAGGTTCTGTGCCGACCCTGGTTGCATCAAAATTTAAATCCATTCTACATTCAAGAGGTCCAGGGTTCCCGTTGAATACATAGAGTAATTTTTGATACAAGACTTCCACTTCTGTTGCATCTTGTAAATGAACGGTCCACCGCAAGGGAAATGCTTCGTCCGTAGTGGAGTCAACTTGAGAAAGAGTCCTGTCCGCCATGGTAGCTAAGCAAGGAATGAGGTGAGCTGCAGTCAGTTGTAACATTATCGAAAAGTAGAGGGGGAAATTTCAAGGTCATTCAAATTGGGTTTTAAAAAAGGAAGGAGTGGAGGGGGAAAGTTCAAGGTCATCCAAATGGAGTTTTAAAAAAAGAAAACCTAGAAAGTAACATTGAAATCTTCCAACTGATGGTGGCGAGTGTTTTCTTCTGCAACCTTGCCGACACATGTAACTATGCCGTACAGTATGAACAGTACAACCATGATAAGGCCGAACAACAAAAGATAGCCGTTTACTATCATGATATTTTCTGAGTGGATCTGCTTTCTTCTTATCGCCCTCTCTTGCATCCTCTTCTCTAACTCGTGTACGAAGTCATAGCATGCGTGAGGACATCTTTCATCTGTTGGTAGGTTAGCCATTGTTGATGTTGTAGGTTTGGCTGTTGAAGAAGGAATGAGGTATCTAATTGTGTTGTCTCATGTATATCAACAGTGAAGTGGTGGGGGTAGCGAATCAGTGGAGGGGGAAGTTTCAAGGTCATTCAAATTGTGTTTTAAAAAAACCCTATCTTGTTACTGAGCATATATGTCAGTAACAAGATAGGTGGCTTTGCTCTTTTTACTTCTTTAATATAATGAAGAAATAAACATATTCTACAATTGTAAGGACAAGGAAGACAACCGCTAGTCAGCTGAAGTAATCCAAGTTGTCTGGCTCGGTCTTCATCGACGCCGGCGAGGAAGCTGTCGTTGAAGAGGAATGTCCAGGCTCTTCCTTCGGCTGCCGAAGATTCCGTATATTGCAAGCGTAGACTTGCACGTTTATACGGTAGCCTCTTGCCACCATCAGCTGCAACTCCTTGTACAAGTCGTTCAGCTCCTGTTGCGTTTTGATCGTCACCTCCTCATAGCTGGCACAGTTTACGTTCAGAGACATACTGATGTTGTTCGGTTGGCTGCTGGAGTTGAAATGAAGACGAGGCACAGCGCTTGGAGGTATATGAAAAAGTGGTGGGGGTGTTTGCATTCAAGCAGGTTTGACTTGTAGCGTGGTGGGGGTAACTGTGAAATGCAAAGGTCAAAGGTCAAGGTCACCCGCGAAGTTTAAAAAAAATGCAACATATCAATATGTGACAAACTTCACATATTGATATGTTGCATTTTTTGTCTTTTTGTATTTTTTTGTCTTTTATGGTTTATTTATTTATAAAACATTACAATAACATATGTACAACAGTAAAACTTAAATCTAACACTGCTGCTTGTCGGCGATGTGGATGGTCAACTCGGTGGAATTGCTACCCGTGCAACCGTGGGAAACCAGGTAGAGACAGCCGGGTTGGATGGAGCGCAGATCCTCGTTCTGGAGGAGATGGACGAACCGTTTCGGCAGGTAGACTTGGAACTTGGGCTCATCCCCCGGAGTGAATGGTGCCTCGCTAAGACTGCAGCAGATGGCCTCTCCAACTGTAGTCTCCATCTTCTTCATGGCGTGGATAATGTAGTGTTTCTCGTCTTTAAGTTCGGAACACTTCTTGACGGGTAGTATGGTAGATTTGGAGTGAGCATTGAACTGTTCAACCAAAGTTTGCAGGAACTGGTGAGATGCCATGGTCGAGTTATAGATCGTCTTCTTCGTCTTCTTGCTGGGAGATGTTGTCGTCTCGGAATCTCGAGTAATACTCATGCCAGGTCCCGGTCTGCTCCACACTTATATAACCCCCGTTACCCCCACCACTCCCCATTTCCCTACTTTGAAGGTAAGATGCGAGTTTATAGGCGTTTTTTAAAGCGCAATGTCTATCTTTTTCATGTTCTGGACTTTTAGTACAAATACAAACATTTTCCATCGTATACTTGTAGTTTTTATCCAAATCCACATCATTAACCGGAACATGAGTAAATTCTTCGATCCATCTCTTCTTTTCCAGTCCTTTTGTGTAAATATCGGTAAACCTGTTTGAAAACTGATGCATGATGTGATACAGGTCCGTGTAACTTGCAAAACCATCATACCAATCGATATGATGGAAATATTTTGAAATCCACCTGTTGGTAGTAGCGGCTTTGCTAGTTAAAGATGAATAAGAACATGGTGGTTTGAACAAAAACGTATATGGAACACTTGTATTGATGTCGAAAAACACAAGTTCTTTTATGATAAATCTATCATCATTACCCCGAAACGCTTGGAACTCAATTATACCAGGTTTGGACTTTACTTGTTCTTCTTCCTTGTCCATTGCGAAGATCACACGTCTGCTCATGACGAAGTCCAAAGGTCAACTGATTTCCACACCACGGTAGGTACGACTTTTATACCTGGCCGTACAGTTGTTGGCGCGTTGGTGTATATTTAACGTGGGCACCGTCCCCGGTAGGCCTAACCCCACAAAGTGTTTGATATTGTTTTAAAAATTAACCATTGCTGTGTAGTTGATTGCCATTTAGGTTTCCATCTTTACATTTTCCTTGTTTTCATTTTCATCACTAACACTTGATTCTTCCCCTCCTTCTTCTTTGTCTTCTTCAAGTTTTACTGATTTCTTATGTAGTTGAGCGTACTTTTCCAATTGTCTCCACATTTGTACTTCATGAGGAACCCTATTGAATATAGAAGTATCCACAGGCCCGTACAATATAGGTGCGTCCGGTTGTTTGTCCAAAGTGTCTTCCAGATAATCTTTAATAATTGAACTTGAAAGCACCAGTTGTCTCAAGTATCTTGTTATCGGTTCAGTTGCACAAGTTAGAATAAAAAACTCTTCTCGATTAAGTTGAATCTTGTTATCATGTCTTGTTGTGTCTCTAAACCGCAACTGATGACCACCACGATGTTTAACAATATCGATTTCCACATTTGAATCCAAAAGGCCTACTCTTGTCTTTCTTCCAAACATGTTATTACTTAAATAGAATTCTAGCAGATGCAAGTGTTTCATAAACGATTCCCAAGCAGTGTCCGTAAACAAAATCATTTTAGGCCCATGAGTTAAAATTACAGTAGGTGAATAATCCGTCGATTTCATAACACCGATTAAAACACTTTTGTCCAAACTGGATAAGATTGGATAAAATATTCGCAAGAATACCTCACTCAATATGTTAGGAGAAATATTATCTTCAGTATCCCTTTTCTTCTTCTGTGCATTCTTTCTTCTTTTACCTTTTTCCTCAACATTATTACTGGCGTGGAGTTGTCCGCAAGCGTTGTGTTCATCTCCCTCCGGTTGACCTTGAAGATCTAAAAAGTCGGATATCTCCTTCTCAATATCTACATTTTCTTGTGTACCACTTGGAGAAGCCATATTGAATAAGATGCTACCCATACAACAGTAGGCAACAAACTGATGAGGGGCGGCCTGTACGCTCTGCTTTTATACTCGCGGAATGGAACAAAATCGGTTTTTTACAATACATTTTTAACAATTCCTGTTAAAGGTGTGTATGTTACAATTTTATCATGTAGAATTAAACAGTATGCAGTTGTATTTGCAGGTATAGCTGCAGTAAACTCCATTTCAATCTTTATGTCAACACTTGATGATTTTACTGATTCATTCTGTTTAGAACAATCGATTACAACTATTGGGTAACCATCTAAGTACTTTTCTGGTGATAGTAAAGGTGCATTTGTTTTACCGTAATATGAACTTTGGAATCTTGCATACATATCGTACAATATGCTGTACTTTTTATTAGCGAATGACACATTTAAATTATGGAAAAAAATTGTTAAATGGAATGGAAAAAAATTGTTGTTGTTAAGTGGAAAAAATTGTGAATTTAAATAAACTTTAATATTTTTCAAGTTGCAATGATCAAATTGGCCTGCATGTTTGGTGATGGTGTCTCTTCTGCCTGTTTGTAAACCAAATATAATATACCTGGCTCGTTCCACATAATTAGATGTTTTAACAGTCCAAGTGTGAC
Source organism: Neoaliturus tenellus (assembly GCA_030545055.2). NCBI lineage: Eukaryota > Metazoa > Arthropoda > Insecta > Hemiptera > Cicadellidae > Neoaliturus > Neoaliturus tenellus. Next base: position 74,653,083 of record CM061535.1, on the reverse strand, counting down.
GATCCGTAGCTGGCAAGCTGGGATGTTCATGAAATTCCCAACTTCTAAAAGGAATTACAATATCACGATCAGCCTTTAACTTTCTTAATAGTAGCATTCTATGCTCGTCAGCTAATTTAACATGTGGAACTCTCCATACAATTTTTTCTAATGTTAATTTCCATTCTAAAGTTGCATCCGTTGTACCGTCTGGAGCTTTAATAATGTCTTTATCGTTTGAAGATCTCAACAAAACTAATTCTTGTTTAACGTTTAATATTATTTTTCTATAATCTTCAGCAAAACCAAGCAACAAACGTAACGGAATGTGAAAATCAAAATTTCCATTTGTATCTGGAGTGATTGTGTCTTTTGCAGGTAAAACCCATCCTGCAGGTTGTATTAAATTGGTTTCATTAGGTGATATAGGTGTTAATCCCTTTAAAGTTGTTGCAATACCTACTTTTTTAGTGGAATCAACTGTTACACCTGATATTTCATATCTAATTTCATCAAACAGGAAAGCCATGGGATTATTTATAAATGGAACTGTTGTACCAGTAGTAGTACCGTCCTTTTTAGTAACTTTCCCTTCAATATACAAGTAACTTTCACATGGTAGTGTGTAAATGTCTTGGTTTTGTATGGGAATACGAATTTCATCGTTATTGTTTAATTTTGATGAAGTGTAAGGGTTGTGGGTGTGATATTCTTTTTCCCATAGGGTTTCGTCGAATGTTGGACCCTGAGCTATATCCACTATATCCATTATCGGTTACTTTTAATCCAATTCTCTCTAAGAAACGAATGTTCTCGCGTGTTAACTCCTCCACAGCTGAAGAGCTACTAATGCGGATTCCCGTAGGTTGTTCGCCCATGGGTATGTTAAACCCATGATTTTGTATTAAAGTGTCGATTTTAAATGTAATCTAACCGTAATAGGCTCTTCTCGGAAATCTATCAAGTTACCGTCTTGATCCAATACGTTCAACACGATGTCTGAAATGAAAGTGGTGTTCAACGGTAGATATACCAGGTTTTGCGGCTTTTCAACAATTTTAAATCCAGGTGGTACACTGGGGTAAAAAGTATGTATTATATGAGTATTTGCTCCATCTCTGTAAGCTCCTTGTATAATGTTACAAGTTATGTCTATACTATTGACTTTTAATATTGTTACAGTTTGTTTACCGGAATGTGTTTTATTTGGTTCTAAAATTGCTCCATCTTTGGGAAATCCTAATAAATCACCAATGTTTGGCTTAGTGAAATCGATATAATATTTTGAAGTAAGCTTAGCTTTCATTGTATTGTTATTACCTTTTAGCGATATATTGTCTTTTCCCATTTTATTTTGCAAAAATTCATTAATATGATCAATTTCATAAGAACCTGTGGGTAAACTGCACTCTTCTAAGTCTGTGAACTTCCCACTAGCATCTTTTCCTTTATAATAATGCAATAAGTTATTTTTACCTTCTGTAACATTGGGAATAGAGTTGTAAGTTGTAAAATCTAACAGTGCTGCCTCCCAAAATCTTCCTTTTTGCAAGCGTAACGCTGGAAAAAGGACACTTCGTAAAGTGGACGATTTTCCTGTTAATGATACCGTATAGGAAGACATCTCAATAGTGACTGATACTTTTAGCTAGGAATTCCAAACATAAATGGCCGCATATTGAAGTATTATCAGGTTGTTCTCTTTTATAGTTGTAATATATGTTTTTAGCAGATTTAAAGTAATTTTCAAGTTCTTTAGGTGGTGGCAAATTTCCAAAACTATCAAAATAATATACATTGCTATTTAGTTTCTTATAACACACCCAATGGGTGCCGGGCCCTTCAGTATTATCCAAATTTACGATTCCAGTCTCATTTTTCCATATTTTCTTTGGTAAACTGTCTTTCATAAATACTCCGAGGAAAAATGGTATTTTTAAACAGGAAGTATATTTAAATAATTCAACATTAGTTAACGCTTTATGTGGTATAACCAATTGATTTCTTTTATATAATATGCACGATACGGTCTTAGGTATAGACCAGCCCCGTTTTTTACCATTGACCATATTGTCGGTTTTTTGTTATTTTTCCTCGCAGAACGTCTTTTTAGTCTAATATTACCACCATGTTTCCTCATGGTTGATCCATTTTTATTCTTTCCCCTCCTTTTTCCACCTCCTACCGCTGTTTTAGCCTTCATACCTGCTGTTACCGCTAAAGCTGCTGCTTTTTCCGCAATACTAGCGTCACTAGACTTTACTCGTTGCCAAGCTATATTCGCTAGCTTTTTATCAGCGATTGACCTATTTTTTGAATCGGTAAACGTGGAATATGCGATATCGTGATCTTTACAAGCCTGATCTAACTTATTTATGCCTGGAACACCTCTTTCCAGTCGTTTTTTCAATTTAGTTCCTGGTCCGCAATACTGATAACCTCCCGGTATATGAAATTCGTATGGTAAAGCGTCTATTGCTCTATTTACGATAGATCCTACTGGAATACGATTTAAAGCTTTACTTAACAGAGTAACCGCTGTGGACGTGATACCGCCTCCTTTCCGTATACTGTCTCGATATGGACTGATGTACTGGAATGTCATTATCGTCCTTTTATAATCGAAATGTACAACTTATGTGTTAACTCTATGACGAGTTGGACATAAATGAGGTCGTTTATTGTGTTCTTATATTATATATCAATATCACCCCAATCTGATGATCTAAACTTTTGCGTATTAGGGTTAATAAAGTATTTATTAAAAATTTCCCGTTTAATCCAATTACCTCTCTCGGATTCAGACAACCAACTATGACGTGTACGGGTTGCAATAAGATTGTATATATCAAATAATGCATTTCCTAAAACTTTAACAAGAAAATTAACAGTGACGGCATTATCCACATGTTGAGGGTCTTTAAGTTCTGTAATACGTTTATTATTACAAGTATATACTTTATGATCCTTTAATGACGTTGTGATAACCTGTCCTACAGTTGCGGCATCATTTGGATCAATTCCTTGTTTTAAATTACCTATTTTCGTATCATTTGCATTAAAAATATCACCATTTGGTTTATCTAATATCAAAGATTGACTAACTACAACACAATCGAAATCGTTGGTACCAGGAGATACATTACGTATTTTTTTAAACCTACATATGTAAGGATCATCATTATACGGATTAGAATATATAGTTTGTGCTACTATTGGAACATCAAATAAATCTACAGCCATACCTACATTTGTTAATTTCTTTCCTTTACCATCCCAAACATTATTGTTCTGTTCAAGTAATGTAAACTTTTCATTTCCCTGTACAAACACATCCCCCTGCCGTGATACCACTTGGTCTTGTTTTACAAATCCAGTTGTTTCTTGTTTTATTGTCTCTTTCATTTGACCCACTGTTGCACCATCTGATGGAGCCGAACCATCTTTAACATTAGCTAAACAATTACCAAAACAATCTATAACTCCTACATCACGTGTGATACAATGATCTTCGATATATTTTAGATTTACAGCATCATTTTCATTTTTCGGATAACCTATATCATTAATAACAAATTTATAAAAAGAAAATCCATCTTTTGTCTTTTCAGGTATCAAGGAATGTAAATAGCGTCTATTTACGCTGTCTTTTGCATCTTTAGGGTCATCTACGTTGGATATACGTTTATTGTTAGCATTATACGTTTTCCCATTGAATTTTAACGTATTTTTTAATTCAGATGACAAATAACCTTTGTTTATTGCATCACCGTTTTGATTTGGTTTACCAACGTTGATAATTCTATGATCTTCTGCGTCATATGTGTTATTTTGTAGTCTTAATGTTGGCGATATCTTTTCCTTTAATATTTTTAAATTTATTGCATCGTTTTCATCTGTAGGATCTTTTATGTTTTTTAACCTTTTATTACTCATATCATAATCTCCATCAGGTGTTTGTGGTAAACCAGCACTTCTTTTTAAACTATTCGCATAATATAACCCATCCGAGGAGTAACGTCCGAACTTGTCAACACTCATGGTGCAACTGAATAGTAATCTAGAGAGTAACGCATTTTTATGTGATTACCCCACGGTTTCGGAGTTCATCCACTAAAGCCACCCATTCGTTTTCCAATCCAGTATGACCCGCTTCTTTAGCTTCATGTATTAGTTTCATTCTATCCACCAATTTATTGATATTATTGTAATAAATCACATTTGTGTTATATAGTTTCTACATTAAACCTGTACCTGTAACAGACTTACTTCTTTTTCTTCGTTCCTGAGCACTTACATCCAAAGTGGATGCCATAAATCTTCGTTTTACAGGTTTTCTTTGTGTTAACGGCATTGTTTGTCTTCTAGTTGGTATTAACTTGGATACAAATTCTCTATATTTTAAAGACTTAGATCTAAAAGGAAGCTGGTCAGGTAAATACTTTCTCCTATATGCATTTGTCTGCTCCAAAATCTTTTTATATGCTTCCATGTCTTTTTCTTTCACTAACGATACTGAAGGCTTATTTTCAAATAATAATTCAAATAATCCTTTTGTGCCCTTATATCTTTGTTCACCAACAACAATATTATCATGTTCGTCAACGTTTACCGGGCTATTACCAACCATTAAACCTTCTTCTGTTAATCTTACTCCATAACTATGGTAGTTTTTATTAGGAATTGTTCCGAGTAACATTTTTATCATGTATTTCCTTCCTAAAGGTCCTTTGTTATGAATGTTTTCACCCAACAAGCTTATGTTTGACGGACCTTCCCTTGCTTCTTCTTCTTTTTCCTCTTCACTAGCAGTTGATACATCTTCATGTCCTCTTTTAGCTTTTACTTCATATAATTCTCTTATACCACTATAGTCTGGTGATTCTAGCTCTCTTTCGGGTTCTCCACCGGTAAAACCACTATATGTAGAGGATTCCGGGTCTTCATCACTAAAATCTTCTGATTTTACATTTTGTCTTTCAAACTTTGTAATAGGTGCAATTGCATCTCCTTCCAAAACGGGTTTAGCAAATGTTTTGTTTAATTGTTTCAAGGGTTCAGTAATAGGTTTAAAAGTAGATTCAAGAAATTTCTCCCTTTCGCTAATACCTAATTTTAATGCTCTGTTTTTGTCCCGAATAGAATCACTAAGTGATTTTATTTCCTTTATTAACTTTTCTTGGTTAACCATGTTTGTAGCAAGACGTGTTGTACAACAATGAATGTTTTACATCATGATCAGTGTATTAGTATAAATTTATCAAATCCTATCCTGTATCGACCATTGTTTAGCGGTTGTTCCTTCATAATTGTTAAAAACCCATACTTTTCAGCCCAAGCCTTTCCACACAACTCTTTAAATCGTTCAAATGGCATATCCGCACTTACATGGTCATAATATATGTGTTTTAGGTTGGTTTCATCCTGTTTAAATACAATTAACATGTTTGCATTGTCTCTAATGAGCTGTTTCGGTATTTTGCTGTAAGTTTGACCAATATAAATGCTATCTATGTTGTTATGTCGATCCATGGCGAAGTAATTCCTTATTGTATTTTGATTTTCACAAGATACATCGTCAAATATGAATACTGAGAATGGTTTAGCCTCTTGCGGTTGCATGACACTCTCGCTTGCGTTAAATCTAAAATATTTAACTTCAGGCACATTATTGAGTATTTGTTCCAATAACTTATATTTCGGTTGTTGTAGTGACTTTGAAAATACATATAAATTATTAAAACGTAATCCTTTAGGGTTTGTAATCAAATTGAATACTACATTTGTTTTTCCACAATTGGAAGGACCGGTAAACAGACAACGCACCGTGTTTGGCAACAAAACACCGTGTTTCCCAGTGTTAAATTGAGAACCATCCACTGTGAGTTCATCTATATTATTAATAGTAAAATTGTCTTTTTGCGATATTATATCCATCCTTTGTAATGGTTCAACCCAAAATGATTCTCTATCGTTATATTAGATCCTTTTTAGGTATCCAAGAATCTTCCGTCTTATTAAATCCTAACCATCGTACTTTAACCATATCTTTTTTCCGTTGCAACACCTTTTCAACTAGGTATACATCACCTACTGTTGATTTTAACATTTCATGTCCATAAAACCCTCCTTCAAGCAATTGTCCTTTATTATCTTTTAAAATGTAAGTGTCTGGTACTGTAGGTTGCACCTTAAATACGGTAAATACCTCATTTGTCCAGTTCGGAAGATATCTTTTACTGAATACACCTTTGTATTTGCTTATTCGGACTTTATCACCAACATTAAACCTTTTAGGCTTTAGTTATTCAACTTTTGGTTTAGTATTCATTTTTATACGTTTTAATACAAGTTTTTTCATTTTTATTAGTAACCTGGCTTGGTTTCATACCGATAGTTCTATGAAACTTGTTATTGTAATCGTTTATAAGTTTTGGTAACATATCAATCCATACGTGCGATCCTCTGTTAGAAAACATCTTATACATCGCACCTTTTAAAGTTCTGTTGAATCTTTCAATTATTGATGCTTTTACCTCTGAATTGGTTAAGTAATGGTTAATGTTGTGTTTTTTTTATTAAATTTGCAAATTCCTTATTAAAATATTCTTTTCCATCATCAGTTTGTAAATGTTTTATAGTATGTTTGTCTCTTTGTATAGCTGTTTCCATTGCTTTTGTAACACTTTTGCCACTTTTATCTTTTAGTGGTAAAGCATCTGCCATTTTTGAAAAACAATTAATAATAGACAATATGTATTTAAATCCTCTATTTTGTTTACTATAAGGAATCATTTCGATTAAATCCGCTTGATATAAATCATTTATTCCTTTTATCACTGTATTTCTTCGTGGAAACTTTCTTATTGCAGGTTTATGAAGCTCGTTGACAATTTCTTGCTTTAAGTTCTTCATATTGCAGGTTTGAATGTTTCATGTATCACATGTATAATCACAATGAATGTTGTCTTAAATATTCATATTATTTATATAGGTCAAGGTCATCCAAACTTGTGTAAAAAAATGGGGAACACGGCGTTTGACTTGCCGTGTTCCCCATTTTTTTTACGGAAGGAGAAAGGAATAAGGTCGAAGTTGTAGAAGGACGAAGAATAGGTTACTAGTTGATAGGGTTTAGAGAGTAGTGTCCAAAAGGAAGAGTGTGAATTTTATCCGGCATAATATGCCTTTTATCATCTCGAGCTGACAGTGCTCTTTTAACTTCAGTGACACTGTAGACCTCATGTTTAAAGCTTCTGATAGTGTTGAACGTTGCAGACATTGTAGAATCTTCAAACAAACAGGTCTTGTAATGGTCAAATGTCACATGTTTCTTCAAGTACGATGTTTTGACTCCTTTAGCTTTCTTCACTGTCGGTATGTCATTTTCCTTAAACATCTTGAAGGAATATAGTTTGGACATTAGCGCAACTATTTCCTCCAAAGGCATTCCATTTGCTTCATCTTTAAATTTTCCGATTACTTTTTTATTCTTTTCATTGTAATTCGGATGCTTCTTCGGATAGTCAGAGAAGTCAAAATCGTCTTTGTATGGGAAACTCCTTAGGTCTTCATACATGTCCAAAGTCTTTATCCAGTAGATAAACGCGTCGGTATCCATGTATGCAACTCCAATGTTGTCTCTTCCGTAGTGTTTAACCATTTTGTTGTAATGGAAATCATACATCAGAGTTTTACTTATATTCAAAATCGACATTCCAATGTATAACGGACGATCCATCACTATTGTTGTTTTCTTCATACTGACGGCAACTAGATCTTCGTTTATAATCATGGATGTTCCAAAATTTGGTTTTTGCACTAACTTTTCCAATTTCTTAGGATCACTTACTAATTTTACAATCTTGTGTTTTCTTTTGTTTTCTAAGGTCTTCCCGAAGATGGCGTTGTTCATCAATTTGTAAAAGTCCTTTTCAAATGCTGATGTTGCTGCTGCTCTTCTTGTAGTGTTGGAATCAATATATGGTTTCAACCAACAAGACTGGGTGAATTCAATTGCTCTATGAATTCTTACTACACGTAGACCCAATTCAAGAGCTTGTTGAACTACCCAGTAGTGAGCCACATACCGATCTTTATTCTCCAACGTCATCATCAATTTCGGCCATCTTCCTGTCGGTGAAATTTCAGTCTTGGCTAGGAGAGGCAAGTCGTAGTGATGGTCATGAAGGTGCTCCGGATATTCGAAATCACAGTCCAAAATATAGCCTTTTGGACCATTCTTTGGAATCTGTGAAATGTCACCGATGGTGGCCGGGTCGATCCATTTGAGGTCAGCATAGGGAAGCGGATTTGACATTGCCCAACCATAAAGGTTGTTTGCGTCAAAGTAGCCAAGGTAGACCGATGGTTGTCTCTCGTCGAAGCCTGGGATGTACTTGTTGTTAGCTTTGACATGACGTGTTACAGCTTGTGTCAAACCGCCCCGTACACCGGATTCTATCATGAGCACCATATCAATATCTGTTAGAAGTTCCAATCGACAGTTGGTTGACTTTAGCATAGCTTGCCATGCTAATCCTGGAGATGTGTACGAGTGTAGAGGGTCCAGTCCATAGGCAGAGAAGTAGGTGTTTCGAAATTCTTCCATCACATCGCACAGCAGAGTTACGTCCAATTTTATGTAAAAGTCGGAATATTCCCCTAAGGTTTGAATGTTTAGTTGGTTCCAAACATTACAAGCATGATTGTAGTCTTCAACGGTGATTGCACTTTCATTTAACTTGTTATTGAAGGCTTCAATCGGTGGCAGACTGGTTTCTTCAAATTTTTCTGCAGAAGTTATGTAATCATAGGGGAACACTCCTTTACGCATTACTAAGTCCAATTTATCTTCAGGTACAATTTTGCTGGTTTCTTTTAGATCTTCTCTTCTTAGGTTCTCAGACAATTTGCTCAAACTAGATGACATAAATCTATAAGAGTCTACGAAGCGAAGTTTAATTTTACCTACTGTTTTTGAAAAACTGATGTACTTTTCCAATGTTTCAGCTAATACTTCAATTTTTCCATCATCTCGTCCTAACTCTGGGATAATGAAGTGGGAGTCATAGCCGCTAAGATTGTGTAACACGACAGGGATAAAGTTTGGCAGTTTGTAATTTATATTGCATGAATTACAAGCAGCTCCTCTGTATAACCCTGTCAGGTGATCGTGATCTCTTACTTTTTGATTTTCTTCACTGAAGCTCTTCTTGCATAAATAACATCTTGTTGCCGAATTGTATTCTTCTTGTTGATTTTGGTTCAAAGGTTCCATAGGTAAAACATTACCGAATAAGCGTTGCACCTTTTCAGCAATGTCATACAACTGGTCTACAAAATACTTAGCGGCTTCTTCCCCACGGTAGAGTATCGGAGTGGATGTTAAGCCATAGTCTTGCAACTGTTCTTCAGGCAAAGTTGATTTTACCAATAAGCAAAAACTGTTAGGTTGATGCAATTGATATTTGGTTCTTCTAGTCACCTCACCATCTGGAAGCTCCTGTGGTACTAACGTGGATTCAAAATCAGCGTAGATAACTAGTGGAATCCTGTATTGGTGAACTGTCTTCTTAAACTGGACACATGCTCTAGACGGTGGTGGCAGGCTAATCTTCACTTCATAGTTGTTATTACAAAGCCGCTTGTGTTCCAACAACCATTCCAATCCTCCACGTCTGAATTCCTTGCATGTAAAACAAAAGCATCTCTTGCATATTGTTATCTTACGATTTTGTTTTGACACTTGTCGTACCACCAAAGATTCAAAGTTTTTAATATAAACATAATGTGAAATCTCACCTTTGGTTATCAATAATAAATCGGTATGGTTACATTCCTCGAAAGTTATAGCGGTGTTGAACACCTTCGTATGCTATGCTAGGTCTAATAGCATTATGTCCCACGTATTTTGCTAACATTGCATACCGGAAACATTCATTGTCCTCATTTTTCACGTTGATACATGATTTAGTATCTCGGATCGCCTTTGGTAGAGGGATAAAGCTGCTACCTCTCATACCATATCCATGCTTGTTAACCCTCACATCCATACCTTCAATCGATGATAGCGTCCAGCCGGATCCTCTTCCTTCGTGTTCTTGGAGTTTCATTAGCAGTTCATTCAAACATTCTTCTAGAATTTCGTTAATATCAGATGTGGTTGTAAGGGTTCGGTTTTTAGCAATGAATGCTCTCGGTGAGTTTTCACCATTGGTATTAGTAAACATAGCCTCCAACACCAATCCAAATTTAATAAAGTTCAGTCTTGCCAATTCTTCCATCAATGTTTTTACAACTAGATTTTTAGCTTGGGTTATAAAGTTTTCCAATTCCAATTGCACATTATTAATTTTGAAATGAGTTACAACTGGTCCTGGCAAGGCTGTGGTGCGCAGTTGTCTTATATCTTCCATTTCTTCTGTATCCTCTTCTTCCATATCCCCTTCTTGGGTACGCAGTTGTTTTACATCTTCCACTTTTCTTCTTCCATTTCCTCTTGAATAAATCCTCCAGCTGTAGATGGTCCAGCTCCGGCAAATTGAATAACACTTGGTCTTCTTCTTTGCATTAACTGTAAATAGCTAGCCCAGTCCTCCTTCTGCTTCTGGGGTTTTTCCAAAAACCGATCAATCGCATCCAAGTCTTCTTCACTTACTACAATCTCTTCTTTTCTGTCCTCTTCACGATGCAATTCTCGGTGTAACTGTAGATAGCTATCCCAGTCGTCCGTCTGCTTCTGGTAGTTTGCCAATAACCGATCAATCGCATCCAAGTCTTCTTCACTTACAACAATCTCTTCTTTTCTGTCCTCTTCATGATGCAATTCTCGGTGTAAAACAAAGATATCTTCCTCTTGGAAAAACTCACCACAAATATCGCAAAGAGCCATTTTTTACAGTTTGGCTTTGAGTGTGCACTCGGTGAATGTCCAAGCAATAATGAGCAGCGCGCTCAACAGGGTCCCTTTATACCCGAGGTTGAAGGGTGGGGGAAGGTGACGTCATATACATCCGGTTTATCAATCATTTAGTACATTTGGCTTTTAAACACCCATTTTCAACATATTCTTCAACAGGCTTGATAAACCAATAATGTTTGGTCTAAATCCACTACTTTGTATTCATTTTTTGAAAGATGTCTGTTTGAGCAAGTTTATGTGGAACAAGGTCATTTGGAATTAATATTTTTAGCGGGGGATAGAGCACTGCAATGGAGCCATGGTATATAAGTGGTGTTTCCATCCAATTGGTTTGCCCTTTTTTTATACCTCCACAAACTATGCATTTATGTGGGTCAAGGTCGCGTAAAGATACCCTTTGAGTGGGGGATAAACCACTAAGCAGCATGCTAGTCCATTGCCGCAAAGTGATCTATCCCCCGCTCTGTTCTACAAAACCTCAATCAAGTCCAAGTTTAACACTTGGTTGGGATAATTACATTAGTTTGATACTTATTTCTACCGTTACACTTGCTCCATTCTCAAAAAGATATAAATAATATAATCCTGGGTACTGTTCTTTTTCACGTCCTGCATGTTCCTTAATAAAGTCGAAGCCAATCTTTTTGAATATTCATTATGAAACACTTCTCTTACACAAACAAGGATTTTTTCTTCCAGAAATTTCACTTGAATTGTTGTTAGTTTGCTTACATCATCCTTGTCTATCAGGGGTAGCTTGTAGGTGAAAGTATTTGGTGGTAGTTTGTGCGTTCTATCAAGTAAACAACAAAATTTTTTATACAATTTCTGCTCATTGTCTGTAATACTATTAATACCAAACAGATTATAGTACGAAGGATCATAAGGTATACGACGATACATTTTCAGAACCGGCCAACATGAGCGCTGGAGCTAAAATGAGAAATGCGTGCAACCCGGCCGCCTTATATCCCCACCGGGTGACCACGCCCAAGGTACCCGGGGGGGGGCACTTCTCGTCCGGAGCAAAAAACTTTTTGGTCAAGGTCAAAAATTTTTGCCAAAAAAAAGTTCGGGGGGGGAGGGGGAGGGGGAGGGGGTGGGGGAGGGGGAGGGGGAGGGGGAGGGGGAGGGGGTGGGGTAGGGGGAGGGGGAGGGGGAGGGGGAGGGGGGGTTACTATATTTAGGTCAAGGTCACGTAAAAACTTTAAAAAAATTAAGCCCCACCTGGGGCATTTAGGTTGCCATCGCTGTAGCCTCCGAAGAGACCCAACTATGACAACAGGGCAACATCCAATGTCGTGTTCCCTTCGCCACGCGAGACTTGTAAACATTTACTGCATTGTCTTTTCAATAGCTAACAAAGATTCATTTACATAATTTTGAGTTTCCAAGAGGAAACACACTGAGGACACCCTAGTGGCTTACGTCCTCGGTCCGAGTGCAGAGGCCGCCGCAACCTTTTGCATGCCAGCGTACAAACGGACATACTCCCACAACCCCAGCCGCAACCTGTTGCATGCCTGAGAGGAGCCTAACAATACTTCAAAGTGACTTTACACGGGGGCCTACTCCCGTAACCCTATCTTTAATATTTGTAATTTAGCAAGCAGTAAATTTTTACAAGTCCTTTGTGGGTCAAGGCCACACGGACATTAAAAAAATTTCGGCCCCCGTACATCCATGGCGAACCACGAATGTTCGGGGGCCTTGGGGACTAAAAACACAAATAGCTAACAAAGATTCATTTACATAATTTTGAGTTTCCAGAAGGGAAACAAGAGGTTGAGGACAGCCCTAGTGGCTTACGTCCTCGGTCCGAGTGCAGAGGCCGCCGCAAATTGGCCACAGCTGTGGTCTGCATGCCAGCGTACAAACGGACCGGTTCCCAACCCAGCCGCAATATTGCATGCCTGAGAGGACCCATGCTAACGTTGGTATAAAATGCTTTTACACGGGGGTCTACTCCCTTTCCCTAACTTTAAGATTTACTTTGAGCATTGAAAAAAGCTCAAGGGGGAATGCTAAAACAAGCGTATACACTTTAGATAAATATACCACACTTACAACACATAATTGAGCTCAACATAGTCAATGCTGGAACAAGCACATACACATTAAACACATATGACAAACAAGACACACAGGATAAAAGACACACAGGAGACATAGGGTACAAGTAAAACACTCTCATATAAAACAATTCCCAATACCCAAACGCAAGCGCAATATCTTACAACTAATACAAGTCTTAAAGTTAGAGTAGACTTCGCTAAACAGTGAAGGCGCCATTCAGTGTTTAGTGAGGCCTATGGCGGTCCGTCCCGATCGTTCACGTTCAACGCGCGGGAGCGGACTGCGAGCCGGCTGTGGCCGGGCCGCCTTATATCCCCACCGGGGCTCCCACGCCCAGGATATCAGGGGTGGGGGTGGGGGAGGGGGTGGGGGAGGGGGGGGTTCGCACTTTTTGTCGGGGGGGGGGGGTTTCGCACTTTTTGTCGGGGGGGGGGGGGTTCGCACTTTTTGTCGGGGGGGGGGGTTCGCACTTTTTGTCGGGGGGGGGGGGGTTCGCACTTTTTGTCGGGGGGGGGGGGTTCGCACTTTTTGTCGGGGGTGGGGGGGGGTTCGCACTTTTTGTCGGGGGGGGGGGGGGTTCGCACTTTTTGTCGGGGGGGGGGGGTCAGGTAGGTTAAGTGGGTCAAGGTCACCCACAACACTTCTACTCTAAGTGTTGGCTATATACCCCCACCATAACTGGGTCCCTAGGCTGCACAACACAGCTCCGCCAGTATGTCTCCGGCTTCCATGCGGTGCGCCTCGCTGTTCTCTAACTCTCTATATGTAAGTAATTTTATAAGTTTTGAATCTAGGTCACTACACTTTACCTCTGGGACAATATCGACTTGTAGTATTTCTGTGTTTTGGCTCAAGGTCATCACACTTTAACTCTGGGGCAATATCGACTTGTAGTACTTCAGTATTTTAACTCAAGGTCACCATACTTTAACTCTGAGACTGCATCAACTTGTATTATTTCAGTGTTTTGACTCAAGGTCATCACACTTTAACTTTGGGACTGCATCGACTTGTAGTATTTCTGTGTTTTGGCTCAAGGTCATCACACTTTAACTCTGGGGCAATATCGACATGTAGTACTTCAGTATTTTAACTCAAGGTCACCACACTTTAACTCTGAGACTGCATCAACTTGTATTATTTCAGTGTTTTGACTCAAGGTCATCACACTTTAACTTTGGGACTGCATCAACTTGTATTATTTCTGTGTTTTGACTCAAGGTCATCTCACTTAAACTCTGGGATGGTATCAACTTGTAGTATTTCTATGTTTTGACTCAAGGTCATCACACTTTAACTCTGGGGCAATATCGACTTGTAGTACTTCAGTATTTTAACTCAAGGTCACCACACTTTAACTCTGAGACTGCATCAACTTGTATTATTTCAGTGTTTTGACTCAAGGTCATCACACTTTAACTTTGGGATGACATCGACTTGTAATATTTCTATGTTTTCACTCAAGGTCATCATACTTTACCATGTACATTTAAGGTAGCACCAAAACGGTGCTACCTAGCTTGACATTTTCAAGTTTCCCAAGGTCATCGCAGTTCCCCCACCACTTGCCATATACCTAGAGTGCGCGGGGCCGGACAGTCAGTCGCTCGGTGTCTGTCGTAGGGTGCGCATCGCGGTTGCAGTAATGGTGAAACGCGGGAGTTGTATCGGTTCAAGGTCACTCGAGCGGTGTCACATGACGGTTTAGGCAAAGTCACGTTGCAAACTTTGAGTTTCCTCGGCACTTTTGCTGTTTCTCGTCTAATTTCGCTCCAAGTCGTCAAGGTCATTAAAGACCTGACTGAAACTCGGAGCGTAGTGCGAGAAACAGCAAAAGTGCCGAAAAATTTTAGGTTTCGGCGTGACCTTGACCTTTGTGACATCGATGACGTCATAATGGTGACGTAAGGGGTGATGACGTCATCGCCACGTCATTTCTGCAACGTCATGGGTGTGACGTCATGGAAGTGACGTATTTGGTGATGACGTCATCGATTGCGTCATCGATGACGTCATCGATTGCGTCATCGATGACGTCATCGATGACGTCATCGGTGGTGTCATTGACCTCGATGACGTCATCGCTCAGGTGACCTTGAACTGAGCCAGCTCCCGCGTTTCTCCACTACTGACTATACATGTGATACAAGAAACATTCAAACCTGCAATATGAAGGACTTGAAGCAAGAAATTGTCAACGAACTTCATAAACCTGCAAGAAGAAAGTTTCCACGAAGAAATACAGTGATAAAAGGAATAAATGATTTATATCAAGCGGATTTAATCGAAATGATTCCTTATAGTAAACTAAATAGAGGATTTAAATACATATTGACTATTATTGACTGTTTTTCAAAAATGGCGGATGCTTTACCACTAAAAGATAAAAGTGGCAAAAGTGTTACAAAAGCAATGGAAACAGCTATACAAAGAGACAAACATACTATAAAACATTTACAAACTGATGATGGAAAAGAATATTTTAATAAGGAATTTGCAAATTTAATGAAAAAACGAAACATTAACCATTACTCAACCAATTCAGAGGTAAAAGCCTCAATAATTGAAAGATTCAACAGAACTTTAAAAAGTGCGATGTATAAGATGTTTTCTAACAGAGGATCGCACGTATGGATTGAAATGTTACCAAAACTTATAAATGATTACAATAACAAGTTTCATAGAACTATCGGTATGAAACCAAGCCAGGTGACTAATAAAAATGAAAAACTTGTATTAAAACGTATAAAAATTAATAATAAACCAAAAGTTGAAAAACTAAAGCCTAAAAGGTTTAATGTTGGTGATAAAGTGCGAATAAGCAAATACAAAGGTGTATTCAGTAAAAGATATCTAAAGATATATAATGATAGCAACAACAACAACTATAACTCTATTAATTGAAATTTCTTTTCATCTAACACAACAACAATCGTCTTATCTAAAGTATGGGTTTTGTAAGCAATTATAAGTTAAGCCCTATCTAGATAATGTACATACCAAAGTTGATTAAGTTATGTCATTAAATAAGCAAGATATAGGGTTTTCTTGATTTCCTATAAGAATAACATGGAAAACACATTTTTGGATTTTCCCCATAACCAGTTATGCTAAGACAAAAATTCAAAATATCAAATTGTTTGTTTTTTTAAGCTCTTTTAAATGGTTTCAGTCATAATTAATGAATTTTGAAAATTTAGGTCAAAAAATGCCAAAAACCCATTTTTGACCCCTTTGAAACCCCATAAAACCCCGTTCCCATAACCCGACAATGCTGGTTTGCGAACTCATGAAAATAGACCTGGTCTTACACCTTCATACCAAATTTCATCAAAATCGGAGGTTCCCTCCAAAAGTTAACGGTACCACGGACACACATATATACATATATATACATATATATAAAAATGAACGAATGCGAATGGTGTTTTGTCTTCTGGGGACCTCAAAATGAAAAGGTAAAGTGGTCCCGGGCTTAGATCTTACCATGGCTACTACCGTAATAGCGTATTCCCTTTAGGGAAATTTGCTAAAAGATTCCCAAGCATTTACAGTAAATGAAATCATTTTTATTCCATGGTTAAAATTACTGTGGTTGGATAGTTGGTTGATTTCATTACTCCAATCCAAAAAATTTTATCCAAACTTAAAGAGAGTGGAGAAAAGATTTTTAAAAATACTTCTGTTGAAATATTGGGAGAGATGTTTTCTTCCACATTCCTTTTCCTTTTCTGCAAATTTGTCTTCTTTTTACCTTTCCCTCCGTCATTCATGGTGTTTAATTGTCCATCTTCATCTGAATGTCTATGAAAATCCAAAAATTCTGATATTTCTTGTACTATATCACATTTCGGTGTAACACTTGTAGAAGACATATTGAATATGATGCTACCCATAAGATGTCAGGCAACAAACTGATCAGGAGCGGCCTGAACGCTCCTCTTTTATACCTGCGCATCTGAATGAAATTTTATGAAAACAGGTTTTTACAAAACATTTTTACGATTCCAGTAAAAGGTGTGTAATTGACAATTTGGTAGTGTGAAATCAAACAATATGCAGTAGTATTTGCAGGTATCGCTGTGCTGAATTCCATTTCTATTTTCATATCCACACTTGATAATTTACTGATTCATTTTGCTTGGAACAATCGATTACTACTATCGAGGCTTTAGTATTAATTTTTGTATTCAAATTTTTTGTACAAAACTATTGTATGCACTTATTGTTAAAATATAATTTTATTACATGGTTATACTCTTATTTAGGTTAAATAAAAAAGTGGTTATGTCCAATTTTTCATCAACTTACAAAAAGCTTTTTCATTTACCATTGAAGTATTTTAAAAAGTGTTAAAAACCTTTGTTATTTTTTATGGGTAGATGACATCTACCTATAAACAGATACGAAAAAATAACAGAAAAAACCATTTAAAATTTGTCTAAGCAATAAAATAAAATTAGTTATATTGTAATAGTTCATAAATAAATCGATATAAAGAAGCTTTTACCTTAGATTTACAAAATAGCTTCCACAAAATATCGTATTTTATAGTTTGATCTACAACCGATGGACTATATCATCTATATCTGAGAGCATTCAGTAAAAGCATTTCGGTGTTCAGGGCTGATTTTACACTAACACGTTTTAATAAAACTCCTTTTGCTGTTTTAAGACAATTTGCTATTCTGTAATGATAAAAAGTAGATACGTATTTAGATTCACTTGTAAAAAATAAAGAACGATTTGTTACGTTAATTATTAAAACAGCTTGTAGGAAATAATACAATTATTTGTGTGCACCTGGTGGTAAAAAAAAAAAAAAAAAAAAAAAAAAAAAAAAAAAAACTATTAAATTGTGATTATTATTTGGTAGTCGTAAAAACTGACCAGGCCTATTCTTTCAATTTAGGGTTTTTACTATTTTTCAATAATTGTTTATTAAGTACTCTATATGGTTTAGAAGATCGCAAAACTTTTTGAACATTCTTGTTAAGGGAAGGCTATTAAAGCAGATGTTGTAAATTGTTTATATTAATCCCTATTTTTGGGCCGCCTTCTACAAATAACCATGATTATGAAGATGGTTATTTTTTATGGATTATGACTACTGAAATTCAATTTAAAAATAAGTCATTAGTTATGAACTGCAAGCTAGGAGTAAATTATATTTACTTGAAATAGTTACCTTTTTATAATACATTGGTGAAGTTGAGCTTATGAAAACTAAAAAATAGTCATTACCATGATAAATTGAGTATATTATATAAATAGTATATTGAGTATTAGTCTCAAGTTAAGCTTAACGTCCCAAGTGTTGTAAGGAGGAAAATATACCTAGTTTTGTTATGTGTTAGAAAAATCTTCCTACAAGATATTTCTTGCTTATTTCCACACAAGCAGAGAAATAATCTCAATGAACTTAGCCAGTGAGATTTGACACGAATTTGTATCTTTGTTTTTGTGGTTGCCTCTTTGCCTCTTCTCGCCTCTTTGGAATATGAATTTCAAATCATATGGTATATTGATAGACAAAGTAATTCTTTTCTTTTCTTATTCAGACTATCAGAATTGTGTAATGCATAATTCTTAGTACGCTTTCGAAATTACCGCTGTCGTCTAAATTCATAATACTATTATTGTTAATGTTTCTCTCGAAAAAAAACTAAAAAGATATTTTCACTAAGAAAAAGACAATCATGTAGAGATATATTTCATTCTTCTGCCATCTTAACGTTTCCACATCCTTTATACATCCTTTATACATCCTTGAAACATTATCTTTCGTAAAACAAAACTTTCCTCAATTCCATAATAACCTAAATCACGTTATTTATCCCTTACACTCCACAAACAATTGCCAAATTCCTAAACACTCCACTTCTTACTTCCAACACCAATTGTTGTATAACTGTATCAAGTTATACAATTGTCTCCCTCTTAAGCTGAGGTTAGAGTCATTCTTAATTTAAGAAACTGCTGAAGTAAACGATTTGTTACGTTAATTATTAAAACAGCTTGTAGGAAATAATACAATTATTTAAATAAATTATTTTATTTAGTTTTCTCGTTGATAGAGAAAACTTATTACAGTGTCCGAGATTTCCTGGTAAAAGGAGCGAGATATTGTTTGTTTTCTACAGTAAGTTAATTTTAAGTTTTTTTTCTGAGTATTTATTTGTGAATATAAATTTGTACTCGTTATGAAATCTTGACTTTGCTAATGCAAATTGTAATTTGTTGATTCTGGCAAATAAATGACTTATGACTTATAAAGCTAAAGACGAAGTATTTCTGGCTAGCTATCCATGACGCTCATCGATAATACATAATACATTACAAAACATTATAAACGGTACAACCGTACTGGGCTGATTCGCCGGTCTTTGGTTCGATAATACGGGACAATACATAATAAACATTAAAACTGTACCAGGCTAATTCGCCAGTTTTTAATAATATCGTATTTAACTACTTGTTTGTGATAGTGACCGGGGTCACCCGAGTCTCGTGGTTTTGTTGATTGTAGGGCAGCGGAGCTATGCGGCTAGTCTCTGTAGCTATTATCCTGCTGGGCGAGCTCCAGCGGCTGAACGTTGTCTTGCCACGTCGCCTACCGAGTTACCTTACGCAAGATCTACCGTTTAACCTTAACCCCTCGATAACTTTCAACAGTTATAGTGTATTTATATATGTGTCCATTTACACGATAACTCTCAAACGGATAATCCGAATTTGATTGGATCTGGTACAGTATGACACAGAATGGTACAGTAGGGCAGCATTCATCACACGGAAAAAACCAAACAGTAAAATTAACTAAAAAAACGATTGATTTAACCAAGTAAACCAGTTAATATAGCACTTACTAACCTAATTGGTTATTGGTTACCAACTGAAAGTAGTAAAAGAAATTGGTTATTTTAACCAATTTACTTAGTAAGTAAAGTAACCCTTTTATTCTAGGTTAAAACTACCAACTTTCCAATTAATCAGTTGAACCTAGATTCCGGGTTATTTTAACCAACCTCATTGGTTGTTTGAACTAATCGGCAAGGTTACTTTAACCAATATTCTAGGTAAGGCCTGCACAGACCGGAGCGATACTTTATCGCTGGAGCGACGCGATACCTTCCTAGAATTTTATCTGCGATACTTGAGAGTAGACCTGATGGGAGTATAACCCAGCCCTCTGATTGGTCGAGAGGTGGTCACCTGACCGATGACGTCATTAGTCACGTGGTGTGGGCCACGCCCCTTTTCCAAGATGGCGGCTGTTTTGGCGGGAAATTTCCTAACCTAACTTTTGACCACGTGTTCTAACCTCACTTTTACCGCGTGTTAGGTCATTTCTAACCTAACAAGCCTTATAGTCCACCATTAATTAAATTTTTATGAATAAAATTTATACATGGTGAGGTCAGGATTCGAACCCGGCCCGCTGGCGCGTGAGTTGCGAGCTTTACCTCTTAGCCACCGAGGTACTTGTTTGATGGTGGCGGAAATGTGTCTGATAACGCGGTGTTTGCGATGGCGCGTTATTTAACAAATTAATGAAAAGAATGAAATAGCGCTATCAACAAAGTATTCGTTAACCTCTGTAACCTTTGATAGCGGCAATCGCTAAACAACGGGAAAACTGTCTGCCCTTTATGACCTCAGATAAAGATAACTATGGATAAGTGTGCAAAGTGTTTGTCAGTTTATCCAGTTGAACTTTCCTGGTATACTGTACGTTCCGCAACCAACTTGCGCCTACAGTCCGTTCATGTTTCTATTGGACACTTTCGGTTTTTGTATCTCCCCCATTTATACTTCCACAGGGTTGTAACTTGGTATAGGGGTGTACATACAACATATAATTTTTATAAACTACCCTCTGGGGGTGAACTACCCCTGGAACAACCCCTAACTTAAAAAGTGCAAAATATCATCATAATCGTTTGAGACCCTTAATTCTAGCGTTATTAACATTGAATCGCATGAAAATACCCAGTTTTTCGATGGGGCTCATTTCAACCCTTAACTGTTTTACACCTATTGCTCAGGTGTTTGAAGGCTGAGGTAAACCAGATTCGGGTTGTAGGTATGTGTACTCTATGTAACTCTTTCAACCAAGTTTAACCATCATCCCTTATATTTTTTAAATCAACCCCTATGGGTTTTCTCCCATAACATGCTTACCATTAGAGCCAAAATTCTGAAACATGGTGTGTAGTTAGATACTAGTGTCTAGTATATGGCCTTACCTGTTGTTTTGTTGCCAGAGTGTATCACGTGTCCACAAGATGGTGGCGCCCATGTATTTTCGCGCCAATTTCATGCAGTTTGACATTTCTCCACTAGTTCTAACCTCACTTTCACCACGTGTTTGACCACATGAGTCAAGTTGGGGGGGAAATTTCAAAACTTTTGACCATGTGTTCTAAACTCACTTTTACCACGTGTTTGACTACATGAGTCAGGATAGCGGGAAATTTCCAAACTTTTGACCATGTGTTCTAACCTCACTTTTACCACGTGTTTGAACACGTGAGTCAAGATGGCGTCCGGAGGGAAATATCTAAACTTTTGACCAAGTGTTCTAACCTCACTTTTATCATATTTTTGACCACGTGTATTGAGATTGTGGCTGTTTTGGCGGGAAATTTCCAAACTGTTGACCATGTGTTCTAACCTCACTTTTATCATGTGTTTGACCACGTGTGTCAAGATGGCGGCTGTTTGGCGGGAAATTTCCAAAATTTTGACCACGTGTTCTAACCTTACTTTCACCACGTGTTTGACCACGTGAGTCAAGTTGGCGGGAAATTTCCAAACTTTTAACCACATGTTCTAACCTTACTTTTACCATGTGTTTGACTACGTGAGTCAAGATATCGGGAAATTTCCAAATTTTTGACCATGTGTTCTAACCTCACTTTTACCACGTGTTTGAACACGTGAGTCAAGATGGCGTCTGGAGGGAAATTTCCAAACTTTTGATCTTGTGTTCTAACTTCACTTTTACCACGTGTATGACCACGTGAGTCAAGATGGCGTCTGGCGGTAAATTTTCTAACCTCACTTTTAACCATGTGTTCTTACCTCACTTTTACCACGTGTTTGACTACTTGAGTCAAGATAAATTTTGCAAATTTTCACTGAGACGAGTTTGAACCCTTGGCAATAGCCCCACAATGGTGTGACATTTGTTATGTTTTTCATCATGGAACCTTACCATGTAGTTTGATGATTTTTCAGAGTGTAGCTGTATGCAGAGCGTACTTCCTGTACTTTACTGTATCTGTGTTTGACGATCTTCCTGCAGAGTGTACTGTTTTCGCTAGATCGAAAAATTTTAATTTTACTATTTATATTTTGTAGTAATGGAAGTTTGATGTTTCTACACTTGTTGGCAGATCTGAGGTACGTTAGTTTGATTTTCCCCACCAGAATGCAACACTTCTAGAAAGTTGGCCAACTGAAACCAGGTATATTATTAGTAATGTGTATATGATATATGGTGGTACTGTTTATGATTATTTAGTGGCATACACCAATATGGTAGCCCCTATGACAGCTCTACGTGGGTTGATTGCCGCGTTTTCCATTTTGGGACCAAGCAACGCAATAGGCTACACAGCTGTGATTGGTAATTTTGAGATGCGGCTAGTTTACTGTTATCCCACTAGAGTGTACTGCGCGTACGAATACGGCCTTACCTGTTGTTTTGTCACCAGATTGTATCACGTGTACGTAAGCATGTGTTGAATGAATTCCCCCAATTACCTGCAATTCTCTGCAGTGTTATCAACTTATGTTATTTACTAAAAACATAGTCTATAAGGTATATTATATACTACAATGTATATACTATAGCGTATTGGTACTGTTGCCAACTTACAACCTCACTTTGACCAGGTGAGTCAAGATGGCGGCTGTTTTGGCGGGAAATTCCAAATTTTCGACCATGTGTTCTAACCTCACTTTTGACACGTGTTTGACCACGTGAGTCAAGATGACGGCTGTTTTGGCGGGGAAATTCCAAACTTTTGACCACGTGTTCTAACCTACTTTTACCATGTGTTTGACCACGTGTTCTAACCTCACTTTTACCACGTGTTTGACCACGTGAGTCAAGATGGCGGCTTTTTGGCGGGAAATTCCCAAAACTTTTAACCACGTGTTCTAACATCACTTTTACCACGTGTTTGACCACGTGAGTCAAGATGGCGTTTGGCGGAAAAATCTTATAACTTTTGACCATGTGTTTTAACCTAACTTTTGACCACGTGTTCTACTACGTGAGTCAAGATGGCGGGAAATTTCCAAACTTTTGACCATGTGATCTAACCTACTTTTACTATGTGTTTGACCATGTGAGTCAAGATGGCGTCTGGTGGTAAATTTTCTAACCTCACTTTTGACCATGTGTTCTAACCTCACTTTTAACACATTTTTGACCATTTGAGTCAAGATAGCGTTTGCAAAATTTTCACTGTGCCGAGTTTGAACCCTGGGCAATAGCCCCACTATTGTGTGACAATTGTTATGTCTTTCATCATGGAACCTTACCATGTAGTTTGATGATTTTTCAGAGTGTAGCTGTATTCAGAGCGTACAGTATGTTGGTTGATGATCTTCCTTCAGAGTGTATTGTTTTTGCTACATTAAAAATTTTAATTTTACTATCTATATTTTGTAGTCATGGAAGTTTGATGTTTCTACACTTGTTGGCAGAGCTGAGGTACGTTAGTTTAATTTTCCCCACCAGAGTGCAACACTACTATAAAGTTGGCCGACTGCAACCAAGTACATTATTAGTAATATGTATATAATATATGGTGGTACTGTTTATGATTATTTAGTGGCATACACCAATATGGTAGCCCCAATGACAGCTCTACGTGGGTTGATTGCCGCGTTTTCCATTTCGGGACCAAGCAACGCAATAGGCTACACAGCTGTGATTGGTAATTTAGAGAGTTGGCTAGTTTACTGTTAACCCACTAGAGTGTACTGCGCGTACAAATACGGCCCTACCTGTTGCTTTGTCACCAGAGTGTATCACGTGTACATAAGCATGTGTTGAATGAATTCCCCAATTACCCGGCAATTTCCATGTAAATTCTATGCAGTGTTACCAACTTATGTTATTTACTGTAAACATAGTCTATAAGGAATGTTATATACTACAAAGTATATACTATAGCGTATTGGTACTGTTGCCAACTTACAAAATATCTGCATTGCTAAAGAACTCTAACCTCTCTTTTACCACATGTTTGGCCACGTGAGTCAAGATGATGGGAAATTTCCTAACTTTTGTTCATATGTTCTAACCTCACTTTTACCACGTGTTTGACCACGTGAATCAAGATGATGTCTTAACCTCACTTTTACCATGTGATTCAAAATGGCATTTAGCGGGAAATTTTCTAACTTTTGACCACGTGTTCTAACCTCACTTTTAAAACTTGTTTGACTATGTGAGTCAAGATGATATCTGGCGGGAAGTTTCCAAACTTTTGACCATGTGTTCTAACCTACCTTTACCACGTGTTTGACCTCGTAAATCAAGAAGATGGCTTAACCTCACTTTTACCATGTGTTTGACTACTTGAGTCAAGATAGCGTTTGCAAAATTTTCACTGTGCTGGATTTGAAACCTGGGAAATAGCCCCACTATGGTGTGACATTTGTTATGTTTTCCATCATCGAACCTTACCATATAGTTTAATGATTTTTCAGAGTGTAGCTGTATGCAGAGCATACAGTATGTTGTTTAACGATCTTCCACCAGAGTGTACTGTTTTCGCTACATCAAAAAATTTTAATTTTACTATTTACATTTTGTAGTCATGGGAATTTTATGTCTCTACACTTGTTGACAGAGCTGAGGTTCGTTAGTTTGATTTTTCCCCACCAGAGTGCAACACTGCCAGAAAGTTGGTCAACCGAAACCAAGTATATTATTAGTAATGTGTATATGATATATGGAAGTACTGGTTGTAATTATTTAGCGGCATACACCAATATGGTAGCCCCTATGACAGCTCTACGTGGGTTGATTGCCGCGTTTTCCATTTCGGGACCAAGCAACGCAATAGGCCACACAGTTGTGATTGGTATTTGTAAACCATATAAACGTTGTCAACACCACCCCCACCATGTAAACTTTGTCAACACCAGTGAAACGTATGTCAGACGATTCAGAGTGTATGGTCATAAGACCACTTTTAAGTTTAACACTCCATCAGAGGAGAGGGTCCGAGATCGATAGGCTCAGAGGAGGGTTTTCCAGCCTCGTGGAAAATATGAAAGCTGACGCTTCGGAAGGGAATCGGCTCGGGTTCACCTTACGCAGCCTTAATTTAAAAAATAAGGAGCCAGGGTATCTAGCTTTTGGACCGGTCTCCGAGGTCGATGGTGATGTGTTGTTGGAAATTTTCGGTGGTATCGTTCACAGTAACGCTGACTCCATCAACTCGGCAAACACCTTCCAGGTCAAATGTACTCGCGTCAATCTCCCAGTAGGCTCTGGCAGGATCCACCCGAATATGTTCAGCACATTCAATGAAGAATGTCACAAACGGCAGGGCATCATTGTAATAAATAATAAAGACCAACCCTGCCTGTCTAGAGCAATCGTTGTGGCTAAGGCTAAGGCTAAAGGAAGTACTGACTATAAAGCCATTTTTCAAGATAGACGGAACAGACAGCTTAACAAGGCGACAAAACTTACGCAAAAGGCCAGGGTGGAAATACCTGAAAAGAGGGCGGGTATCCAAGAATTGGTAAAATTTCAAGATCACCTTAAGAAGTATAAGATAACAGCCTATAATTATGACAGGAAAGGTCGAGATGTGTACTTTGAAGAAAATAACCCTGACGCCCAGTTCAAAATCAATCTACTTTTCCACAACGGTTACTTCAATGTTATCACATCCCTTATTGACGCCTTTGCCTGCTCACACATTTGTGAAGCCTGCCATGTCCCATACAGTAATATAGGGAGCCACAGGTGTACCAGCATTTGCCCAGCCTGCCAGACTGTCTCCCCACCCTGCACAGAGCAAAATGGGAGCATAACATGCACTGAGTGTAACATGAAATACAAAAATGAAATTTGTTTGTTTGCACACAAAAGCAAAATATGTAAATCAATCAGAAAATGCATGGACTGTAGAAATTTGTCAACTTGCTAAACAGAAAGTCTGATCACGTCTGTGGGGAAGTTTTTTGTGTCATTTGCAGGGAATTTCTGCCTCCTGACCACCAGTGTTTTATGAAGGTTGACAAGACTCCTCCCAAAACCAAGGATGCCTTGTACATATTTTTCGATTTAGAAACGTGTCAAGACGAACCGTATGGCCAACGATTGGCCAACGATTCCGAGTCCTAACTTCACATTGCTAATCTATGCATCTCCCAACAATATTGTTGGAAGAGCATAGAAGGGCAACATTGTGACACCTCTACTGACCGCACCAAGATTTTCAGGAAAGACCCCGTCACTGCATTTGTCGACTATGTAATGGAAGCGTGCAAAAACTTTAAAACCGTTTGCGTAATCGTCCACAACGGTCAAGGTTTTAATTTCAAATTTATTTGAAAACACATAATTGAAAACACTAAATTCACTCCTGAATTAATCATAGGCGGAACAAAAGCTATCTTGATGGAATTAGACGACGTACACTTTAATAGCAGTGAACAAGACTAATGGTAAACACCTAACAACACATTTGTTACGCTCTAGTAGAAAAAATTCTAACCATGAAACACTGTGCTCCGGTATGCAAAATAACTTAGCTTCCACTACCCTTCCCCAGTAGTTGGTCGTTTGTTAAACTGTGTCACTTCGAACCATCATGTAGAATAGAAACACATTACTCCACTCTGATAAAGATCAATATGATAAACTACACATATACTGCAGTACGTACCATACGGTGTATTAAAATTGGAGGCAGAAGAACAATCGAAAAACACATGGTAATGGAACACTAATGGCAAGACTAATGGTAAACAATACATTTGCTACGCTCTAGTAGAAAAACTCTAACCATAAACCGATGTGTTCTAGTAGGTAAAAATAACTTTCACTACCCGTAACCCAGTAGTTGGTCACGTGTTAAGCTGTGGTAAAGTGCTATCATGCACCTTGAGCTGCACTTTGAACTATCATGTATAATAGAAACACATTACTCCGCTCTTGTAAAGAGCAATCTGATAAACTACACGTGTACTGCAGTCCGATGGGATTGTTTCGTAAGTTAAATGTACCATATGATGTTTTAAAATTGCAGTGAAGAAGACTGATGGCAAACAACACATTTGTTACACCCTAGTACAAAACCTCTAACAACGACCCACTGTGCTCTGGTATGCAAAAATAACATAACTTCCACTATCCTTGCCCCAGTAGTCTGTCATTTGTTAAACTGTGGCACTTTGACCTATCATGTATACTAGAAGCACATTACTCAACTCTGGTAAAGACCAATCTGATAAACTACAGATGTGCTGCAGTCCAATGGAAAAATTATTGTATCGTAAGTAAAATATACCATATGGTGTATTAAAATTGAAGTGAAGACTAATGACAAATAACACATTTGTTACGCTCTAGTAGAAAACATCTAATCATGAACCACTTTGCTCTGGTAGGTAAAAATAACTTAACTTCCACTACCCTTGCCCCAGTAGCTGTTCATGTGTTAAGCTTTGGTAAAGAACTATCATGCACTTTGATCTGCAATTTGAAGTATCATGTATAATAGAAACACATTACGCCACTCTGGTAAAAAGCATTTTGGCTAACTACACAGGTGCTGCAGTCCGATGAAAAACATGATTGTTTCGTAAGTTGAATGTACCATATCGGGTATGGAAAATACAATGGTAGGGTATGAATACCACACATATAAACCATATGCATCGTGCACGTTTAAAAATAACGATGAAAGCAGGATATCCATTAGTCAACAAGATATTATTACTGTGTCTTTTAAGAGTAAACTATATATTGCGAGTAAAATTTACAGGTTTAGTTTTTTGTATTGGCTTTTCTGTTCCCTATAGAAATTTTACTCGCAATATATAGTTTACTCTTAAAAGACACAGTAATAATATCTTGTTGACTAATGGATATCCTGCTTTCATCGTTATTTTTAAACGTGCACGATGCATATGGTTTATATGTGTGGTATTCATACCCTACCATTGTATTTTCCATACCCGATATGGTACATTCAACTTACGAAACAATCATGTTTTTCATCGGACTGCAGCACCTGTGTAGTTAGCCAAAATGCTTTTTACCAGAGTGGCGTAATGTGTTTCTATTATACATGATACTTCAAATTGCAGATCAAAGTGCATGATAGTTCTTTACCAAAGCTTAACACATGAACAGCTACTGGGGCAAGGGTAGTGGAAGTTAAGTTATTTTTACCTACCAGAGCACAATGGTTCATGATTAGATGTTTTCTACTAGAGCGTAACAAATGTGTTATTTGTCATTAGTCTTCACTTCAATTTTAATACACCATATGGTATATTTTACTTACGATACAATAATTTTTCCATTGGGCTGCAGCACATTTGTAGTTTATCAGATTGGTCTTTACCAGAGTTGAGTAATGTGCTTTTAGTATACATGATAGGTCAAAGTGCCACAGTTTAACAAATGACAGACTACTGGGGCAAGGATAGTGGAAGTTATGTTATTTTTGCATACCAGAGCACAGTGGGTCGTTGTTAGAGGTTTTGTACTATAGGGGGTAACAAATGTGTTGTTTGCCATCAGTCTTCTTCACTGCAATTTTAAAACATCATATGGTACATTTAACTTACGAAACAATCCCATCGGACTGCAGTACACGTGTAGTTTATCAGATTGCTCTTCACTAGAGTGGAGTAATGTGTTTCTATTATACATGATAGTTCAAAGTGACACAGTTTAACAAATGGCCAACTACTAGGGAAGGGTAGTGGAAGTTAAGTTATTTTTGCATACCGGAGCATAGTGTTTCATGGTTAGAGTTTTTTCTACTCGATCATAAAAAATGTGATGTTTGCCATTAGTCTTCACTTCAATTTTAATACACGATATGTTAT
The DNA here is from genome assembly GCA_030545055.2 of Neoaliturus tenellus. Lineage (NCBI taxonomy): Eukaryota > Metazoa > Arthropoda > Insecta > Hemiptera > Cicadellidae > Neoaliturus > Neoaliturus tenellus. The sequence goes on along the minus strand of CM061535.1, from coordinate 74,623,997 downwards.
ATTTAACTTACGATACAATAATTTTTCCATTGGACTGCGGTACATATGTAGTTCACCAAATTACTCTTTATCAGAGTGGAGTAACGTGCTTCTATTCTACATGATACTTCAAAGTGACAAAGTTTAACAAATGACCAACTACTGGGGAAGGGTAGTGGAAGCTAAGTTATTTTTGCATACCAGAGCACAGTGTTTCATGGGTAGAGTTTTTATACTAGAGTGTAACAAATGTGTTGTTTGCCATCAGTCTTCTTCAGTGCAATTTTAAAACACCATATGGTACATTTAACTTATGAAGCAGTCGTGTTTTTAATTAGACTGCAGCACATTTTTAGTTTATCAGATTGCTCTTTACAAGAGCGGAGTAATGTGTTTCTATTATACATGATAGTTCAAAGTGCAGCTCAAGGTGCATGATAGCACTTTACCACAGCTTAACACATGACCAACTACTGGGTTACGGGTAGTGAAAGTTAATTTACCTACTAGAACACATCGGTTTATGGTTAGAGTTTTTCTACTAGAGCGTAGCAAATGTATTGTTTACCATTAGTCTTGCCATTAGTGTTCCATTACCATGTGTTTTCGATTGTTCTTCTGCCTCCAATCTTAATACACCGTATGGTACGTACTGCAGTATATGTGTAGTTTATCATATTGCTCTTTATCAGAGTGGAGTAATGTGTTTCTATTCTACACGATGGTTCGAAATGACACAGTTTAACAAACGACCAACTACTGGGGAAGGGTAGTGGAAGCTAAGTTATTTTGCATACCGGAGCACAGTGTTTCATGGTTAGAATTTTTTCTACTAGAGCGTAACAAATGTGTTGTTAGGTGTTTACCATTAGTCTTGTTCACTGCTATTAAAGTGTACGTCGTATAATTCCATCAAGATCGCTTTTGTTCCGCGTATGATTAATTCAGGAGTGAATTTAGTGTTTTCAATTATGTGTTTCCAAATAAATTTGAAATTAAAATCTTGACCGTTGTGGACGATTACGCAAACGGTTTTAAAGTTTTTGCACGCTTCCATTACATAGTCGACAAATGCAGTGACGGGATCTTTCCTGAAAATCTTGGTGCGGTCAGTAGAGGTGTCACAATGTTGCCCTTCTATGCTCTTCCAACAATATTGTTGGGAGATGCACAGATTAGCAATGTGAAGTTAGGACTCGGAATCGTTGGCCAATCGTTGGCCATCCGGTTCGTCTTGACACGTTTCTAAATCGAAAAATATGTACAAGGCATCCTTGGTTTTGGGGGGAGTCTTGTCAACCTTCATAAAACACTGGTGGTCATGAGGCAGGAATTCCCTGCAAATGACACAAAAAACTTCCCCACAGACGTGATCAGACTTTCTGTTTAGCAAGTTGACAAATTTCTACAGTCCATGCATTTTCTGATTGATTTACATATTTTGCTTTTGTGTGCTAACAAACAAATTTCATTTTTGTATTTCATGTTACACTCAGTGCATGTTATGCTCCCATTTTGCTCTGTGCAGGGTGGGGAGACAGTCTGGCAGGCTGGGCAAATGCTGGTACACCTGTGGCTCCCTATATTACTGTATGGGACATGGCAGGCTTCACAAATGTGTGAGCAGGCAAAGGCGTCAGTAAGGGATGTGATAACATTGAAGTAACCGTTGTGAAAAAGTAGATTGATTTTGAACTGGGCGTCAGGGTTATTTTCTTCAAAGTACACATCTCGACCTTTCCTGTCATAATTATAGGCTGTTATCTTATACTTCTTAAGGTGATCTTGAAATTTTACCAATTCTTGGATACCCGCCCTCTTTTCAGGTATTTCCACCCTGGCCTTTTGCGTAAGTTTTGTCGCCTTGTTAAGCTGTCTGTTCCGTCTATCTTGAAAAATGGCTTTATAGTCAGTACTTCCTTTAGCCTTAGCCTTAGCCACAACGATTGCTCTAGACAGGCAGGGTTGGTCTTTATTATTTATTACAATGATGCCCTGCCGTTTGTGACATTCTTCATTGAATGTGCTGAACATACTCGGGTGGATCCTGCCAGAGCCTACTGGGGGATTGACGCGAGTACATTTGACCTGGAAGGTGTTTGCCGAGTTGATGGAGTCAGCGTTACTGTGAACGATACCACCGAAAATTTCCAACAACACATCACCATCGACCTCGGAGACCGGTCCAAAAGCTAGATACCCTGGCTCCTTATTTTTTAAATTAAGGCTGCGTAAGGTGAACCCGAGCCGATTCCCTTCCGAAGCGTCAGCTTTCATATTTTCCACGAGGCTGGAAAACCCTCCTCTGAGCCTATCGATCTCGGACCCTCTCCTCTGATGGAGTGTTAAACTTAAAAGTGGTCTTATGACCATACACTCTGAATCGTCTGACATACGTTTCACTGGTGTTGACAAAGTTTACATGGTGGGGGTGGTGTTGACAACGTTTATATGGTTTACAAATACCAATCACAACTGTGTGGCCTATTGCGTTGCTTGGTCCCGAAATGGAAAACGCGGCAATCAACCCACGTAGAGCTGTCATAGGGGCTACCATATTGGTGTATGCCGCTAAATAATTACAACCAGTACTTCCATATATCATATACACATTACTAATAATATACTTGGTTTCGGTTGACCAACTTTCTGGTAGTGTTGCACTCTGGTGGGGAAAAATCAAACTAACGAACCTCAGCTCTGTCAACAAGTGTAGAGACATAAAATTCCCATGACTACAAAATGTAAATAGTAAAATTAAAATTTTTTGATGTAGCGAAAACAGTACACTCTGGTGGAAGATCGTCAAACAACATACTGTATGCTCTGCATACAGCTACACTCTGAAAAATCATTAAACTATATGGTAAGGTTCGATGATGGAAAACATAACAAATATCACACCATAGTGGGGCTATTGCCCAGGGTTCAAATCCAGCACAGTGAAAATTTTGCAAACGCTATCTTGACTCAAGTAGTCAAAAACATGGTAAAAGTGAGGTTAAGCCATCTTCTTGATTTACGAGGTCAAACACGTGGTAAAGGTAGGTTAGAACACATGGTCAAAAGTTTGGAAACTTCCCGCCAGATATCATCTTGACTCACATGGTCAAACAAGTTGTAAAAGTGAGGTTAGAACACGTGGTCAAAAGTTAGAAAATCTCCCGCTAAATGCCATTTCGAATCACATGGTAAAAGTGAGGTTAAGACATCATCTTGATTCACGTGGTCAAACACGTGGTAAAAGTGAGGTTAGAACTTATGAACAAAAGTTAGGAAATTTCCCATCATCTTGACTCACGTGGTCAAACATGTGGTAAAAGAGAGGTTAGAGTTCTTTAGCAATGCAGATATTTTGTAAGTTGGCAACAGTACCAATACGCTATAGTATATACTTTGTAGTATATAACATTCCTTATAGACTATGTTTACAGTAAATAACATAAGTTGGTAACACTGCATAGAATTTACATGGAAATTGCCGGGTAATTGGGGGAATTCATTCAACACATGCTTATGTACACGTGATACACTCTGGTGACAAAGCAACAGGTAGGGCCGTATTTGTACGCGCAGTACACTCTAGTGGGTTAACAGTAAACTAGCCAACTCTCTAAATTACCAATCACAGCTGTGTAGCCTATTGCGTTGCTTGGTCCCGAAATGGAAAACGCGGCAATCAACCCACGTAGAGCTGTCATAGGGGCTACCATATTGGTGTATGCCACTAAATAATCATAAACAGTACCACCATATATTATATACATATTACTAATAATGTACTTGGTTGCAGTCGGCCAACTTTCTAGTAGTGTTGCACTCTGGTGGGGAAAATTAAACTAACGTACCTCAGCTCTGCCAACAAGTGTAGAAACATCAAACTTCCATGACTACAAAATATAGATAGTAAAATTAAAATTTTTAATGTAGCAAAAACAATACACTCTGAAGGAAGATCATCAACCAACATACTGTACGCTCTGAATACAGCTACACTCTGAAAAATCATCAAACTACATGGTAAGGTTCCATGATGAAAGACATAGCAATTGTCACACAATAGTGGGGCTATTGCCCAGGGTTCAAACTCGGCACAGTGAAAATTTTGCAAACGTTATCTTGACTCAAATGGTCAAACATGTGTTAAAAGTGAGGTTAGAACACATGGTCAAAAGTGAGGTTAGAAAATTTACCGCCAGACGCCATCTTGACTCACATGGTCAAACACATAGTAAAAGTAGGTTAGATCACATGGTCAAAAGTTTGGAAATTTCCCGCCATCTTGACTCACGTAGTAGAACATGTGGTCAAAAGTTAGGTTAAAACACATGGTCAAAAGTTATAAGATTTTTCCGCCAAACGCCATCTTGACTCACGTGGTCAAACACGTGGTAAAAGTGATGTTAGAACACGTGGTTAAAAGTTTGGGAATTTCCCGCCAAAAAGCCGCCATCTTGACTCACGTGGTAAAAGTGAGGTTAGAACACGTGGTCAAACACGTGGTAAAAGTAGGTTAGAACACGTGGTCAAAAATTTGGAATTTCCCCGCCAAAACAGCCGTCATCTTGACTCACGTGGTCAAACACGTGTCAAAAGTGAGGTTAGAACACATGGTCGAAAATTTGGAATTTCCCGCCAAAACAGCCGCCATCTTGACTCACCTGGTCAAAGTGAGGTTGTAAGTTGGCAACAGTACCAATATGCTATAGTATATACATTGTAGTATATAATATACCTTATAGACTATGTTTTTAGTAAATAACATAAGTTGGTAACACTGCAGAGAATTGCAGGTAATTGGGGGAATTCATTCAACACATGCTTACGTACACGTGATACAATCTGGTGACAAAACAACAGGTAAGGCCGTATTCGTACGCGCAGTACACTCTAGTGGGATAACAGTAAACTAGCCACATCTCAAAATTACCAATCACAGCTGTGTAGCCAATTGCGTTGCTTGGTCCCAAAATGGAAAACGCGGCAATCAACCCACGTAGAGCTGTCATAGGGGCTACCATATTGGTGTATGCCACTAAATAATCATAAACAGTACCACCATATATCATATACACATTACTAATAATATACCTGGTTTCAGTTGGCCAACTTTCTAGAAGTGTTGCATTCTGGTGGGGAAAATCAAACTAACGTACCTCAGATCTGCCAACAAGTGTAGAAACATCAAACTTCCATGACTACAAAATATAAATAGTAAAATTAAAATTTTTCGATCTAGCGAAAACAGTACACTCTGCAGGAAGATCGTCAAACACAGATACAGTAAAGTACAGGAAGTACGCTCTGCATACAGCTACACTCTGAAAAATCATCAAACTACATGTTAAGGTTCCATGATGAAAAACATAACAAATGTCACACCATTGTGGGGCTATTGCCAAGGGTTCAAACTCGTCTCAGTGAAAATTTGCAAACGTTATCTTGACTCAAGTAGTCAAACACGTGGTAAAAGTGAGGTAAGAACACATGGTTAAAAGTGAGGTTAGAAAATTTACCGCCAGACGCCATCTTGACTCACGTGGTCATACACGTGGTAAAAGTGAAGTTAGAACACAAGATCAAAAGTTTGGAAATTTCCCTCCAGACGCCATCTTGACTCACGTGTTCAAACACGTGGTAAAAGTGAGGTTAGAACACATGGTCAAAAATTTGGAAATTTCCCGCCATCTTGACTCACGTAGTCAAACACATGGTAAAAGTAAGGTTAGAACATGTGGTTAAAAGTTTGGAAATTTCCCGCCAACTTGACTCACGTGGTCAAACACGTGGTGAAAGTAAGGTTAGAACACGTGGTCAAAATTTTGGAAATTTCCCGCCAAACAGCCGCCATCTTGACACACGTGGTCAAACACATGATAAAAGTGAGGTTAGAACACATGGTCAACAGTTTGGAAATTTCCCGCCAAAACAGCCACAATCTCAATACACGTGGTCAAAAACATGATAAAAGTGAGGTTAGAACACGTGGTCAAAAGTTTGGATATTTCCCTCCGGACGCCATCTTTACTCACGTGTTCAAACACGTGGTAAAAGTGAGGTTAGAACACATGGTCAAAAGTTTGGAAATTTCCCGCTATCCTGACTCACGTAGTCAAACACGTGGTAAAAGTGAGTTTAGAACACATGGTCAAATGTTTTGAAATTTCCCCCCCAACTTGACTCATGTGGTCAAACACGTGGTGAAAGTGAGGTTAGAACTAGTGGAGAAATGTCAAACTGCATGAAATTGGCGCGAAAATACATGGGCGCCACCATCTTGTGGACACGTGATACACTCTGGCGACAAAACAACAGGTAAGGCCATATACTAGACACTAGTATCTAACTACACACCATGTTTCAGAATTTTGGCTCTAATGGTAAGCATGTTATGGGAGAAGACCCATAGGGGTTGATTTAAAAAATATAAGGGATGATGGTTAAACTTGGTTGAAAGAGTTACATAGAGTACACATACCTACAACCCGAATCTGGTTTACCTCAGCCTTCAAACACCTGAGCAATAGGTGTAAAACAGTTAAGGGTTGAAATGAGCCCCATCGAAAAACTGGGTATTTTCATGCGATTCAATGTTAATAACGCTAGAATTAAGGGTCTCAAACGATTATGATGATATTTTGCACTTTTTAAGTTAGGGGTTGTTCCAGGGGTAGTTCACCCCCAGAGGGTAGTTTATAAAAATTATATGTTGTATGTACACCCCTATACCAAGTTACAACCCTGTGGAAGTATAAATGGATGAGATACAAAAACCGAAAGTGTCCAATAGAAACATGAACGGACTGTAGGCGCAAGTTGGTTGCGGAACGTACAGTATACCAGGAAAGTTCAACTGGATAAACTGACAAACACTTTGCACACTTATCCATAGTTATCTTTATCTGAGGTCATAAAGGGCAGACAGTTTTCCCGTTGTTTAGCGATTGCCGCTATCAAAGGTTACAGAGGTTAACGAATACTTTGTTGATAGCGCTATTTCATTCTTTTCATTAATTTGTTAAATAACGCGCCATCGCAAACACCGCGTTATCAGACACATTTCCGCCACCATCAAACAAGTACCTCGGTGGCTAAGAGGTAAAGCTCGCAACTCACGCGCCAGCGGGCCGGGTTCGAATCCTGACCTCACCATGTATAAATTTTATTCATAAAAATTTAATTAATGGTGGACTATAAGGCTTGTTAGGTTAGAAATGACCTAACACGCGGTAAAAGTGATGTTAGAACACGTGGTCAAAAGTTAGGTTAGGAAATTTCCCGCCAAAACAGCCGCCATCTTGGAAAAGGGGCGTGGCCCACACCACGTGACTAATGACGTCATCGGTCACGTGACCACCTCTCGACCAATCAGAGGGCTGGGTTATACTCCCATCAGGTCTACTCTTGAGCGATAATATCGCGGCGGGAACAGGTGCTTCCAAACCAGAGCGGGAAAAAGAGACTCGCGGGAAGCCAGTACACCTCAGGGGAGCGTATTGTGCGGTGAGTGTGTGACTCTCTAAACATTATATATTATATTATTATTATAATATTATAAATATTATATTATTATAAATATTGTAGTTTTTGTATAGTGTACTTACCAGTGTACTTATAGTGTGTTAACTTACCATGACATCGTCCGATGAAGAAGAATCGTTGCTGTTACTAGCCGTGCTAGAAGACGAAAGACAGAGAAAAATGTGGATACACGACATAAATAAAAAACGGCTGCAATTTGGCGAGTACCATACGCTAATGACCCAGTTACGAAAAGATGAAAAAAGATTCTACATATACATATTCTCCAAATCTTGTCCTTCTTCCGTATGTTCTTATAATCCTTGTGATTTAAATCATAGAGCACCGGGTATGTATAAACAACTTCCAGTAAGTGTTCGGTGATACACGACATGTTGTTGTTGTGGTTGACAGCACAGACAAAACTGAGTAGTTCATGGTTTGGCCGCATTGTATCGCGGCGATAAAGCGCTGCGAATGGTGCATGCAGCGTTACCGCGATACCATCGCTGCAGTATCGCGATCGCCTCAGTATTGCGTATCGCAGTTCGCTCTGGTGTGTGCGGCTCCATAAGACAACATGGTATCGCACGGACCACTGGTATCGCACGCGAATTTCCAAGAAAAAGTATCGCGCCCGCTCTGGTATCGCACGGAGTATCGCTCCGGTCTGTGCAGGCCTTTATCAGAGATTACAATTGTAAGCATTGATAATCTGCAATTCAAATATCTACACTAATGGAATCCCCCCGCTTTTAAATAAACCAATGTTTTTAGACCTCATATAACTTGTCGGTAGATGGTGATAAATGCTTACCATTAAATAAAATCAACAAATATGTAGCATAATAAATAAAGCTGATCTTTATTGGTTGTACGGCATTTGATCATCAAACAGTATGAATTTCTTAAACACAAAATGAAATCCACAACCACGTGGGGAATAGTAGACTACAACTCATTTAATTCAAATGTTCTTTAACTTGAATTACCTCTTTGAAAACCTCTACCCTCATTCTGATCAACTTATAAATACTTAAACTTTTACAATACTCTTGAGATTCAAACAATGTATGCTAAGCGGTATTTATAGGAATTTGCCTAATTTGCTTAGCTAGTGTTGACCTTAAATCATACATACCTTCAAACACAGAAATGTAAGAGGAAGGATCCCAATCAGTTAACAAACTGCTAATGTAACAATCACAATAAATTTACAACTCACACACAATATTGGCTCCTTCTTGCACTGGTGCTCGTGGAGAACTGGAAATAGAAGAAGGTTGTTGTTACCGACCTAGCGAGGTTGGTAAAATTGACCCACTTTTGAAAGTTTGTCGTTTTAACAAATATGCATTGGTAAATTTAACCAGGTTTAGTTGTTTGATTCAATCAATATTGCGGTTATAATAAACAATCGTTAAGATTGGATTAACCTAGATGCTTTATTGGTTGTTTTAAATAATTTTAACAGGTTAAAATAACAAACTTTAAAATTTAAAGCCTTGACTTAGTAATTATTGCCAACCTTCCTAGTTAAAATAACCACCTATATATCAACCTGTTTGGCATGGTTACTAATTACTAAGTAGAATTGATTATATAAACCCGAAATTAGTCAATTCAACCCTGCAATAGCTTAACCCGGACTCGGTTAACTTCTCGTTTTTTCAGTCCAGATTAAGTTCGAAAACCATCGTGAACGGACCATAGGAACGGAATTTTATGGGGTTCCAAAAGTGTCAAAAATGGAATTTTCGCAATTTTTAAACTCATTTTATTTAGGCCTAGTTCAACAATTTTAACTGAAACCATTCAAAAAAGCGTGGAAAAAAATAATTTACTAATTTGACCTAGCTTAAACGGAGAAAATCTAAAAATAGGCATCCCATGTTATTCTTATGGGAAATCAGAAAACCTACATCTCGCTTATTTATTGACGTAAGTTGATCAAATTTTGTGTGTACATTCATGAGGTAGGGTTTATTTTATATTTGCTCAAAATATCCATATGGCGGCAAACCTACATACTATCAACCCCATTGGGGTTTTTGGGGAAAGCAATAAATACCAGAATTTGATACAACTTAGCATGTACCTTCACTGGGAAGGTATTTTTGTGTATTTGCTTACAACACATCCATGGTAGCAAACCTTCATCCTCATCCTCATGTTAGGTATGGGGAAATTAAAATTAAAAATAAAAATACTAAATGAATGTAAATTAGTAATTAAGTAGAATATTGAATAAATAAAGTATCAATTATAATGCATATAATTTTTATTTAAGTAAAGTGCAACATATTAAAATTGTGTGCACCAATTTCATTCGGGTCTTCTTTAACTTCCCGGGGCGCCGATATGCCACGCTTTTGGTTCAGGTTCAGGAAGAGGGTCTCCACTGCATTAAGAAAAGAAAATTAAAGAAGTATTACAGGAAGTAAAACTTACAGAAAGTATCTTTTCACTCATAACCACTGTTTTATAATTTTGCTTATTGTAAACAATTAATGCAAAATATAGGATTAAAACGTTTTATTTTTAATGAAATTCTCATAAAAAAATTTACATTATAATAGCATCTAAACAATTTTGTAAATGAAGAGATTTGTGTAAATTAATATTATAGAAAATTTATTAAATTTTAAATTAAAGGGAATATTGTGCGGATCATTGAAATAGTGTAATAAGAATAAACAACGCTTGTGTATATATTCCCTTTTTATTCAAATGTCGTGCAACTTTTCATTCAAGAAACCAATAGTTAAATACGTTATGTTCAGATCCCATCATCCAGGTAACAATCATATTTTAAGGTTTTATTAGTGAAACAATTAACTTATTTAAACTTTTTGTAAAGACCTGCAACGTTTTTGCATCAAAATACTACTTTTCCAAATGTATTGGAATAAAATAGCAATATCTGAAGTATATAAAAATATCATAAATAATAATTTAAAATACACGTAAATGACACACGAATTTTAAATTGTACAGAATTTTACAATGCATTTGGTTTCCTTAACAAAAACAAGTTATTCTGTCAAAACTTGTTTTTATAATTTTGGTAAACACGCCATGATTTTAATTTGAAAATTTATGTATTTAATATTAAATTATTTAAAGTTAATGTTACATGTTTTGAAATTCTTTTTAATACTAAAGATTTAAATTAAGAAAAAAATCTGATTATTTTGACTTTTCTCACAATAAATATTAACTAAGCCCTCTTCAGCACTAAAATCTTTGTATGACTGTAAAATAAAAACGAAATATTGTCAAAAATAAGTTTTTTTTTACAGTCTCATATGGTTTGGTGTTTTGTTGGTGTATTTATTTAATATATTCTACTCACTTCACGAAGCTGAGGAGGGCGGTGGCTGATACTATTAGCACCAAAGGGAGGTACATCTGAAACCAAGTTGTTATTGCTATATTGAATTGAATGAATATATGAAATTCATATAGGACTATACCGAGTTGGGAGAACGGTGGCTCTCTTTATCACTGAAGGAGGTCAGCTTAAGCTGTGCCGTGCCCTGGCGGAGGTGGCTTTGCTAATCGCGCGCTTACTGGGTAGACTCTCTCCACCTTACGAATTAAGCCGGACTTACACAAAACGATAAATTGAACGACAAAACTGAAACGGCAGTTCGGTACGTTTTGTCGGATATCGGACGTTCGTTTACACGTAAGATTAAATGTAATTATCTATCTGAACGATATGATGGTGCAAGCACAAGTTCCGTCTTTCTGTACAAGTCAGTCGGTGTTTCCCCTCATGTGTAATTTTTATTTCTGTCAGAATAAGCTTTACTTTTAATTTGCCATAAGCAAGGAAAGTTTGTGTACAGTTCTATAAACTCTATGAGGAACTCCCGAGAGGTTCCACATTTGTGTTGTCAGGATATTGGGTTGGACTCGAGGGGGCAAGTGGTTGCCGGCTTGCTCGGCACATAGCTTCGGCTATGGGGGCCCTCCAGCCTTATATGGAGGCGTTACTCACAAACGAAAGTTGAAAACTAGTTTGATAGTGCATTAGTAGAGGCACTGTGCACTCATCATGGTTTGTTTATTGTGGGTTCACTGGCAGTTGTTGAGTACCACGGGCCTGGTGAATTCCTGTTTTTGTGGGGGTATAATCCGCCTTAATGTGATTTGGGACTTGTTCCATGAATCTTCCTGTCGTAAGATCGAACCCGGTATAGATAACGCTTGGTAGAAAATGAATGGAATGTATGAGGAATGGATGGGAAATTGAATGGAAAAATATATGAATATGAATGAACAGTGATTTTGGCTTGTAAGGACCTTGAAATAAAGAGAGTGAACTTTTGTGACATGGCAAGAATATTGAAAAGGTAACCCTTTGACGGCTCGGTGTATCTTTGCTCATAGCTTTCGAGGACGGGGGATGGTTGTGGGACGGGGCAGTTGTATTTTTCTAAAAACATCGATCTGTTGTTACTATGTTGTTATAAAGATAAAAATATGTTGTATTTAATCCAAGACAAAATTGAAATAAAATCAACTTTAGAATATAAAAATCGAAAGCCATGAGCACAGATGTATTGTAATGTATTGTTAAGTGTATGTCAGGCATTATGTATGTATATGTTATGAGCATTTACAAAACACTAAATTGTTCATTATAGTGAGAATGAAAATGACGTCTTCAACATTTCTTCCTATTAATCTGCTGATATTTTCATGAATTGCAATACAATATTAAATCATTGTAATTCAAATTCTGAGGAAACATATCAAGGAATAAAATGTGTGAAAAACAGAAAAAAATGTCTTGTTTTCGTTGCTTCATCTTAGTCAACGTAAAAATTACGCCTTTTTTAACCCAGTCTTTAAACCTAACGTTTATGGTTATTATAATGATCTTATATCAGCAAGGGCTTACCTTGGTGTAGTTGAAGGATTCGTTTTAGAATAAACTCTATTTAACAAGAGTGTTGGTTGCAGCTTTTATACTCTTAGTAAGCCATAAAATTATAATTAGCGTAACGAAATGGATTTGAGATATTTCATAAATAAAAGAAAATGATTATAAATGACAGGAAAAAGTCATATGTTATTGGACTCATTATTTAAAAACAAAGGCCGTATTGAAATTTCAGAATGTTCAATTAAATCAAATACCTATATTAGATTCCTTATCTATAGTCATGTTGTTCTGATTTGCAAACAAGAATAAGAAACAGGAGAAAGAAACACTGACTTATTTTTTCAATAAAATTGAGTACAATATCCCTTTCAAACTAACTGAAATAAATTTATAACTAAACAAACTACTTAAGTTGAACTTATTTTTAAACGTCTATTGACATAAGCAATTCACTGCTCTGATACAGCGATACATTGGACTGTTTGCTGTGTTGATAAGATATTGCAAAATAGTTAATATCGTTACAGGTAAAAACAGAATAAAATTAATAAGCATGCTAGACATCAGTAAGAATAATTATAAAAATTAAAAAAAAAAGACAAAAAGTAAAACATGAACATCTAAAGTGGTATACTTGAAATTATTTATCTTGCATAGTTTCATTGCAGAAGAGTTATGTAGGAGAATCATGCATGTTTTTGTTGCATTTAGATTGCTTGATAATTGGACAAGTGTCGATTCAGAAGTATGTTTGTTCTCCCCCTTAGTTCGTAATTCACGTTTTGCCGGTGGTCAAACTAATAATAAAATGCAAGATTTCCAGGCAAGAAGAACTATCATTTGATTGCTGATCTACCCTCACGACAAGACATACGACATTAATAAAATAAAGAAATTAAATGTAAAATAAAAGAATTTAAAATAAAAGTTACAATTTTTTAGGCATATACTAGCCGACGTTAATATTCACAAAATTTAGACTTATGTTTTCACTAGAGATCACGGGACCCCAAGATTGTTGACATTTCAGTAACATTTTGTCTTTAAAGTATAAAACTTTCAAGAACAAATTTAAACATGGATAGGAAATTCTACAATAGCAAGGGGGCGTGTGAGTGACTGCCATATCGCTACAAATCAAAACTTACGTATAAATTCAACGTTTTGCGGTTGATTACGTTAATTAAATTGAAAATCTTAAACGTAACCAATAAAAATTAAACATCCCGTTTAATATTAATGTGCTGTTAAGAGACAGTATTTTACTCCCCACCACGACGATGATCCCCAATCCCTTCCTGAATTCCTCTATTTTGTTCACAATCAGATGTTATTTTAATTCCAACGTTGACATTCAGAGTTGATAATCGGGCAACCCCACGATGTTCAACTACTATCGTGTCGTGTTACTCCTACGACATGCTGTTGCAATCGCTTCTATCTACATATCAAACGTCAAAATAAGAATATTGATTTACGAATAATCAAAACGTTGGAATAATGTGAAATAAGGCATTAAACAGATGAAAAAATTATTCGTGATGTGATTAGTTGGATTCTTGTGAAAGGGAGAAAGAAAAAAAATGGGAATTGCAATCAGCGTTTCCATTCCACAATTTATTTTGAACGGGGTAAAGTCCAGTAACTGCATACATTCTACAGTGCATTAAAATGGTATTTATGAGTTTTGGCACAGTTGTTTTGAAATGCTAGCTCGATGATTATACAAAAACTTTTCGCATATAAGTGACGAACGCATCATGACCTAAAACCACCAGCACCTAAAACACTCTAACCAAGCTTGCAACACGCAATTGTGCATCTCGGGTGGGTGAAAGGCCATGTGGGCATGCATAGACGACAGCTAGTGCGCAAATAAGTTGGCAGAAAAAAGTGCCAGCATGCAATTCATTGGACCAGAGCCATGTTGTGGCACAAGTAAAGAATCTGTTCATCATCTGAACAACACCAGAAATGGAGTGACTACTCTCGATGGAGTATCTATTCTCGAAAGGCATTAAGCAAAAAGGAGCTTAGATAACATAGTGCTCTTTTCACCAGCTGGCTCTTGAAATTGGCCAGGGCTCAGACGGGGCCTACGAAAACTAATGCCCCTTAATACTCCCCCCACCCCCAAAATTACTAAATTCCGCCGATCTGCAGCAAGTTTCGCTAAGATTATATTGTGAAAAGTGACATCCCTCATTTATTTTCCATTTCTTAGGGATTAGATTATAGGTTATTAGATACGACTTATATATTCTAATATATATAATTTTATGAACAACATTGTATAAGTCACGCCACATAAGTTGACGAATGGCCAAAAACAGCTGGGTAGGGCGAGAGGTGGAGAAGGGGTACTTTTCCAAAAACATCGAACTTACGTTACATGCAATTTTTATAGAACTGCTGATTATCCAATCATTTTGACTGAATAGTAGTGAAAATTCATTCGTCAAGTTACGTGGCGGGGGTTATAACATTACTGCAAAGTAGGGGTTATTTAGCGGAGCTGGCTCTGTGACGTAGTGAGGTGACGTAGTGTGATTTGTATTGGTGTGAGTGTAATGGGGTGATGGTGAGTGGTGACGTCACGATTGTTGAGTGAGGTTGTGATATGGGTCAAGGACGTATTGAGGGGTTTTTAAAAAGTAGCTACCTCGCATTGGTAGAACCGAATGCGAGATAGTAGTAATTGTGTTTTATTATGATATGTTTACAAGGCGTGGTAGTTTTCAGTTTTTACAGGTGCGGATTGTGAAGATGGCGAGCCGATGTTAGAGTTGTTGTCTTTCTTGTCGACGGTTGTCATGAAGTTTAAAACGTTGTCTTCCGTGGAGTGGTTTGATGCGTAGAGATCCAAAGTCACGCTGCAGACGTAGTTATGAAGTGAGTCAAATTGGTTTTTGATGTTTCTTAAACTAGAAAAATCTTCATTATCGATTCAACAGGAGCTCTGCAATACACGCACTTATCAAACAGTACTCCGCATGAGATACATGTACAACAGTGTTTGCACGGGAGGAAGACTACATTTATTTCTTGTGATAGACACACAATGCATTCTTTAACATGTTTTTCATCCTTGGAACCGTCAGTTTCTTTCGCATTTTCATCTGTAATTTTTGGTTCTATGGGAATGCATTGTTTGCTTTTATAATATTCTTTAACAAACGAGTCTCCTTTTTGTTGTAAGATAAAAGAACACTGTTCAAACCATCGTGCATGTTCTTCGAAGGGATCTTCTGCTTCATCCCAATTTTTTAATCCACCGCCGCAACAAAAACATACTGTCTCATCATTCTTGCCTGTATAAAAGAAACCGGCTCCTGCAAATAACTCTTCGTAATGACGTAGAACCATATATTTAGTACTGACATCTTTAAAAGTTCGCAATCGTGTTCCAAATTGTAAATATTGTTTGTAAGCGACAGGCCCTAGAGGTATATCCATTTTGCGAGTTGTTTCGGGCTAGTTGGCAACCGAACTGAGGTGGTGATCTTTTGCAGTCCCTCTTTTATGCGCTTTCTCTGATTTTTTTTTTTTGTGTCAGTTGGTTCAACAAAATCTGCCAACTTACGTTAACTCGAATACTTTACATTGTTAAAGGTCAAAGTTCAAGGTCACTCAATTATATTAAAAAAAAAAACATACCAGTAGGTGTTTCCACATACTGATATGTTTTTTTTTTTTTTTTTTTTTTTTTTTTTTATTATTATTATTAAAAACAGATTTACAATAGTGATCTTAAACTAACATTGATGGGTGATGTGCAGAGTTAGTTCTGTCGAGTTGTTGCCACTCACTCCATGCGACACCAAATACAGAGCTCCCGGCTGGATGGATCTCAAATCTTCATTTTGGAGCAGCTGGACAAATCGTTTCGGCAGGAAGACTTGGAACTTCGCATGATCACCTGGGGTAAAAGGTCCTTCACTTAGTGAAACAAGAATCGCATCACCATTAGTTGTGTCAATCTTCTTTATATTGTGAATGATGTAATGTTTGTTTTCCTTTAGTTCTGAGCATCTTTTTGTTTGTAGAATGTTTGATTTAGAATGAGTGTTGAATTGCTCTACTAGTGATTGCAGAAACGGTTGGGATGTCATTTTGCTAGTTTTCTTTAGAGTCTTTTAGAGTTCTTTTGATGTTACCTCTTCAGAGTCTTGAGTAATACTCATGCTGAGTCAGTGTAATGTCCCCATATTTATACCCCTCACTTCCCCCACCACCAGCCAAGTTCGATTCTTGTTGCAAGTAAGCTGCTAAGCGATAAACATTTTTCAATGCACACTGCGATTGTTGATGCTTAACATTTGCAGAGGAAATACAAATATTGTCAAAATTACATTTAAAATTTTTGTCCACTGCCACATCAATAACTTTGGTTTTAGTGTACGTTTGTATGAATTTAGATTTTTCTAATCCTCGCGTATAAATTGTTGTAAATCTATTGCAAAAATGACACATAATGTCACCTAACATATCATAGCTTGTAAACCCTTCTTCCCATTTCAAATTATGGAAATGTTTGATCATCCATGTGTTCGTAACTTTAGCTTTTGTTGTTAACCTATTAAACGGCGACGGAGGTTTGAATAAAAATGGATAAACCACAGACGTGTTTATATCGAAAACCACCAATTCCTTGATGACAAATTTTCCATCGTTTCCACGAAAAGCTTGAAATTCTATTATTCCTGGTTTCGATTCTATCACTTCTTTCTTGTTAGAAAAAGAAACTCGTGTCTCCATGATGACGTATGGTTTTAAACTGTTTTCCACACCACGGTAGGCAACCTTATATACCAGGCCGTACAGTTTTAGGCGCGTTGATGTATATTTAACGTGGGCATCATCCCCGGTAGGCCTACCCCACAGTCTTCTTTCTTCTTCCTTTCTTTCTCTCTTTCTACTTCTTATATTTAAACGTGTGTTTCATTGCTATCGATGTTAATACGTGTTTCATTATTAACCAACATATCTTCTTTTACTTCTTGTGCTTCTTCATCGATGTAGAAATTGTTTTCATAGTTTTTCAATTGTCTCCACATGTCTACTTCTTGTGGGATTCTGTTAAAAATTGATGTATCAACTGGTCCATATAAAATGGGGATGTACGGTTGTTTGTCTAATGTATCCACCAAATACTCTTTAACAACAGAACTGGAGAATACCAGCTGCTTTAGGTATCTAGTTATTGGACCTGTCGCACAAGTTAATATGTAAAATTCTTCCTTTGTTAGATGTATTTTAATATCATGATTAGTCAAGTCTCTAAATCTAACTAATTGTTCACCACGATTTTTCACAATATCAATTTCAATGTCAGATTCTAATAGCACCATCTTTGTTTTTCTCCCGAAAACATTACTACTTATATAACATTCCAAAAGATGTATGTGTTTCAAAAAAGATTCCCAAGCGGTTTCAGAAAATAAAATTGTCTTTGTCCCATGGCTCAAAATTACTGAAGGTGAATAATCCAGTGATTTCATTATTCCAATAGATGCACTTTTTGTCATACATGAAGAGATGGGATAAAATATTCGAAGAAATACCTCCGTCAAAATGTTCGGTGAAATATTATCTTCAGATCTTCTCTTCCTTTTTCCCTCCTTTCTCTTCTCAACTTCTTCTGCTACATGTGCATTTTCATTTTTTCCATCTTGTTTAAACTTTAAAAATTCATCTAAGTCAGCTTCTACCTGTTTTTCTATATCCAATGTATCGCTCGAAATGATGGGTAAAACTTCTTCATCAGCTGAAGATGAATTAGAACTCATTTTGAATATGATGCTACCCATACAAAGATCTTCGACCGAATGGAGATCCACTCATATTCCCCCTCTTTTATAGTAAGAGGTGAGAGGAAAAATGAGTGGAGGGGGGGGGGAGTTGGTAGGATTAAGAATCGTGGAGGTGAGGTAATGTGTTTTACAAAACATTCTTTACAATTCCGGTCAACGGTGTGTATGTTACTATTTTGTCGTGTAAAATCAAGCAATATGCTGAGGTTCCTTCGGGTACATTTTCTTCGAATTCCATTTCAATTTTTATATCCACACTTGATGACTTTACAGATTCGTTTTGTTTGGAACAATCGATTATGACAATCGGAGCTTTTGAGGAAAAGTCTACCGGTGATAGTAGTGGCGTGCTAATCTTACCGTAATAGGAGGATTGAAATCTTGCATACATGTCATACAAAATGGAATATCTCTTTTTACTAAAAGAAACATTTAAGTTATCGTATGGAAAGAATTGTGAATTAAGAAAAACTTTGCAGTTCGTTAGTTTACAATGATCAAATTGACCTGCGTGTTCTGTTATTACACTTCTTTTGTTGGTTTGAAGTCCAATTAACAGGTATCTTGCTCTTTCTAGATAATTCGATGTTTTTACAGTCCATGTGTGTCGTTGTGTTTGAGGTAACGCAGGATATTCATGAAACTCCCAACTTCTAAATGGTATTACAATATCACGATCAGATTTTAGTTTTCTCAATAATAGGATTCTGTGTTCATCCGCTAATCTTACGTGAGGAACTCTCCAAACAACTTTGTCCAATTGCAGTTTCCATTCTAGTTTATCCTCCGTGGTGCCATCTGCTGCTTTTATTACATCCTTATCAGTTGAAGATCTCAATAACACCAACTCTTGCTTAACATTTATTATTATTCTTTTGTAATCTTCTGCGAATCCTAATAACAGTTTTAAAGGTATGTGAAAATCAAAGTTACCTGATAAATCAGGAACAATAGTGTCTTTATCGGGAGTTACCCATCCGGCAGTAACTAAAGAATTTTTTTCATTTGGTGTTAATGAAGCCAATCCTTTCAAAGTACTCGATATACCCACTTTTTTTGTTGAATCCACAGTAACTCCTGATATTTCATATCTTATTTCATCAAAAAGATATGCCATAGGGTTATTTATAAAAGGAACAACGGTACCCGATTTCCCATCTGATTTCAATACCTTTCCCTCAATATATAAGTAACTTTCACATGGTAATGTGTAAATATCTTGTTGCTGTATGGGAATCCTTATTTCATCGTTATTGTTTAATTTCGATGAAGCGTAAGGGTTGTGAGTGTGATACTCCTTCTCCCATAGGGTTTCGTCGAATGTGGGTCCTTGGGCTATATCCAGTATATCCATGGTTAGTAAGTTTTAATCCAATCTTTTGGAGGAAACGTATGTTGTCCGCTGTTAACTCTTCGAATGTCGAGGAATTACTGAGCTTCCTTTTCTTCGGTTGCGGTTTAAATGACAACCCCATAATGTTTTATGCCGTTGCCTTAATATGTAGTCTTATAGTTATAGTTTCACCTCTAAAATCAACAATATTACCGTCTTGATCCAATATGTTCAGTACGATGTCTGAAATGAAAGTGGTGTTTAACGGGAGGTATATGAGGTTTTGTGGCTTCTCAACTATTTTAAAACCAGGTGCCACTGTAGGGTAAAATGTAATATATGTCGATTTTCCCCACCTCTGTATGATCCGTGTATTATGTTGCATGTAATATCAATACTGTTAACTTTTAATATAGTAATCGTTGTGTCACCCGAATAGGTATTTCCAGGTGATAAAATACCCTTTTTCTTTGAAAATCCAAGTAAAGTACCAATGGAATGATCCATTCCAAAATCTATGTAATATTTTGAAGTCAGTTCCGCTTTTAATGTATTGTTATTGCCTTTTATTGTAATTTTATCTTCTCCCAATTGCTTTTGCAGAACTTGGTTTATATCATCTATTTCATACGCTCCTGTAGGCAATTCAATTACCTTAATCGATGAATATTTTCCTTGGATATCTTTACTTTCATAATAATGTAGTAAATTATTCTTCCCTTGGGTGACATTCGGAATTGAATTGTACGTGGTTAAATCCAATAATGCAGCTTCCCATAGTCTATCCTTCGATAAACGTAGTGCAGGAAAAAGCGTACTTTTCAAAGTGGAGGAATTTCCACTAAGCGACACTGTATACGATGACATCTTAAAGCTGACTAACGCTTTTTGCTAAAAACTCCAAACATAAATGTCCACAGATTGATGTATCGTTAGGTTGTTCTCTTGTGTAGTTGTACAATATATTTTTCGAATTTTGGAAATAACATTGAAGTTCCTTTGGAGGAGGCAAATTGCCATAACTATCAAAATAATAAACATTTTCTCCAAGTTTTTTATAACATACCCAGTGAGTGCCTGGTCCTTGACTATTATCTAAATTGACTATTCCAGTTTCATTTTTCCATATTTTATTTGGTAAAGCATCTTTCATAAAAACTCCTCTGAAAAATGGTATTTTTAAACATTTGACATAGTTAGATAATTGATGATTTGTTAATGCTTCATTTGGAATTATCAATTGTTTCTTCTTATTTAATACACACGATATGGTCTTAGGTATAGACCTGCCCCATTTTTTACCATTGACCATACAGACGTTTTCTTTACTTTCCTTTTTGGGTTAGTACGACGCTTTCTTCTAATGTTTCCACCTTTCTTTTGTCCTCTCCGTTTAGTACGTCGTCTTCCACCACCAAATTTAGTTTTCCCCTTCATGGCTGTTGTAACCGCCCAAGCTGCTGTTTTTTTCTGCAATACTTGCGTCACTTGATTTAACTCGTTGCCAAGCTTTTTCTGCTAATATTCTGTCTGCTATCGATCTATTTGTAGAATCGGAAAACTTGGAATATGCTATATCGTGTTCTTTGCAAGCTTGATCCAATTTATTGATACCTGGGTCACCTCTTGCAAGACGTTTTGCCAATTTAGTCCCCGGTCCGCAGTATTGATAACCTCCAGGCAAATGAAATTCGTATGGTAAAGCGTCTATTGCTCTATTGACAATAGAACCAACAGGAATGCGTTTTAGCAAAGATACCGCTGCTGATGTTATACCACGTCCTCTCTTCACACTGTCTACACAATGACTGAATGATGTGGTTTTCGTCATGCCTTTTTTATACTTGCAGTGGTGTGTACTTCGTGAATACTTGCACACAAATGATCTTTTCTTTATTGTTTTCTACTTTTTATTCATTCCATCAGATGGTGCACAACCATCTTTAACTTTAGTACATTTCCAAGGCAATCAATAACTCCCACATCATGCAAACTCTATGACGAGTTATATATAAATTACCTTATTTATTGTGTTGTTTACTTAAATACTATAACATCACCCCAATTTGATGATCTAAATTTCTGCGTTGTAGAAGTACAATTACATCTCCTTGTCGCGTAACCTGTGTGTTACCTCTATGACGGGTTGCACATAAAATATGTAATTTATAGTTTATAGTGTCATTCAATTAAATATCAAAATCACCCCAATCTGATGATCTAAACTTTTGCGTATTAGGGTTAATAAAGTATTTATTAACAATTTCCCGTTTAACCCAAGTACCTCTCTCGGATTCCAACAAAGGAGTACGACCTGAACGAATACCAATAAGATTGTATACATCAAATAATGCATTTCCTAAAACTTTAACAAGAAAATTAACAGTTACAGCATCATCCACATGTTGAGGGTCTTTAAGTTCTGTAATACGTTTATTATTACAAGTATATACTTTATGGTCCTTTAATGATGTTGTGATAGCCTGTCCTACAGTTGCAGCATCATTTGGATCAATTCCTTGTTTTAAATTACTTATTTTCTTATCATTTGCATTAAAAATATCACCACTTGGTTTATCTAATATCAAAGATTGACTAACTACAACACAATCGAAATCGTGGTCACCAGGAAATACATTTCTTATCTTTTTAAACCTACATATGTAAGGTTCAGTATCATTATATGGATTAGAAGTTATAGTCTGTGCTACAACTGGAACATCAAATAAATCAAAACCCATACCTACATTTGATAATTTCTTTCCTTTACCATCCCAAACATTATTGTTTTCTTCAAGTAATGTAAACTTTTCATTTCCTTGTACAAATACACCACCTTGCCGCGATAGTACTTGGTCTTGTTTTACAAAACCTGATGTTTCCTCTTTCAAAGTTTCCCTCATTTGACCCACTGTAGCACCATCTGATGGTTCGGTGCCATCTTTTACATTTGCTAAACAATTGCCAAGACAATCGATAACGCCTACATCATGGGTAATACAATGATCTTGAACATATTTTAAATTTACAGCATCACCTCCTTCTTTTGGATAACCAATATCGTTTATAATGAATTTATAAAAGGAAAACCCATCCTTCGTCTTTTCAGGTATTATAGAATGCAAATAACCTCTATTAACTGTATCTTTATCATCGATGGGGTCCCCCACGTTTGTTATTCTATGATTTTCAGCAGTGTATGTTTTTTCGGCCCTTAAATTATTATTCCATTGTAATTTTAGTGTATTGTCCAATTCTGAAAATAAATACTCTTTAGTAACTGCATCTCCATTGTTGATTGGTTTGCCGATATTAATAAGTCTATGTGACTTTGCATCGTACGTATTTTTTTCAAGTTTTAAGGATGTAGATGTTTCCTTCTTCACTGTTTTTAAATTTGCTGCATCAGTATCTTCTTCAGGATCTTTAACAAATTTCAAACGTTTGTTACTTATATCATAGTCACCTTCAGGTGTTTGTGGTAAACCACCTCTTTTTCTATTTTGTTCAACATATACTCCTAATCCGGAGTATCGTCCAAACTTGTCGACACTCATAATTTAACTGACCTGTTTTAAATTTCTGTTATATATATATAATATATATATATATATATATATATATATATATATATATATATATATATATATATATTAACTTGGAGGTTTACATGATTACTCCTCGATGTCGTAATTCTTCCACTAAAGCTACCCATTCATTATTTAAACCGGTGTGACCAGCTTCCATGGCTTCATGCAGTAGTCTCATTCTATCAACCAATTTATTTATGTCATTATAGTAAATTACATTTGTATGATATAGGTTTTTCATTAAACCTCTACCAGATGTTGAAGTTTCTCCTTTACTCTTTTTACCATATTGCTCCAAAAGTGATAAGTCCATAAGTGATAAAGATTTTCTTTTTAGTGGTTTTTTCACAGGTGGTACGGTTCGTAATGTTGGTAATTTTTTTGGAGGAAACAATTTTTTTATCACTATGTTATACTTAATCGCACGTGATCGATTAATAATTGAATCCTTGGAATAATTTCTTTTGTGAGCATTAGTATTTTGTAGAATCTCCTTAAAGGTTGTTAAGTCTCGAGTAGAATATTGAATTGGTATGTTTTTAAATATCAGTTCATACAACCCCTTTGTCCCTTTATATGTATGATCGCCAATAATAATATTATCATCTTCGGTCATCTCAAGCTTTGTATCGCCAATTTTCAATTCATTCCCATCAATTCTTGCTCCATATACATGTGATTTATGTAATTTTGGGTTTGTTTTCATATCATGTAACATTTTCATTATATATTTTCTTCCAAGAGGTCCATGTTTCATTATATCGCTACTTAATTGTGTTAAATTTGGAATCGATTGTTCCGCTTCAGGTATAGGCTGTTCTTCTTCCTTCTCAACAGTTGGTTCTTCTTCTTTTGTCACTTCTTCTCCTTGAGAAAGCTCACTAGTACTTATATATGAATCGTCATCATCTTCCTTTTTCAATGTTTGTATTTCATGTTTGGAAACTGGTAACAAAACATCTCCATCGTAACGAGGTTTACCAATGGTTTCTGTTATCTGTTTTAAGGGTTCTGTAATAGGTTTAAATGTAGTCTCCAGAAATTCCTCTCTTTCACTTAAACCCATTCTTAATGCTCGATTTTTCATTCTAATAGAATCACTGAGCAATTTTATTTCTTTCAAAAGTTTTTCTTGGTTCACCATGTTTACACTGCGAAGTCCAATCCATTACTAGAAGTATCGTTATTTGTTCAATGCATTAATACAAATTTATCCAACCCTATACGATATCTTCCATCTTTTATGGCTTCTTCTTTCATAATAACAAGGAAACCATATTTTTCAGCCCATGCTTTACCACACATTTCTTTAAATTTATCAAATGACATGTCTGCATTCACATGGTCATTATATATATGCTTTAAATTTGTTTCATCTTGCTTAAAGATAATTAGCATGTTTGCGTTATCTCTTATAAGCTGTTTTGGAATTTTACTGTAAGTTTGACCTATATAGATGCTATCAATATTATAGTGTCTTCCCATTGCAAAATAACTCCTAATAGTGTCGTGATTTTCACAAGACACATCGTCAAATATAAATACAGAAAATGGTTTAGCTTCATTTGGCTGCATAATGGTTTCACTAGCATCAAACTTGAAGAAATTCACGTCAGGTACACCTGCAAGTATTTTATCCAATAACTGATATTTAGGTTGTTGCAAAGATTTTGAGAAAATATATATGTTGTTAAAGCGTAACCCTTTAGGATTAGATATAAGGTTAAAAACAACATTTGTCTTGCCACAATTTGAAGGACCAGTCAATAAACATCTTATTGTATTTGGTAGTAGTTCACCATGTTTACTATGATTTAACTTATTATTGTCAACTGTTAATTCATCAATATTATTGATATTAAATCGATTTTTTGTTGTACAATCTCCATCTTGTATAAAGGTTAAACACACAATGAGTTGATAAAGTTTTACACCAGGTCTTTTGTAGGAATCCAAGAGTCTTCACTTTTATCAAATCCCAACCAACGGACTTTTACCTTATCCTTTTTTCTTTGTAGAATCTTTTCAACAAGATATACATCACCAACTGTTGATTTCAACAACTCGTGTCCGTAGAATCCCCCTTGAAGTAATTCACCTTTGTTGTCTTTCAATATGTACGTTTCAGGCAGTGTCGGTTGCACTTTGTAAACTGTAAATACCTCATTGGTCCAGTTTGGTAGATATCTTTTCTTAAATATTCTTTTATATTTACTAATACGAACTTTATCATTCACTTTGAACCTTTTTGGTTGTATTTTTTCGACTTTAGGAGCTGTATTTTTCTTGATGCGATTTAATACAAGATTAGCATTACCGCTATTTACTTCGCTGGGTTTCATACCGATAGTTCGATGATACTTGTTGTTGTACTCCTTTATCAGTTGCGGTAAAATGTCAAACCATACGTATGATCCTCTTTTAGAGAATATTTTATACATTGCTCCTTTTAATGTTCTGTTAAACCTTTCAATTATTGATGCTTTAACTTCTGAATTAGTCGAGTAATGATTTATGTTATACTTCTTCATTAAATTTGTAAAATCTTTATTAAAATATTCTTTCCCGTCGTCAGTTTGTAGATGTTTAATGACAAATCCATTCCTTATAATAGATGTTTCCATAGCTTTTGTCACACTTTTACCAGTTTTATCTTTTAGTGGTACAGCATCAGCAGTTTTTGTAAAACAATCAATAACCACCAATATATATTTAAATCCTTTATTTATTTTACCATGCGGTATCATTTCAATTAAGTCCGCTTGAAAAAGATCATTCATTCCTTTTATAACAGTGTTTCTTCTAGGAAACTTTCTTCTTGCAGGTTTGTGAAGTTCATTAACAATTTTGTCTTTAAAATCCCCCATCACAGCAAGCTGTATATGTTATTCTTAAGGGATGTTCACTGATACTGATCAGTTGCATTATTTAAACCTGCTTAAATGTATGTCAAGGTCATTTGAAATTAATGTAAAAAAGAGGGAACATGGCGTTGGACTTGCCATGTTCCCCCTTTTTTACGGAAAGGAAAAGGATAGATTGGTAAAGGACGAAGAATAGGTTAATATATTATGAAGGTTAAAAGCTTTTATGAATCAACAGCATGGTTTGCAGCAATGCAGTTTTCTTTTTCCTCTTCAAGGTTATGAATAATCTTAATGAGTTCTTCCATCTCTTCCCATTCCTCTTTACATCTGGGCTGTGCGCTGTACTTAGTTATTAATTCATTGTTATAATATTCAATTTCCAAAATAATTTCTTCCATGCTTCTTTGTTTTGGTATTAAATCCGATGCTTCTTATTGGTCGGTCTCGCATGGTAGTAGAGTTTCTTCTATAACCTCCAGTATGGACACAAGCTCGGCGTCACTGATATCTTGCTGTGACAAGCTCATGTTGCTGACTAGAAGGCAAAACATCACCGAGACAATATATAGGGAGGATTTTTTCAGTTTTTTTTCTTTTTGTGTAACTGGCAGAAAATAGTACAAAATAAATGAATATCTACATATCAATGCGGTTGAGAGAGTAGTGACCAAATGGTAAAGTGTGTATGTTATCTTCAAGGATGTGTCTTTTATCATCATTGGAAGATATTGCATTCTTGACCTCAGTGACACTGTATAATTGATGATTAAAACTTCTGATAACATTGAACTTTGCTTTAATAATATTATTTTCAAATAAACATTGTTTGTAGTGTTCAAACTGCACATTTTTCTTTAAATACAAATTTTTTACACCCTTAGCTTTCTTAACAACCGACCTCACTGATTCTTTCTCAAATAATTGAAATGCGTATAATTTTGACATTAGCGCTACAATTTCTTCCATGACGACGCCATTCGCCTCATCTTTGAATTTTCCTAAAACCTTTTTGTTTTTGTCATTGTCATAGTTAGGATGGTGTTTTGGATAATCCGAAAAATCAAAGTCGTTGGTGTAAGTAAATGTGCGCAGATCCTTATACATATCTTGAGTTAGTATCCAATAAACAAAAGCATCTGTATCCATGTAAGCAATACCAATATTTTCTCTTCCATAGTATGAAACCATTTTGTTGTAATGAAAGTCATACATATGAGTTTTAGAAATGTCCAATATTGACATTCCTATATATAACGGGCGATCCATAGCAATGGTTGTCTTTTTCATCGATACAGCCACCAGGTTTTCATTAATTATCACTGTCGTGCCAAAGTTTGGTTGCTGGACTAGTTTTTCAAGCTTTTTTGAATTTGTAACAAGTTTAACATTTTTATGTTTTCTTTTGTTTTCCAAGGTTTTGCCGAAAATCGCATTGTTCATTAGTTTAAAAAAGTCTTTTTGGAAGGTTGATGTAGCAGCCGCTCTTCGCACAGTGTTCGAGTCGATGTAAGGTTTCAACCAACACGATTGAGAAAATTCCAGAGCCCTATGAATTTTAGTAATCCGTAAACCTAATTCGATGGCTTGTTGCACCACCCAGTAGTGTGCTACGTATCGTTTTTTATTAGTTAATGTCATCATCAATTTTGGAAATTTTCCACTTGGAGGAATTTCACTTCTAGGAAGGAGCGGTAAATCATAATGATGATCGTGCAAATGTTCCGGGTATTCGAAGTCACAGTCGAGAATGTAGCCAATATCTTCATTTTTTGGAATTTTCAATATATCACCAATTGAGTCTGGATTTACCCATTTAAAATTATTATAAGGTAATGGTTTTGACATTGCCCATCCGTATAAATTGTTTGCATCAAAGTATCCCAGATACAACGATGGATTTTCTTTGTCAAAGTTTGGAAGGTATACATTATTGGCTTTCACGTGTCTAGTTACACTTTGTGTCATACCACCTCGAACACCTGACTCAACCATTAATATCATGTCATAGTCTGTTAGCAGTTGAAGTTCACATTTTGTATCCTTTAACATAGCTTGCCAAGCTAATCCTGGAGACGTGTAAGAATGAAGAGCATCTAAACCATATGCAGAAAAACAGGTGTTCCGGAATTCTTCCATCACATCGCAGAGAAGAGTTACATCCAACTTTACATAAAAGTCGGAATACTCTCCTAGGGTCTTCATATTTAACTCATTCCATACTCGACATGCATGTTCATAGTCGTCTTGTGATATTTCCATATCGTTTAATGTGCTTTTGAATTGTTCCCGTGGAGGAAGTTTTGTTTCCTCAAATCTATCAGCTCCATCGATGTAGTCATAAGGGCAAACCCCTTTACGCAGCACCAAGGACATTTTTTCACTGGGTACAATTTTTCTAGTTTCGATCAAATCTTCTGTTCTTAAATTATCAGATAACTTCATGAGGCTGGAAGGCATAAATCTAAAAGAATCAACAAATCTTAGTTTTATTTTACCAACTTTCTTAGAAAAACTTATAAATTTTTCCATGGTAGTAGCCAATACATCAATATCACCATTGTCTCGCCCCAGCTCTGGGATTATAAAATGAGCATCGTAACCACTAAGGTTATGTATGACAACTGGAACAAAAGATGGAAGCTTGTAGTTTAGGTTACAAAAGTTACACGCTGCACCTCTGTATACTCCTGTAAGGTGATCATGATCTCGCACTTTAATGTTGTCTTCTGTAAAAACATTATTGCAAAGATAACAAGTTAATTGTGATTCATGTCGAACAGTTTCTTCATCTGTTAATGGAGTCATAGGAACGATGTGTTTGTACAAACATTCAACCTTTTGAGCAACATAATACATATTACTTACAAAATGTTTGGCTGCATCTTCCCCTCGATAAAGCACAGGATTAGAAGATAAACCAAATCTTTGGAGATGATCTTCTGATAAAGTTGATTTTATTATGAAACAATAACTATTTGGTTTGTGTAGCTGGTATTTGGTTCTTCTTGTCACATCACCATCAGGAACTTCTAGAGGAATGAGTGTTGATTCGAAGTCTGCATATACTACTATAGGAATACGGTACTGATGAATCGGTTTATTAAATTTAACGATAGCTTTGCTTGTACTTGGTACTCTGATTCTCGCTTCATATTGGTCACTGCATAATCGTTGGTGTTCCGACAACCATTTTGATCCTCCGTGTTTCAAACTTTTATTAACAAAACAAAAACATCTCTTGCAAGTAGTTTTCTTCCCTTCATATTTTGAAATTTGTTTTGCAACAAGGGCTTCAAAGTCTTTGATATACACATAGTGCGATATTTCACCACTGTTTATCAACAACAAGTCAGTATGATCTCTTAGTTCATTACGGGTGATTCTTAAAGGATATATAGTGTTTGATGAGTCGATACCAAATACGTTTACTGAAGTCGCAGGATTTTGTTTTTCAAATTTTGAAATGTCTTTCAAAGAAACAGGGTACGTAATTCCTTGAAAATTGTACTTATGTTGTACGGCACGATATGCTTGGTTAGGTCTAAACTGATTATCTTTTACATGTTTTGCTAGCATTGCATATTCAAAACATCTATTATCTTCATTTTGAACGTTGATGCAGGATTTTGTATTACTGATTTTTTTGGGAAGCGGAATGTAACTGCTTCCTCTTAAACCATACCCGTGTTTGTGCACTCGTAAGTCTATTCCCTCGATACGCAATAAGCTCCATCCTGATCCTCGAAGTTCATGTTCATGCATTTTAGTTTTTAGTTCTTCAAAACAGTCATCAACAATAAGATCAATATCTGATGAGTTCATGAGTGTTCTGTTTTTTGTTATAAAGCCTCTTGGGGATAGTTCATTTTCAACATTGTAAAATAAAGCATCCAAAATTATTCCAAATTTGATAAAATTTAACCTTTGTAATTCTCTTTTTAGAGTAGATATTACCAATTTCTTAGCCTCGTTGGCAAAATTGTCAAGTGTCAAACCCACATTATCTATTTTAAAATGAGTTACCACATTACCTGGTAAGGCGTGAGCATGCATCTCAATATTAATTGGTGCAGGGGGTGCATACTGGATCACGCTAGGTCTTCCTTCTTCTTCCGCGTTACTCGTTGCATCGTCGAAATCATCAGACTGTTCTCCACTGTTTGTGTTATGTACCAGTTCTTTATGTATTTCCAATAATATATAATCGTCAAATGATTCTTCACAACTGTTGCAGTGGAACATGATAACAGTGTGCTTCCTAGCACGGCTAGCACAATAATGACCACGTTTCCACAATTCATCTCTTTTATAAGGAATATTTTCTTTTTTTTATTGGGATGACAGCCGAAAGAGGTCACGTGATCAATTACGATTTCTGATTAATACAGTAAATAGTGACATTTATGTTTGTTTAACAACAAATACTTAATGTTTATAAGACTAGGTCAAGGTCATATAATTATTTTGCCAAAACGAAGAATAGATCAGTAAGTGATTTCATTTTAACCACAAACTGATCTATTCTCCGCTTTGTTTTTTTTTTTCTTTTTTAATTTTTTTGTGTGTTTTTTTTTGTTGTTGTTTGTTTTTGTTTTTCAAACCACAACTCAGTTCTTTACTACTATATGGATAGAAATATTAGCTCTACGTTGAACCAGATATTCTAAAAAACAAAACGGATCGTTAGAAGCATATTCATAATATTCTGTACACATAAAAGAATAATCATCATGAGGTAACACCTTCACTACTAAAAGTCTTCCTTCTTTTTCGTACTCTTGGGTCTTTTCCACAATTTCTCTTGCATTTTGTAGATTTTGAAGCTCAAAGGTGTAGGTAGCCTCCATGTCTTCATGTCCCTCTTCCTCAGGATCGGCAACCTCCATGCCTGCATATCCCTCTTCCTCTTGATTGGCAGCCTCCATGACATCATGTCCGTCTTCCTCCACATCGGTAGCCTCCATGACAGCATGTCTCTCTTCCTCCGGATCTAATGGAAACAAACGTCGAGCGGCAAAAACTAACCGTCTAACAACTGATGTTTCACCTCTTCTTTCAATTTCATTAGGAGTTAGGTAAGAGCTTGGAGTATCTTGTAAAGCAACATTTCCATTTTGATAGCAAAGTTCTTCTGATGACTCGTCGCTTTTTAATTCAGTCTCTTCATCACTTGCATCATTTTCATGTTCTTCCATTTCATTCAACAACAAATCCGTTTCTTCGTTCTCCAAATCTTCATTGTCAGAGTCTTCATTAATTTCTTGTACAAAAATATTCTCCATTACAGCTTTTTTAGAGAAAAAGATGTTATCTCTAGGAGCCATTTAGAAATTGACTATAACTCTCTGTATGATGCTACTAATTGAATGATCCACGTAACATTGTAGCCTTCTTATATACAAGGGGTTGTGGGGGGGAGGGTGTGGAGGGGGTTTGATTTTTAAACTTAGTGAAGTAGATTTATACATATTTTGACTGTAACACTGGCACCTTGTTCGAAAAGGTAGGTGTAAAGAAGATAAGGATACTCTGAGGATTTAGCTTCAAGATTTTGCATCATAAAATTTAAGGCGCATTTCTTTGAATACTCATTATGATACGTTTCACTGACATTAATAAGACATCCATCTCTTATAAAGCGAAAAGCAATGTCTGCGATCTTTCTCGCATCCTCTTTATCAAGAAGAGGGAAATAGTAAGTGAAGGAATTTGCTGGTGCTTTGAAAGGTTCATCAAGAGCTACACTAAAAGTTTTGAACATAGCTGGTGAAACACCGGAGTCTCTCTTCTCCATGTTGTTACTGTATGAAGCTGGGAAAGGAAATAAATTTATAGAACGTAGGCAAGCGTCTTATTAAAATTTTTGAAAGTGGTGGGGGAAATCTCAAGGTTATTTAAATGTAGTTTTTTTTTAAGATGAAATATTTTACTCCCCCGTATTCTCGTTTAATAGGACAAAGTGCAGTGCTGGGCAAATATTCTGAAGTTGTTGATAATTTAAATAAACTATTTTCTTCTCGATATACATATTTTTACTGTAACACTGGCACTTTGTTCAAAAAGATGGCTGTAAAGAAGATAATTAAACTCTGAGGATTTAACATGAGGATTTTGCATCATAAAATTGAATACACATTTCTTTGAATATTCATTGTGATAAGTTTCACTGATCCAAATAAGACATCGATCTCTTGCAAAACGAATAGCAATGTCAGAGATCTTTTTTGCATCGTCTTTATCAAGAAGTGGAAAATAGTATGTGAATGAATTTTCAGGTTCTTCAAAAGGTTCATCAAGAGCTGCACTAAACTCTTTGAACATTTCTAGTGAGGCTTCAGTGTCTACATCGCTTGAAGCGTCCATAGCTAAATGTTTGTTTAACACTATGTTCCACGACTTAAATACATCTTACCCCCACCCCAGTGGGGTGACGGCGACATTTTTAAGGTGACGTGTTTACTGATTAAAACATGTCAAACACTGTAGTTTTAAAAATATAATTTTGTAATTCTAAAAGATTAACTTATTGAAACCCTTGCCATGGCTTGGGAATGGCTAAAATGATTAATATAATATGACAAACTCAAAATGAGCGTGTGTATTGTGACATATTATACAAAACATTTTCCGGGGTTAAATATTAAATGATAAAACTAAATCCTTAAAACAGGTACTGCTTTATCATATAATATTCCCTCCCCCTTTAGGGTTTTACAAATTTAAGTAATTAAGGGTTGGTTTGAAATTTAGAAGAATATTTTCAAAATTGAATTAAAACACTTCAAGTCTTTAAACTGAACTTTTTAAGTTTTGACATTTTTATTTTTAAAATTTGTTAGAGATCTAATCTAGGTCAAGGTCATTTAAAATAAAAATGTTAGAACGGGGAATAGAGCAGTTTGTTGCATACACAACTGCTCTATTCCCCGCTCTTTTGTTAATGATTACTTAATGCTAATGAAACCTTACATAAAATATATTGCTACCCCTCTTAAGACATGTCTTTAAAGAATGTATGATTACTTACTTAACTAGTCTTATCTATTGTAGTTTTAAACTTATGTACTAGTTTTAAATTGTTATAATTAGGTTTCTAAGCTTTTGTTCTTACAATTGCATAATATGGCCACTGTATGCAACTGTAAGTTACAATCAGGTGATCACCTGAGTCTAATAATTGTTATGCATCGTATTTATCTTAAGAATACTTGCTATATAGACCTTTCACGGGTTCAAGCAAGTGATGACGTAACCTTTGAGTGGTGGTCATCCGAGATGAATCAATGTGTTATATAGACCTCACTTAAGGGTTTCAATACACGCAAGTGTTGGTTTAAAAATACTTGCTATATAGACCTTTCACGGGTTCAAGCAAGTGATGACGTAACCTTTGAGTGGTGGTCATCCGAGATGAATCAATGTGTTATATAGACCTCACTTAAGGGTTTCAATACACGCAAGTGTTGGTTTAAAAATACTTGCTATATAGACCTTTCACGGGTTCAAGCAAGTGATGACGTAACCTTTGAGTGGTGGTCATCCGAGATGAATCAATGTGTTATATAGACCTCACTTAAGGGTTTCAATACACGCTGCAGTCACTCGATTCAACGGTAGCCACTCCAGGAACCCTCAGCGTTGTAGTCGGGGGAGATGAGCCTTGGCGCATGTTGGTTTTGAAGTACTTGCTATATAGACCTTTCACGGGTTCAAGCAAGTGATGACGTAACCTTTAGTGGTGGTCATCCGAGATGAATCAATGTGTTATATAGACCTCACTTAAGGGTTTCAATACACGCAAGTGTTGGTTTTAAGATACTTGCTATATAGACCTTTCACGGGTTCAAGCAAGTGATGACGTAACCTTTGAGTGGTGGTCATCCGAGATGAATCAATGTGTTATATAGACCTCACTTAAGGGTTTCAATACACGCTGCAGACACTCGATTCAACGGTAGCCACTCCAGGAACCCTCAGCGTTGTAGTCGGGGGAGATGAGCCTTGGCGCATGTTGGTTTTGAAGTACTTGCTATATAGACCTTTCACGGGTTCAAGCAAGTGATGACGTAACCTTTGAATGGTGGTCATCCGAGATGAATCAATGTGTTATATAGACCTCACTTAAGGGTTTCAATACACGCAAGTGTTGGTTTTAAGATACTTGCTATATAGACCTTTCACGGGTTCAAGCAAGTGATGACGTAACCTTTGAGTGGTGGTCATCCGAGATGAATCAATGTGTTATATAGACCTCACTTAAGGGTTTCAATACACGCTGCAGACACTCGATTCAACGGTAGCCACTCCAGGAACCCTCAGCGTTGTAGTCGGGGGAGATGAGCCTTGGCGTATGTTGGTTTTGAAGTACTTGCTATATAGACCTTTCACGGGTTCAAGCAAGTGATGACGTAACCTTAGAGTGGTGGTCATCCGAGATGAATCAATGTGTTATATAGACCTCACTTAAGAGTTTCAATACACGCTGCAGTCGCTCGATTCAACTGTAGCCACTCCAGGAAACCTCAGCATTGTAGTCGTGGGGAGATGAGCCTTGGCGCGTGTTGGTTTTGAAGTACTTGCTATATAGACCTTTCACGGGTTCAAGCAAGTGATGACGTAACCTTTTTACAATGGTTTTAGAATGGTGGTCATCCGAGATGAATCAATGTGTTATATAGACCTCACTTAAGGGTTTCAATACACGCAAGTGTTGGTTTTAAAATACTTGCTATATAGACCTTTTACGGTTTCAAGCAAGCGATGACGTAACATTTGAATGGTGGTCATCCGAGATGAATCAATGTGTCATATAGACCTCACTTAAGGGTTTCAGTACACAGTGTAGGTTCCAGTATTTTAGGGATATAGGGGAAGTTTTAATGTTAGGTTGTTAATTCTTAAGCTACGCCAACATGCCATGCACACTACTCCTACACCTACACCAACCTACTACAATGGACGGGGAGAGAGGAATGGTGTTCAGTGTATAGCTTCTCACCCTTATATAGACGAAATGGTGGAGGGGGGTTCGTTGTCTTAAATTTTAACGCTTCGTAACAATTGCAAATAAAACAATTTATGTGTTGTTCTGGATGTCTCATTTTTTCACTACTTATATAAACTTGTGAAAAATATCGTAACATTATTAATCTACCTGCTATGTGTTTGTAAAATGATTGTAAGTTTTTGGATGTTATATTAGCAATTGTAAAGTAATACACTTAATACCACATTATTTAACATTGAGTAATATTAAATGTTTTGTTTTTACATTACTGATTTCTTGTTACTTGTTTATAACGCCAAAAACTAGATTATCTAAAAATACGCTGACTTGGGTTTTAACCTCAAACTAGTGTGTTTCCTGTTTTTCGAGCCTCTTTAAAGATCGTTTAAGCATTTAACCACCGAATTATTATTTTAGGCAAATAATTGCTTTATATATCTACACAGATTTAAGCAAGCAAGCATTCATTTAATGAAATTAGTTATCTAAGTCCAAACAATAGTGTGATTACAAAATATTAAGAGTAAAATTTCATATATGTTTTAATGCGTTGTTTACGTACGGTATTGATGTTATAAACATAGAGGAAAAGTTTTCAGTTGTCTAGATTTAAGATGACTCGCTTACCATAAAAATTTAAAACTATTTTTTGGTTTAAAAATACTTGCTATATAGACCTTTCACGGGTTCAAGCAAGTGATGACGTAACCTTTGAGTGGTGGTCATCCGAGATGAATCAATGTGTTATATAGACCTCACTTAAGGGTTTCAATACACGCTGCAGTCACTCGATTCAACGGTAGCCACTCCAGGAACCCTCAGCGTTGTAGTCGGGGGAGATGAGCCTTGGCGCATGTTGGTTTTGAAGTACTTGCTATATAGACCTTTCACGGGTTCAAGCAAGTGATGACGTAACCTTTAGTGGTGGTCATCCGAGATGAATCAATGTGTTATATAGACCTCACTTAAGGGTTTCAATACACGCAAGTGTTGGTTTTAAGATACTTGCTATATAGACCTTTCACGGGTTCAAGCAAGTGATGACGTAACCTTTGAGTGGTGGTCATCCGAGATGAATCAATGTGTTATATAGACCTCACTTAAGGGTTTCAATACACGCTGCAGACACTCGATTCAACGGTAGCCACTCCAGGAACCCTCAGCGTTGTAGTCGGGGGAGATGAGCCTTGGCGCATGTTGGTTTTGAAGTACTTGCTATATAGACCTTTCACGGGTTCAAGCAAGTGATGACGTAACCTTTGAATGGTGGTCATCCGAGATGAATCAATGTGTTATATAGACCTCACTTAAGGGTTTCAATACACGCAAGTGTTGGTTTTAAGATACTTGCTATATAGACCTTTCACGGGTTCAAGCAAGTGATGACGTAACCTTTGAGTGGTGGTCATCCGAGATGAATCAATGTGTTATATAGACCTCACTTAAGGGTTTCAATACACGCTGCAGACACTCGATTCAACGGTAGCCACTCCAGGAACCCTCAGCGTTGTAGTCGGGGGAGATGAGCCTTGGCGTATGTTGGTTTTGAAGTACTTGCTATATAGACCTTTCACGGGTTCAAGCAAGTGATGACGTAACCTTAGAGTGGTGGTCATCCGAGATGAATCAATGTGTTATATAGACCTCACTTAAGGGTTTCAATACACGCTGCAGTCGCTCGATTCAACTGTAGCCACTCCAGGAAACCTCAGCATTGTAGTCGTGGGGAGATGAGCCTTGGCGCGTGTTGGTTTTGAAGTACTTGCTATATAGACCTTTCACGGGTTCAAGCAAGTGATGACGTAACCTTTTTACAATGGTTTTAGAATGGTGGTCATCCGAGATGAATCAATGTGTTATATAGACCTCACTTAAGGGTTTCAATACACGCAAGTGTTGGTTTTAAAATACTTGCTATATAGACCTTTTACGGTTTCAAGCAAGCGATGACGTAACCTTTGAATGGTGGTCATCCGAGATGAATCAATGTGTCATATAGACCTCACTTAAGGGTTTCAGTACACAGTGTAGGTTCCAGTATTTTAGGGATATAGGGGAAGTTTTAATGTTAGGTTGTTAATTCTTAAGCTACGCCAACATGCCATGCACACTACTCCTACACCTACACCAACCTACTACAATGGACGGGGAGAGAGGAATGGTGTTCAGTGTATAGCTTCTCACCCTTATATAGACGAAATGGTGGAGGGGGGTTCGTTGTCTTAAATTTTAACGCTTCGTAACAATTGCAAATAAAACAATTTATGTGTTGTTCTGGATGTCTCATTTTTTCACTACTTATATAAACTTGTGAAAAATATCGTAACATTATTAATCTACCTGCTATGTGTTTGTAAAATGATTGTAAGTTTTTGGATGTTATATTAGCAATTGTAAAGTAATACACTTAATACCACATTATTTAACATTGAGTAATATTAAATGTTTTGTTTTTACATTACTGATTTCTTGTTACTTGTTTATAACGCCAAAAACTAGATTATCTAAAAATACGCTGACTTGGGTTTTAACCTCAAACTAGTGTGTTTCCTGTTTTTCGAGCCTCTTTAAAGATCGTTTAAGCATTTAACCACCGAATTATTATTTTAGGCAAATAATTGCTTTATATATCTACACAGATTTAAGCAAGCAAGCATTCATTTAATGAAATTAGTTATCTAAGTCCAAACAATAGTGTGATTACAAAATATTAAGAGTAAAATTTCATATATGTTTTAATGCGTTGTTTACGTACGGTATTGATGTTATAAACATAGAGGAAAAGTTTTCAGTTGTCTAGATTTAAGATGACTCGCTTACCATAAAAATTTAAAACTATAGTAATTTGAAAATTAAAATTTTGTTATTTGTAAAATTATTAACTTATTGAAACCCTTGCCATGGCTTGGGAATGGCTAAAATGTTTAATATAATATGACGAACTCAACATGAACGTAGGTGATGTCGCATATTGTACTAAACATTTTCCGGGGTTAAATATTAAGTGATAAAAACTAGATCCTTATTACAGGTACTGTTTTATCATATAATATCCCCTCCCCCTTTGGGTTTAAAAGATTTTAGTAATTTAGGTTTGGGTACAATTTGGAAGAATAATTTCAAATTACCTTTCAACACTACAGGCCTTTAAAGAAAACTTATCAAACTTCTTTCCACACCATCTTTGATATTTGTTTATCATACACAAGACACCATTTTCCGTTAGGAATATGGCGACTCATGTCCCTTGGCAATGGAACTTGATATAGCTTTCCTTTACATACAAAGATGGGCATGCCATCTTTGTACCGTAACAGCCTATAGGTATCAGCGGTCGGTAATTTGTGGACTCGGATTTTTTGGATTTCCTTTCGCCCGCGGTGTTTCTCGACTTTCGATTTCGGCTTACTGCTTTCGGTTACTAGTTCGTCAGTTTGTGTGGACACTGTGTTACAGCTGGTTCGCGATCGCGGTTCATCCTTCATTAATTTAAAAAGAAATTTTTCCAGGACTTTGATTTTGGATTTTGTTTCCTCCAACGATTTTAAAGTTTCAGGATCAATGCTTGCAACACGGGTTGCAGGCACTGATCCTTTAGGAGGCGACGCGGGCGTGGCTTTTTTTCGCAAATTTTGAGCGTTGTGTTGGGCGCAAACAGTTAGCCCTCACACACAACGCTTTTCACACGGCTGTCCTTTCTTATCACCTCTCTTGATCTCCACCTTGCACTTTGGACGTCCGTGTTTCAGGGGAATCAGTATCGCGGATGATTTTACCGGTTTTTTCGTTTCCGACGTGGGAGCTGGCGCGCGCGAATCAGCTACGGACGGTGTTAAAGTGGGATTGTCTGAACTCGCGGGCAAGGTGGTTTCGCAAGAATTAGCCACAAACATCGCGCACTCGTCGTCGGTGAGGTCTAGTCCAAGTTCTTTTAAAATGTCCCGCTGAATCAAATTGCCGACACTAACACTCTCGGTAGATTCCGGTAGGTTTTCACTGGTTTCCACTGGAGCAGTGATAACTGGCGGTTGATCAGTTGAAACTTGAGCTGGGCGAGGCGATGATTCAGGAATCTCGGGAAGTCTCCTGGAGCTGGTGGCGTCCACTTGCAGCTGAGCAGGACGGGGAGGTGGAGAAATTATTGTAGGTCTGGTAGGCTTCCTGGCACAAACGGTGGTTTCAGAAGATGGGGCGACCGATGAAACAGATTCCATTTTAAGTTTTAAAGATTAAATTTGAAACTTTAAACAGATATTAGAAATAAAGTTGATTATTAAAAACTGAGGTTTTAAAATGAATTTAAAACTTTTGAGTTTTCAAATATAAATGAAAATTTAAAAACTGAGTTTTACGATGAAAGTTTATAGACTTAGAAGACGTTTTGGGATAATCGTCTACGAAGCAAATGCGTCTCAGCAGGAGGTTGAGCAAAGACTGCTTGTAATAGTGTAGATGCGGCCTTTATATGCGCAAATGCCTCACAAGGACGTTCGACCAGTACAATAGTTGTACTTAAAACGCCGACCAGGAATAAGGAATTGAATTGAATTGAGTTGGGCGTGCCTCGGCCGGGTCTGCAGTTGCAGTATAAACCGGTCATTAATGCGTGCGCTGACCTTCAGTCAGTGCATTGCCGCTGCTCAAGACGCGCCGAACCAGACGTCCGGGTTCGCTGCACAATGGTCCAGTCAAGGTTTATTGAAGGTAATCAAATGCATTTTGCTTCCTTACTTTACTGAAATTTTCATTTTGTGAACCAACCTAAGTTTTCTAATTTTAAAACCATGTTCGTTGAAATATAAACAAATATTGAATACTGCAATATACAATGTTTCAAACTATATATCTAATTGTGCGATGAGCAAAGACAGTGGTTAAGTTTCAGAATTATAAACACGCTTTGCGTCAAACAAACCTTACAAACTAAACTCCGTTTAAGCCTAAAGTTAAATATAGCTTCATTTTCTTATTAAAAGTGAAAATTAACTACTGCTAGTATTCTGTTGGTGGGGGAAATAATATAAGACAATAACTGTCGTACAATATACGCATTGTAACCGGAGTCATTGCAAGGAACACGATTGTTTATGTCTTGTGTAACATGGATTTACCCGTTCAATCTAATACGGTTTCTTCAACAACAAGTTCAGATACTTGTATTCAAGATTTAAATACAACCGTATCAAATGATGCAATTCAAGTGCCTGTTGTCGACAGCTCTACCAGCAGTGACACACAAGCAATAATGTTATCTTTATTAGGATTAGACTAGCAACTCATGAACAAAAAGTGGGGGTAACACAACTAACCAAAATTATACTTGTAACAAAGGACCCCCAAACATCTCTGGAATTATTCAGTCGCCTTTCAGCTCCAACCGAGTGAACATCCAACTCAGCAGAACTATTCAATCATGGCTTTCATAAAAATTAACTGCGTTCATTACAAAACAGTTTATTTAGCAACTTACCACGACCTGGCATTATTCACCAACGATTTGGCTCACCTATTGGAGAACGGCTATAGCGTGACTTTGGATCTCTACGCATCAAACCACTCCACGGAAGACAACGTTTTAAACTTCATGACAACCGTCGACAAGAAAGACAACAACTCTAACATCGGCTCGCCATCTTCACAATCCGCACCTGTAAAAACTGAAAACTACCACGCCTTGTAAACATATCATAATAAAACACAATTACTACTATCTCGCATTCGGTTCTACCAATGCGAGGTAGCTACTTTTTAAAAACCCCTCAATACGTCCTTGACCCATATCACAACCTCACTCAACAATCGTGACGTCACCACTCACCATCACCCCATTACACTCACACCAATACAAATCACACTACGTCACAGAGCCAGCTCCGCTAAATAACCCCTACTCTGCAACATTTAAAAAATATCCTTAGATCTTTAATTACGATATAAAGTCAAAACTTGATCCAATTTATAGTTTTGTTTACACTTTTCATCATGTGTTTCCCAAAATTATATTTCATTGCTAAGGATGAGTTTTCAGAAAGTAAAATGTACCATATTTTTTTATTTTTTTATTTTTTTTTAATTAAAACACAATCAGTCAAACCACTAATTTAAGACGTTTATTTGATATCTTATTCCTAGAATTATCCTTAAAAAAAGAATAAAACTATAAGAAAGAGTATACTCCCTACAGTGGTAGGGTCAGACATAACGTTATTAGTATAATTTAATTCGTTATTTCATGAGAATTATAATGATATGTAACACTCAAGACTTCATTGACTTATATTTAAAACTACACGCCAAAATTGATGCTAAGGCAGTCATGTGCAATATTTTAAAATGGATTTGACAGCTGAAATTCAGTAGCATCTGGTGACGTGATCAAAAATGAATGCGGAACCAAGTTTTTGTAGGCCCCAGCTCAGATCAAGCAGGTGATTGTCCTAATCACTGGACAAAGCCATTTCAGAACCCTGTACCCTCTTGGCATCATTAATGATAAGCAGGAGAGTAGAATCTGTCATTAGTCTAAGGAGACTGCCTCGCAAATTATTCTGGATTGTGAGAGACTTGAGGAGTAGTTAGATTTGGTTACTTCTGGCTCAGGGCACATGCTCCGGAAGCCACGTGCCGGGGCACACAGCTTCCGGTCGTATATCAAATGAGGGGTGAGGAGGTGGGGTGAGCGTTTGAAGTAGATTTGCGCATAAATTAAAAGTTAGTTGAAAACTGAAATTCAACAGTTTGGGGTTGAACCAAATATGCGCATAAATTAACCGGGT
The DNA here is from genome assembly GCA_030545055.2 of Neoaliturus tenellus. Classification (NCBI taxonomy): domain Eukaryota; kingdom Metazoa; phylum Arthropoda; class Insecta; order Hemiptera; family Cicadellidae; genus Neoaliturus; species Neoaliturus tenellus. The sequence goes on along the minus strand of CM061535.1, from coordinate 74,582,214 downwards.
TCAACTAAAACTTCGCATAAATTAAAAGTTAGTTCAAAACTAAAATTCAACAGTCCAACAAAAGTAGAAGTTAGTTGAAAAAGGAGAGGGGATAATTGCTTCAAGGTCATCCGGAGGAAGTTTTAAAAAAGACTGAACTTCTAAGAGTTCATTCTAACGTCGATCGTCGTACAGGTCAGTCGAAACCGACGAGCGACCGAAGAATAGCTTCAAGATCATTCCTCGCCGTCGAAGATACATCCGAAACTTGGACGGGGTTCTGTGGATTCGGTGAAGGCGAAGTTCTCGGAGGATTCTAACTCGGGTGAGTAGTAGACGATATTTCGTGAACTTGTACTTGTTCTTGGTTTGTATCCATCTTCGTGTAGTGTGTAATTCAGAGCGGAGTAGTTGTCGGTCGAAGGGCGTACAGAAGAATGAAACAGGAATTGCCGTGAGCGCGCTTATATAAAGAATGGTGGGGGTAAAATATGAAAACCTGCTGAACACAGTCGATAGGTGTAACAAGTTCGAAGTTGTGGAAACGTAACATCGAACGCAAAATGTTGTGAATAACATTATCATCAACGTGAACCTGCGAAGTTCTAGCAGAGTATAACGGGTTAAAACTTAATTTCTTCCTCACTTTTGTTAAATTTGTTTTAGTCTTTGAAACCGATGGTTTGGAATTATTTCGTAATATATGTTGTGTCCGCAAAAGTTTCAATTTCAAACATTGCGTATCCATCGCAAGAAATATGTCAGACGTGTAGAAGTGAGAATAAGACAGATGAATGAGTTATAACGTCGAGCACGCGAAGGTGATTCAAACAGGACGACATGTGCTAATGTAAATGAAATTTCAGGTTAGTAGCAATTAGACTTGTATAATGAAGTTGGCGAAACGTATATATAATGAGTAGGAAGGATGCGAACAACACAAATGCGAGTTAATTAATGGTCGTGGAGCGATGAACAATCCTCTTTTATAACGGTTATCGCGTAAGAAGATCAGTTCCGCATGAGCGCCCAAGTGGAACCTCCCGTGTTCACTCAAGCGGAACCCCCCCCCCCCCCGTGACTAATGAAGCGGAACCCCCCCCCATGAAAAATGGAGATTAAATCCCCCCCGGTGACTAATGAAGCGGAACCCCCCCCCATAAAAAATGGAGATTAAATCCCCCCCCCCCGGTGACTAATGAAGCGGAACCCCCCCCCCCCGGTGTTCACTCAAGCGGAACCCCACCGGGTCGATAACCGGTCAATGGCCGGTCACGAACCCCATCTAATTACCACACTTCACATCCCATGCCAGCCATGAACTGCTATTGTTTAAATGAAACAGAATTAAACATGGCAGCCACCATGGAAAATTCTAACCTCAAACCTTGGTTTTACGTCACTGCGCATGCGCCGCTCCCACTCCTTCGTTTCATTTTTATGCTGCTATGACTTGTACTGGAGTGAGCCAACTTCACGCTACTGCGCCTAGTCCTGTATTACTCACTTTAGCGCTACTGCGAATGCGCCTAGTCCTGTATTACTCACTTTAGCGCTGCTGCGAATGCAACGAGTTCTCCGGATCGGAATCACTCCACGCTATTGCGCATGCGCCGAGTCCTGTATTACTCAATTTAGCTCTACTGTGCACGGAAAGTTCTAACCTCAAACCTTGGATTTTACGTCGCTGCGCATGCACCGCTCCCACTCCTTCGTTTCATTTTTATGCTGCTATGACTTGTACTGGAGTGAGCCAACTTCACGCTACTGCGCCTAGTCCTGTATTACTCACTTTAGCGCTACTGCGAATGCGCCTAGTCCTGTATTACTCACTTTAGCGCTGCTGCGAATGCAACGAGTTCTCCGGATCGGAATCACTCCACGCTATTGCGCATGCGCCGAGTCCTGTATTACTCAATTTAGCTCTACTGTGCACGGAAAGTTCTAACCTCAAACCTTGGATTTTACGTCGCTGCGCATGCGCCACCCCCACTCCTTCGTTCCATTTTTACGCCGCTGTGAACTGGAGTGGATTGAAGACCGTACTGGACTGAAACAATTCCCCCACCACTGCATTAATTACTCCCACCACTCGAAAACCCGAGGAGCGATACGAGCCCAATTTTCGCGTCAGTCGTCAACGAGTTTTCATAGCGAAAAGTCGTTGGCGACTCGGTAAGAGGTTCAAATATATAGTAGGCCTATATATATTTGAACTTCTTATACTACGTTGCGTTCTTTAATGCAATGTGGTATGTGTGTGTGTGTGTGTGTGTGTGTGTGTGTGTGTGTGTGTGTGTGTGTGTGTGTGTGTGTGTGTGTGTGTGTGTAAATATTAGTTGTAAGTTGCACTTAATTTAAGAATTAATTTGCGCATTGCGATGTTAGTTATAAGTTGTGTTTAGCGTTAAGGTGTATTAATTTTAAGAATAATGATGGTATTTGGTTGTGTTGAATTATTTGATATTTAATAATGATGTGTTGTTAGTTTTAAGTGTTGGTATTAATAATTAATGTTGTTGTTTTGCCTTTCAGCTAGATGATAGGGGGTAGATTAAATGTAAATTCAGAAGTTCGGTTGAACTTCACTTAGAAGGGGTGGGACATCCGCAAATTGTAGGTAGCGGACTAGGTTTTTGCATTTTGTTTAGGAATATGATGGGTGGGATTAGTTGGGTGGGTGTTAGAGTTGCGTTTCTGCATTAGCTGTTCCAGTTTCCCTTCGAATTCACGGTTACGGATGGACCCGGACCGGCCCGTTACGGATGGACCCGGACGGGCCAAACAAAATTGCGTCGATGTCCCTCGCAGAACGTAACTAGTGGGTTGGGAGTGGGAACCGTTAGGCAAACAGGGTGGTGGGAACAGTTACTACTGTTCCCATCACCTTGGTTCTTTATAAGTCTTGAATGAACTTGACCCACTTTCGGAAGGGTCAATGACCGACCCCCCCCCCCCGTGTTCACCCAAGCGGAACCCCCCCCCCCCCGTGTTCACCCAAGCGGAACCACCCCCCCCCCCGAAAATTAAAATGCCTATAACTCGATAATGGATTAACGGATTAGGACAAGCGATACATCATTGAAAAGGTCTATGTAAGACGAACATTTTAGTTAAAGAAGAATTTAGTCATCTTATTTTAGTCAAAAGTTATGCGAATTATTTGAAATAAATACCCCCTCTCTTTCCTTCCCTCCCACCTTCCCCCACTTAACGGTTGTTAACCCTTCTCATTAGCATACCGTTATAAAAGACGTATCGACCACGGCTAACGTTTCATTCTGATTCCAGACGTTACGCTGCGAACTGCGAACAGAACTACCACGATGTCATCCCTGCCGACTACAACTTCCACTACAGCCTGCTCTTCTATTACAAGTTCAACTTCTACTTTTACTACCGCTTCAACTCCAGTCAAGAAAACTCTTCGCTTGAAAAATGCTCCCGATTGGTATAAGAAGCAACTAGACTCGAAACCTTCAACTTCTGGAGCTCCTCTTCCCCCGGCCAACAATACCATACGTCGCAGCATATTTTCACCGCCTTCGTCTTCAAATGACTCCACACCGCCTTCAACTAACATGCCGCCACCGCAGAAGCCAGCTCCTCGTCCTAATACCCCTTCATTTGAAACCTTGCTTCATTGTCTTAGTACACCAGTCATTCCACTGTCACCATTGCCTCCTACCCCACCACTTACTATTCCTAAAGATCACGCCTATCCTAAAAATAAATCTCCTAAGTCTGCTCCTTCAGAGCGTTTCCAATTATTAAAAGAAGAGCGTCGTAGGGCATTTAGCCGTCCCACTACTTGCCCTGAAGTGCTCGCTAGGGGAATTAAGAAAGGATCAGCTTGTGGTAGGAAATGTGTTAAGAACGAACGTTTCTGCCGTGTACATATCGTAAAACATCTTTCCGAACCACAACTGACAGAAATCCCCACTGTTGAAGACGATCCTGAAATAATATCCGTCAGAGGAGAGAGGCTTAAGAAAGGTTTGAGATATTTTTTTCTAAGTGTTGTTGACCACCAACACATATTGGCAAAATGTAACGGCAATAAATATAAAATTAAGGTTCCTGACAATTTGTGTAAAGAGAAGAGACTTAACAATTTAAGTTCTCAAGACTTTCTCCTCAGGGATAAAAAGGATCGTATTACAAGGTGGGGACGTAAACAGTAAATTCACATAGTTTTTCCAAATTTTGCTAAAAAAAAAATAATGGGGGAGAAACACAATGCGTTATAGCGTTGTGTTTCTCCCCCATTATTTTTTAACACTCTAAGTCTCGTGACCTACTTTTCTAAGGTCGTTGTACAGTTATATGACCTGTCTGACTTGCATTGTTTGCTAGTGTAGCTTCATATAGCGTGCAAAGAATGGTTCCTAATGAAATCTCATCAGCATTCAAAGACAGAGACTGTTGTTTTGCAAGTTAATTAGTCTTGAAATAATGAAGTAGGAAACGTATATGTAATGAGTAGGAAAGATGTGAACACCGCAAATGCGAGTAAATGTCGTGGTCGCGGCGTGATGAACATTTGTCTTCATTATCAAACAACGACTATCTCGTGAGAATATCTGTTCCGCATGAGCACTCAAGTGGAACCCCTCGTGTTCACTCAAGCGGAACCCCCCTCCGGAAAATTAAAATGCCTATAACTCGATAATGGATTGACGGATTAGGACAAGCGATACATCATTGAAAAGGTCTATGAAAGACGAACATTTTAGTAAAAGAAGAATATAGCTATCTTATTTTAGTCAAAAGTTATGCGAATTATTTGAAATAAATACCCCCTCTCTTTCCTTCCCTCCCACCTTCCCCCACTTAACGGCTGTTAACCCATCTCATTAGCATACCGTTATAAAAGCAAAGCGAGCGTTGTTCACTCCTTCATTCTACTTTCACGCGCCACACTTGTTGTTTCGTCTCTGCCGTTATTATTTGCTTTAAAATGCTTCCTCACCATAGTGAAAACTTCAATCCTTCAGAAATTGCTGATGTTTTTCAACAACTTGAAGAAGATGTGATAGATTATTATGATAGTAGCAGTGACAATGAAAATGATAGTAGCAGTGACAGTGACATCGTGGAATAGCCTCTGGATCACCTAATATAAATCAAAAGGTTTAAATTACCTGGATTGTCGCCAAGTGATCCTGTGAAATGGTTGTAACTACCATTGGTTTCGAACCTCTGTAGGGTTCATTTTCAAGTTAATAAAAACATCAAGCGCCAATATCTTGTTCACAAAAACATGGAACAATCGTCATAGTTCGGTAAAAAAAAAAAACACAAAACACAACACACACGACACGAAGACATTAATTTTAAAAAACTGGCCAGTAGAGAAAACGAGCAAGCGAGTCGTCGCCGGCGGATGGTGAGTCATGACTGCACGACAATGTGCGCCGCATGCCGATGTTCGACGTCACACGCCCCTCCTCCCCCTCTGTTCCTTATCAGGACCTTTTCTCTCACTTCCGCTATCGTTTAGTATTTCTATTGCGGTATTATATATTATGTTGGATTCAAAAGACAATTTATCATTCAACAAGTTTTGAGGGTTTGTTTTAGATGCTCTATATATCTCGAATTCTTCTATTGTATTCATTTGGTGGCCTTTCCTGCAAAAATGGAGGATTTCTAAATTTTTATCGATGTTTGTATAATTATGTTTGGAGTCTATTAAATGATTGGCAAAGGCAGACTTGGTGGATTTTTTCGGGATATGCTCTTTAAATCGTGTTTCAAATGATCGGGATGTTTGTCCAATATAAAAGCTCTGGCAATCATCACAATTAAGTTTATAAATACCAGTCCTATCAGTGTCGTTTGGCTTCGGTTTATCATTGTTTTTTAAGAGAGATGACAATTTGTTTGACGTTCTGAATGACACTATGACGTTGTTTTTGGCCATCTCAGATCTTAGGGTGTGATTTAAAGAGGTTCCATATTCGGCGCAAACATATTTTTTATCGCTGGTCAAAGCATTCTTCTCAGTTTTATTCTTATGTTTGTTTATCAGCTTATCTACTATTGAGCTTTTGTATCCGTTGGCAACAGCAATGTATTTAATTATATTTAACTCTTCATTGTAACTGTCTTGACTGAGGGGAAGTGATAATAAACGGTGGACGAAACTATTATAAGCTGCCATTTTTTGACTGTGAGGATGATGAGACGTTGAATGAATGGTTTGATCAGTTGTAGTGGGCTTCCTAAAAATACTAAAAATTAACTGTTCATCATTTTTTGTTATGGTCAGATCTAAAAAGTTTAATTTATTGTCGATCTCTTCTTCCAAAGTGAATTTAATCTTGTTGTGAATAGAATTGAGATAAGAGCCTAAAAGTTTTAACTGCCTATTGTTTCCATTAAAAAGGACAATGGTATCGTCAACGTAACGATAGTAAAATAGTATTTTGTTTCTGTGTTTGTTCGTTTGTTCACATCAGACCAAAGATAATCATTTTCTAATTTATTTAAAAACAGTTCTGTAAGCACGCTTGATAATGGCGAACCCATGGCCATTCCTTCTCTTTGTATGTAGTAATTATTTTCAAAAGTAAAATAATTTTGTTTTAGGACAGTGCCAGTTAGTTCTAATAACTCATCTTTAGCTTTGGATGTTAGGGACGAGTTTTTATCAAGATTGTCTTTTAATATTTTCATTGTCTCATCAATGGGCACATTTGTAAATAAGTTGACTATGTCAAACGAAGCTAAAGTGTGACGTGAACATAACTTAATATTTGAAATTTGCTCAACCAGTTCTAACGTGTTTTTAATGCTATGGTTATTTTCTAACTTGGTTTCCAGTCTAATAATTTTATCTAATTTCTTAGCAACCTTGTAAGCAGGGGAAGGAGTAAAATTAACTAAAGGTCTGATGGGGATGTTTGTCTTATGTATCTTAGGTAATCCTCTCAAAACTGGAGCACCAGGGTTAGTAACTTTGAGATATCTAATCTCTTCAGATGTAAAGAGTTCAGTGCTTGAAGAAATTAGTTTATTAATTTCTTTGGAAAATTTATTTGTAGGATTTTTATTTAACATATCAATGTTGTTACCATTAATAAAGTCCTTTACTTTGTTGACATAGTCCGTTTTGTTTAAAATTACAACACAATTTCCCTTATCAGCTTTGCAGATAACAGCATTATTTTCTATGAGTTTGTTTCTAATGTTAATGGCGACTGATTTAAGGGATTTATACTTTAACAAATATGATGTTCTGGGAGTGGGATTATTAACAACCTTCTTTGTTTTGTTCGTTATCATAACTCTAGTTGTGTCACGGGCTTCATTAGATTTAAGGCATTTAACAGCAGTCTCAGCATTGAATAATTCAGTGACTAAACTATGTCTCTTGTTGTTAGGGAAATTAAAGTTCAATCCTTTACTTAGCAGATTCATTTCAGATTCATTAAATTCAATGCTAGTTTTGTTTATTACTCTATTGTGGAATTTCTGGTTGCAGGTTATGATATCTTGTTGCAATTGAGTTGAAATGAGGGAATCTAACTTTTTTTTTTGAGTTTTCTTTTTACTAAGAATCTTTCTGTTAATTTGAGTTTCTAGGTCGTTAAATGTATTAGTGAGCTGGGATGGGTGTAGTCCATTCAAAAGTAATAGGTGTTTTTTCAAGAGCAATTTGTTTAACATGCATTTTTTGCCATACAAAGTCTTGATTTCGTTTTTAATCCAGCTTTTTTCTGCAACTTTCTTAGCAATGTTTGCTGCTCTAGATTTATTTCTAATTTTGACAGACACGTATTTAGGGACCAGCCCATATTCAAGACACTGCTTGTTAAAATTAATATTTTCGATGGTTTTGAAGAGTTTGAGCTTGATGTTTTTATAGTTGTAGGCTAATTTGGCCTGGCAAGCCTCCAATTTCATCGTGGAATAGCCTCTGGATCACCTAATATAAATCAAAAGGTTTAAATTACCTGGATTGTCGCCAAGTGATCCTGTGAAATGGTTGTAACTACCATTGGTTTCGAACCTCTGTAGGGTTCATTTTCAAGTTAATAAAAACATCAAGCGCCAATATCTTGTTCACAAAAACATGGAACAATCGTCATAGTTCGGTAAAAAAAAAAAAAAAAACACAAAACACAACACACACGACACGAAGACATTAATTTTAAAAAACTGGCCAGTAGAGAAAACGAGCAAGCGAGTCGTCGCCGGCGGATGGTGAGTCATGACTGCACGACAATGTGCACCGCATGCCGATGTTCGACGTCACACGCCCCTCCTCCCCCTCTGTTCCTTATCAGGACCTTTTCTCTCACTTCCGCTATCGTTCATCCAAACATCCAAAGCTAAAGATATTCAAAGCTAAAGATATCCAAAGCTAAAGATGAGTTATTAGAAGTAACTGGCACTGTCCTAAAACAAAATTATTTTACTTTTGAAAATAATTACTACATACAAAGAGAAGGAATGGCCATGGGTTCGCCATTATCAAGCGTGCTTACAGAACTGTTTTTAAATAAATTAGAAAATGATTATCTTTGGTCTGATGTGAACAAACACAGAAACAAAATACTATTTTACTATCGTTACGTTGACGATACCATTGTCCTTTTTAATGGAAACAATAGGCAGTTAAAACTTTTAGGCTCTTATCTCAATTCTATTCACAACAAGATTAAATTCACTTTGGAAGAAGAGATCGACAATAAATTAAACTTTTTAGATCTGACCATAACAAAAAATGATGAACAGTTAATTTTTAGTATTTTTAGGAAGCCCACTACAACTGATCAAACCATTCATTCAACGTCTCATCATCCTCACAGTCAAAAAATGGCAGCTTATAATAGTTTCGTCCACCGTTTATTATCACTTCCCCTCAGTCAAGACAGTTACAATGAAGAGTTAAATATAATTAAATACATTGCTGTTGCCAACGGATACAAAAGCTCAATAGTAGATAAGCTGATAAACAAACATAAGAATAAAACTGAGAAGAATGCTTTGACCAGCGATAAAAAATATGTTTGTGCCGAATATGGAACCTCTTTAAATCACACCCTAAGATCTGAGATGGCCAAAAACAACGTCATAGTGTCATTCAGAACGTCAAACAAATTGTCATCTCTCTTAAAAAACAATGATAAACCGAAGCCAAACGACACTGATAGGACTGGTATTTATAAACTTAATTGTGATGATTGCCAGAGCTTTTATATTGGACAAACATCCCGATCATTTGAAACACGATTTAAAGAGCATATCCCGAAAAAATCCACCAAGTCTGCCTTTGCCAATCATTTAATAGACTCCAAACATAATTATACAAACATCGATAAAAATTTAGAAATCCTCCATTTTTGCAGGAAAGGCCACCAAATGAATACAATAGAAGAATTCGAGATATATAGAGCATCTAAAACAAACCCTCAAAACTTGTTGAATGATAAATTGTCTTTTGAATCCAACATAATATATAATACCGCAATAGAAATACTAAACGATAGCGGAAGTGAGAGAAAAGGTCCTGATAAGGAACAGAGGGGGAGGAGGGGCGTGTGACGTCGAACATCGGCATGCGGCGCACATTGTCGTGCAGTCATGACTCACCATCCGCCGGCGACGACTCGCTTGCTCGTTTTCTCTACTGGCCAGTTTTTTAAAATTAATGTCTTCGTGTCGTGTGTGTTGTGTTTTGTGTTTTTTTTTTTTTTTTTTTTTACCGAACTATGACGATTGTTCCATGTTTTTGTGAACAAGATATTGGCGCTTGATGTTTTTATTAACTTGAAAATGAACCCTACAGAGGTTCGAAACCAATGGTAGTTACAACCATTTCACAGGATCACTTGGCGACAATCCAGGTAATTTAAACCTTTTGAGTGACAGTGAAGATGACGGTGAAGATGTAATTGAACTTGATAAACAAATGAGACCAATCTACATCGATGAACAGTTTCCTTTTGATACAATAGAAAGATTTATTACGGAGGCACACAAATGGCTAAATTTAGGATTCAATGTTATAATTGGTTCAGCTATTGTGTATAATGACAGTAGGTTCTTCTGTGTAACACCAAATACTAGAGAACGTATGTTAACTTGGCAGGATGATATTATGAAGTGTTATGAGCTCGAAGTTAGCATTGGTGGCTACTTTGTCGCACAAGTGGTCTAATAACCACATTACCCTTCCCTCACCCCCACCCTATCCCTTCCCAATCCTTTTTCCTTCCCCCTTTCCATTTTTAAAACTTATAAAAGGCGGACTATGAACCTCCATATTTTTATAAGTCTTATAAATTGAGAGTTTTGTCATTAGTAAGTCAGCATTTGTTGGAGCTACATGTATGGTTAATAATGTCTCCTAGTGTGGCCGCCGGTAGCCTTGTGGCTACCTGCATGGGCCTGAGAAGCAATGCCCTAGGCACAATTAATTGCGAGGAATATCCGCAAAATATTAAACGCCCGCAAACCCCTGACAAGGCAAGCCATCTTTGATGAGTATTGATCCTACATATAAATCTATTAATTCCGACTAGGGACATTTTATTGTGAGAAACAAGTTATTAAGATAATTTACTGGCCTGATAAGAAGGGTGAACACTAGATAATGAATATGCTTAAATAATTAAATACATCATTGCCGTAAATTTAGAAAAGTATTGGTTAGCCTACTCCCCCAGATAGATTCCCCCCAAAGTTGGAAAGTACTCACAGAACCTTCATGCTGCGGCTGCCCGGCCCTCCGGCGACTGAGACTGAGTCCTAGCTCGTTTAGCTTACCTGCCGGCTTCTGCGCATGCGCGGGCGATGTCTCCAGTCCTATTGTGTGCAGCACCGGTCCTCCGGGGTGATAATACTATGGGGTGATCCCTCAGGTTCCCCCCCCCCTCCCCCCAAGCAGCAAAGGGGAAGAGAAGGTGTGAGGTTGATCTGTAAACTGGTTAATTGTATTAAATATAAATGACCTGCAAAATTTTTTAGCTTTCCCAAGTCGGATAATCTATCAATTTAATTACATATTTAATTTTATTTTTTTTTTTATATATTTATATATATATATATATATATATATATATATATATATATATATATATGTATTATCTTAATCAATAAATAAGTGAATCTATATAAATATATTTGGTTCAAAAAATAACATTAATTTAAGGCTTCATGCATGCATACTTCTTAAATATATATTTTACAAGATCTTTTCATATTCTTTTCTCATAGGGTTTTGGTATCTTGTTTGTAATAACCCATAGAGATTTCCTTAATTAATAACTTAATCTAAATGCCGGTTTGAGGTGAATGTGTTCTATTGTGTGTGTGTTTGTGTGTGTGTGTGTGTGTGTGTGTGTGTGGTGTAATGGCATGTTGCATCAAAATATAAGCTTGTATTTTGATGAAACAATCCGCTCTTCCCCACTGGCATTAGTCATGAATTTATGTGTTAAAATTGAAAAAAAAAATACAAAAAATGTAGCACATAAATCCATGATTGAATGAAAATTTAAAAAATTAAATTTTTTGAAATGGATTTTATTGCTAATGCAGTGGAGGAGGGCTGCTTGCCTTATGTGTTTTGACACAGGCAACAGGGAGCTGTGGAGTCACCACTGTCCTGAAGGGCGCGCCTACTCGAAACGCGACCTTAGTCACAGGATGGTGGCAATCAGGCACCCTGTGCCAGTGTGTGTTGGTGTAAAATGTATTTTTTGCGGGATGGTCTAACTTAAACTAACTTAACCTAAAATCACAACCTTGTCTTCTGGGGCTGCAAGTGTGCCATTTATTTTACCTGTGGCATGAAAAATTTTTTTAGCTGAGAGACATGGGCTCTCCTAATGGTTTTGCCACTCTTTGGGCCCATGAGCAAAACAGTTACTGGGGATGTGAATGCTTGTATTATAACTGGGTCAGACCACAACGGTAGGAGTTTGGCGTTGATTTTATCTATTGCTTTGCTTTGGTGCTGTAGTTTATACATCACCCAATCACCTACTTTGTAACTGGGGGGTTTTCTGCCTTGATTGTAATATTTTTCCCGGGCTGCTCTGGCTTTCTTTAAGTTTGTATGTGCTTCTTTCCACTTGTCTTTTATATCTTTTGGTGTGTTTCCAGTGGGGATAAGTGTATCTAAATTCCAATTCAGTTCCAGGGGGTGATTAATTTGAAAGGACAAAAAGAGATCTGCTGGAGAATATCCTGTGCTGTTATGTTTGGCTGAATTGAAAGCTATTTGAAAGAAATGGAGATTTTTGTCCCAGTCAATTTGGTGTTCCGAGTGATAAATTCTAATAGCTACTTTAATGTTCTTGTTGGCTCTTTCGGCATGACTCGGGTTCGGATAGTATGGACTGGTTGTCACATGGCGAATCCCTAATTGAAGACACATATCTGAGAATTCCTTTGATTTGAAGGAACTAACATTATCGGAAACTAAATATTTGGGAAATCCAAAATATGCAAATAAACCTGTGTGAAGTAATGATATGGTGGTCTTAGCAGTTGTGTTTTTGGCCGGTAGAAAAACTGTGAATTTTGAAAAGGCATCGATTATAGTTAAAATGTATTTGTTCCCTTTTTTGGACCTTGGTAGGGGGCCTATGTAATCAATGAAAACCTTTTGAAACGGGTGAGTGGGTACCTCTGAAGATAGTAGTCCTACTTTAGTGTTCGGAGCTTGTTTAGCTCTCTGGCAAGCTGTGCATGTTCTGACCATTTCTGAGATGGTGTCTCTAAGGTTTTCTGCCCAAAAGTGAGGTTCGATTCGAGACCAGGTTTTTCTTATCCCTAGATGTGCAGTACTTGGAGCTTGGTGGTAATATTTAAATAAAAGTGGGATGAGGCGTTCCGGGAGTACTATTCGAGGTTTGGTCTGGTTTTGTGTTTTATGGGTTAAAATGCCTTCGTGTAAAAAATAGTTTGGTGGTGGGTTCTTGTTTTTGAGGTTTCTAATAATTCTCTGAATGGATGGATCTTCTGATTGATATTGCTTAATGTCTTTAAATGCTTCTGGGAGTTTGAATAAAATATTTACTTGCTCTACTGGGTTAGTGGAAGTTGACGGAGTGGGGCCTTGCTCCTCGAACATTCTGGAGAGGCAATCTGCCACTACATTGTCTTTTCCCTTTATGTGATCTACTGTGAACTGAAAGGCATTTATCAATGTAATCCATCTAGAGATTTTACCATTGATTTGTCGGGGATGATTTAATAACCAAGTTAAGGCATTTGAATCTGTATATAATTCAAAGTGACGGTGTTCTAAATATGTTCTAAATTTGTCCAAAAAGTATGTGATTGCCAAGGCCTCTAATTCAAATGCACTGTAATTCTTTTCATGACTATTGGTGGGGCGAGAGGCATATGCAACTGGGAGTAGGGCATCATCATATCGCTGTGAGACTATTGCACTTATACTGGATCTGCTGGCATCGGTATGTAACACAAAAGGAAGGTCGAAATTGGGCATTTTTAGTATTGGTGACCCCGTAAGTGCACTTTTAAGTTGGTTAAATGCAGCTTCTTGCTCTTTTCCCCATATAAATTTTTGACCTTTTCTCTTTAATTTATTTAAGGGTTCGGAAATGCTTGAATAGTTTGGAATGAATCTAGAGTAGAATGCTGTCATTCCCAAAAATCTCGACAGCTGCTTGATATTTTTAGGTGTGGGAAACTGGTCTATCGGTTTGGTCCGTTCTCTGCTGATGGAAAGTGTATTGTCTTTAATCACGTGGCCTAAAAACTCTATCTCATTGGACGCTATTGTCATTTTAGATGGGTTTACCGTAAGGCCGGCTTTGCTCAGCCGCTCTAGTACTTCACGGATATGTTTTATGTGTTCCTCAAAGGTATCTGAATATATTATTAAGTCATCAAAAAATGAATACACGTATTTGAATTTTATATCACTGAAAACTTTGTTCATTAAATCTGTAAGGACCATTGAACCATTAGCCAGGCCAAAAGGGACATAATTGAACTCGTATTGAGCCCAGGGGACCACAAAGGCAGTGTAAGGCTTTGATTCTTCATCTAGCGGAATTTGGTTGTAAGCTGAGTTTAAATCCAAGAGGGTGAACCATTTTGCTTTACCAAGGTGTTCGAAGCTCGCCTGTAACGTTGGCATTGGGGTAGCCTCTAGAACTAGTCCACTGTTTAAACCTCGATAATTAACTACCATTCGTGTTTTTCCTCCCTTTTTTGGAATAACAAAGGCGGGGCTAGCGTAGGGTGACATGGATTCTCTTATTACTCCTTCCTTCAATAGGTCATCTATATGCTTGCGTAATATTTCTGTTTTTTTGGGAGAAAATTGATAAGGTCTGGATCTGACTGTGTGCCCTGGTTTAAGATTTATATGGTATTTTACTAAATTAGTCCTACCTAGTTTTTTTGTAATGGTGTCTGGGAATTCTCCTACCAGTTTTTCTAATCTTTGCAACTGCATTTCATTTAAGTTTGGACCATATTTGGGACCAGTGGGCTCTTGTGGCTGATCATCGGTTGACTGTGTATCACTTAAAGTTAATATTAAAGGGTGTGAATATGGGAAGGTTATGGTCTGTTTGGCTACATTTATAACTGCTTTGGTAAGCTGCAAAAAATCTATCCCTAATATGGCTTTTACTGGCAATTGATCTGCTACATAAAATGGGAAAGTCCATGAGAGGTATTGAATTTTAAAATGAAGTTTCACTTTATATTTCAAATGTAATGGGTGTGACGAGGCTGTTGTGGCAGAAGACGAAATTGGTACCGGCTTTTCCGTTACCACGCCTTTGATACATTTTATTTGGTTAAATAATTCCTCAGAAATTATTGAGCAAGATGCTCCTGTGTCTACTAAGGCTGGGACAGTGTGGGGACCAATTTTCAATGATAGGCGTGCGGTTTTGGTGAGGTCGGATTTAAGTTTACTGACAGGTTTGGGTGGAGAATTGTTTTGGAAACTGCTATTTCGTACTAGTTTTAGTGTTACTAACTTTTGATTTATCTGATTTGGTTTAGAGGCAGGCTTGGAAGTTGGGGGAAGTGAGCCTAATGACCTCCCCGCTTGGGGTTTAAATTACCCCGGTTGTTGAAATTGGAAGAATTTGATCGATTTTGATTGTTTTGATGAGGATGATATGGGTAGCGAGGTGCATACATTCTTCCTTGGTGGTGGGGGTAAGAAGTTGCTGTTTGGTTGTTAGGTCTGGAAGCTTGGGGGGTGGTATGTCTGGGTGTTGCCTGCCAGCGATTTTGATTTTGATTTTGATTTTGATTTGACTGGTGATAACTCATTTGTTGGGGCCTATACGAATTATTTGAACTGGAATGATAGCTATGAAACTGTTGGGATCTGGGTGAAGAAAATCTATGGGAATGGTTGTTGAAGGTGGAGCGTTGATTGGTTGTCAGGCTAGCTGAAAGTGGGGCAATATCTATCAAATCCTGTAAACAAGTTATTGGCTTAAGGCCTGCGAATGTTGTTCTTGTTTGTTGGTTTACTCCTCTGAATATTGTCTGAAAAATTTCAGATTCCTGAGTTGTTGGGGATAGAATGGCATACAATATTTGGATGTCCCTGACATAATCTAGTAAGAGTTCATGAGACTCTTGGGGCCTGTACAAATATTTGTTTTGCATGTCTCTCAAAATATCGTGTGTGAAAAAGACCTTGCGAACATTGTGCAGCAATTGTTGCCAATTGTGGTTTTGGGCGGTTGCTGTTGTCCAAAAATCCCTAAGTCTGTTTTGGGTGTAGGAGACTACGTTGAGTATTATTATTTTCTCCGGCACTAAATTCATTTCTATTATCTTGTGAAGTTCCTTGAAAAATTTTAATGTTTGATGAGGATCGTTACCAGAAGTTTTAGGAAGCTCCTTTAATAGGTCTCGGACAAAGGGAGGACATCGGGATTCATCATGTGGTTTGGTTGTGGTAAGGGTTTTCATTTGTTCGGTTATTGTGCTGGCGGTTTGTGCAACAGCATTCAACGTCATGGTCTGTAGTGACTGAACAAGTATTTGTAAAGTCGGGTCTAGTGTGGTGGTCTGTATAGGCGTAACTGTCGTTGTTGAGGTAGTCATAGTGTTTACTTGGGTCATAGCAAGTGTAGTGCTCGCTGGTGGATTTAGTGAGGGGAAAATGTTGGAGCACACAGGCACATTGTGCGACACAGTGGTTGTTGTCACCACTGGGTGTGTCGCTGTTGATGTGACAAAGATGTTTGACGCTAACGCCTGTTCTGATTGAGTTATTTCCTCCGCTGAACAAGCTTTCTCTTTTTTGCGCTGTAGCACAAATTGTTTCAAAATGACTCGGTTTTCCTCAAGGGTCCCGGCTGGCTGAAGGCCCAAAATATTGCATTGTTGGATAGCCTGAGGGGCTAATAAATCCTTAATCCACGTAACTGTGTCTGGTAAATCGTCTAGATTATAAATTGACATTTCATATGATTTGTTCCCTTGGGGGGAAAAACCACTGGGTGAACCTGGCTAAACTTCGTTTAATGAGCTGTTTTAAATTTCTGGGGCCGAGTCTGACTCAAGGAAGCATAACTTTAACACTGTGATCTGTTTTGAATGGGGAGAAAAATATTTTAATGTTACACTGTCCAAAAGGAATTAATAATTGCTGTGATTGTTGTTTTGTTGGATGAGGCTGTTTAGATAATTTGTTGTGATTTCTTGCGTTAAGGTTCCATGGTTAAGGATAGGATTTTTTTTTGGATTGGGTAAGTGGGTTAAGTCTGTGACCCCCTAATCTAAGAACCCCAGCAGCTGTTGATTTTTTTTTTGGGAATAATCCTTCCAAGGTGGGCTCTCCCAACAGACTGTCACTCCTAAGCAGCGACACATTATAGGCAACGTCGACACCCTTTTTTTTTTTTGGTCGGGTGGAAAATTGAGCAACTAGCTAACACTAATCGGATACCTACTTTGTGAGGCCTCAACCTGAGTGCTAGGCATTCATCAATGAATTTTCCCCTTAACCCACGTCTTATCGGATATGTAAATCTGGTACATTTTTTTCTCTAGGAACTGGATAGGAAAGGTTTTTATTAACACTATTATTTTTAATTATTTTTATTTTTTTTTTGCTTTTTTTTTAAATCAATATCCAATGCATTAAGAGCGGTCCTGTCACTGCCACGGTAGCCGCTTTTTAAGGCGGGGACAACATTCCAGACCCCGTGGGCAATCGGTTCAGAGGCCCCTGCCCCGACTAACCACAGTTGCTTACTCAATGATTGGAACTGATTTTTGCTTTTTTTTCTTTACTATTCACGCGCAGTGGAAGCGTGCTGGGCCCATAACCCAGAGGTCCGTGGATCGTAACCACGCTCTGCTACCACTTGTGGCCGCCGGTAGCCTTGTGGCTACCTGCATGGGCCTGAGAAGCAATGCCGGAGGCACAATTAATTGCGAGGAATATCCGCAAAATATTAAACGCCCGCAAACCCCTGACAAGGCAAGCCATCTTTGATGAGTATTGATCCTACATATAAATCTATTAATTCCGACTAGGGACATTTTATTGTGAGAAACAAGTTATTAAGATAATTTACTGGCCTGATAAGAAGGGTGAACACTAGATAATGAATATGCTTAAATAATTAATTACATCATTGCCGTAAATTTAGAAAAGTATTGGTTAGCCTACTCCCCCAGATAGATCCCCCCCCAAAGTTGGAAAGTACTCACAGAACCTTCATGCTGCGGCTGCCCGGCCCTCCGGCGACTCAGACTGAGTCCTAGCTCGTTTAGCTTACCTGCCGGCTTCTGCGCATGCGCGGGCGATGTCTCCAGTCCTATTGTGTGCAGCACCGGTCCTCCGGGGTGATAATACTATGGGGTGATCCCTCACTAGAGATACTTCTTTTATACAATTAATTGAAATTGTGAGACAACGAAATATTACGTTAGTTCAAGAAGAAGATGAAGTTGAAACAATTGACATAATACAAAATCCTGTAGAAGAAGCGATGGAAGTAACAGAAATTGATCAAGAACCTTCAATGATGGAAATGGTTGAAACACAAAATGAATCTCAAGATGTAGAAGAAACTGTTTCATATTCAGTTTTTTGGGAATTTGCGTCAAATATATTTGTTATAATTCAAATTGAAGCTATTAATTCTGAAGAAGTGGTGGGGGAATATTCTCCCCACCACTAGCTTAAAGTTGGTGGGGGAATGTTCATAAATGTGTTGGTTATTTGCGTAGAAGCTTATTCGTCAGGAAACTGTCGACTAAAAATGTTCAATCCTAACGCACCTATAGAACCTTCTTCGAGTAACTGTCTAGTACAAACGTTTCGTGCTGTACCTTTTGAACCTTCGTACTATAAAATGATAGGTATTCATGAGATTGCAATCAATGATCAAAAACTGTTCAAAATATTCTGTTCTCGACTTAATAGAACCTTACGTCTACCACCAAATACGTTCACTTACAGGCTACCTCTGATAGACAAAGATGATGTAAGCAAAATACCAATGATTCAAGTGAAATTTCTGGAAGATGGAATTCTTGTTAATTTAAGAGAAGTATATCATAATGACTATTCGAAAAGAATAGCTTTCAACTTTCTTAAGGAAAATATAGGACGTGAAAAATACCAGTATCCAGAACCATTTTACAGATACCTTTTTGAAAATGGAGCAAGTGTAACTGTGGAAATAAGTATCAAATTAATGTAATTCTCCCCACCACTAGCCTAAAGTTGGAGGGGGAAGTGCATAAATTCAACAATCTTATTAGAGAATGGGGAATAGATCACTTTGTGGTAATGTAATAACATGCCGCTTAGTGATCTAATCCCAGTTCTCGCTTGATATACAATGACCTTGACCCATATAAAAGTGGTGGGGGAAAATCATATAAGAAAAAGGTTTTAGATGTAACTATCAGTATAAGTCTAACACGATGGATAGGTTGTTGGTTCTGTGTTTACAAGAAATTATCAATAATGGGTTTCTTTATCATTACATCATGAGATCAAATGAGTGTGAAATACCTAAAGCAATTCGTGAAATGCTCATTGAATTTAAGAGAGACAATTATGGATTTGCCATCTATCTTGCTTATACTTTTAAAGATGGTACAAAAATGTGTAATGATTGTGGAAAAGCGTCTGTTTTAGATTTTGAACAATTCCAAGATGATGGAGGTAGGTTAGTTCATCTTGTAAAAGGTCAAATAATGAAATTCGAAACATGTAATAACACTTGCGACATTTGTGCACAGTGTTTGTTTGAATTTCTTAAGTACCGTGAATTTAAACCATAATACCCCTTCCACTATCAAGGAGTGGGGATTATAACTTGGTGGGGGAACGTGTATAAATGCAGGTTGTTTGAAGAAACTTTTATTATTGTTGCTGCTTTAGCAGAAACACCATGGAATTTGAAGTGCGCCATTTCAAAATTAAATACGAAGAATGGACCTCTGTTGCAGGATTTATTAAATCAAAAGAAGATGATGAAACTTTAATACAAGTGTATTGTTTCATTCGCAATGAGGAAAGTCATCACAAGGTGATGGAGTATTTGAATACTCCCAACATAACTTCAAGGAGCCCAGAATTTATAAAATATTTAAAATAAGAAGATTTGGATGTAACATTAGAAGTTTGGTACAGAATTTGAAATATAAAAAAGAATAAATAATTGTGGTGGGGGAAAATGTATAAGTCAGTGGTGGGGGAAATGTGATAAAACCAGCAAAATTTTAGAGCAGAATTCACTCTGTACAACGACAGTCAACGATGGCTCATACTTCTGCAACGCCAGTAGTTTCAACTTCAAATTGCTACCAAAACCAACAGCAAAGAATATCTCATCCTTCTACATCGGGAGTGTTGACAACATCGAATCGCTATCCGGAATATTTGCATGATCCAATAACACCGTCTTCAGCAAAACTAAGGAAGAACATAAGAAAGAGAGAATTGTACAAGAAAGAAAAGATAGAACTAGCAAAATTACAACTAATAGTGCCTTCCATTGAAGTTGGATGTAGTAAAATAAAGACTTTGATGAAAACTAACGAATATTTGTTACAATTGTTAAAAACAATCGAAGAGTTGAAGAAGAATGAACATACTACAAAGTGAAATTCAAACACTCGTTCCCCCTAAGAAAAACTAAAAACAAATAATAAAATAACAAAATCTCAAAAAAAAGTAGATGTAGAATAGAGAGCGAGGAATAGATCACTTTGTGGTAATGGACTAACATGCCACTTAGTGCTCTATTCCTCGTTCTCGCGTTAATACTGGATGACCTTGACCTATATTAGTAAGGTGGGGGAAATTAAAAGTGGTGGGGGAAAGTGTATAAAAGACGAGTGTACTATAGTCGGATTATTCTGAAAGCGAACTTGTCACGAGTAAGGACTTGAAGGAAAGTGTTATGGACTTGACTACAAATAAAGATAATAAAAAACTAAAGTTGCGGGAAATGGCTAAAGCAAGAGAGCCAAGAATAAAGTTGAAGTTTTACAGACTACAGAGATTGATTCCCGGGGTTAGGTTAGGTGAAATACGAACAAGAACAGTGGACATGGCAGCTGATTACATCAATCAGTTACTTACGGAATTAATGATAAAAGAAGCTAAAATAGAAGAGTTGGAACAAAAGATAGAACGGCACATTGAAAATTCAAATTGTCAACCTATAAACTATGTAATAAAGAAAGAAGTAAAAGATTGAAATTGAACAAAAATGAACTTGAACTTTGGTTATTAATAGACACTTCTTAGAGAATGAGGAATAGATCACTTTGTAGTAATGAATTAACATGCTGCTTAGTGATCTATTCCCAATTCTCGCTTAATCTAAAATGACCTTGACATACTTATCAAAATATCATATAAGCCGAATCGTAAAGAGTTATTCCTCATTTACTTGAAATGGCTCCTGTGGACAACACCGATTATCCAAGGAAACCTCTTATTGAAATATTGTATACAATTCAACTAGACGATTTTAATATGGAAGAAGATGATAATAACAGTGAAACATCAGAAGTAGAAAGTGTAAATGATATGGATGTAGATCTAACAACATCAGAAGTAGGAAGTGTAAATGATGTGGAGAATGAAAATTTGGATATGGATGTAGTAATATCAGAATCTTCATCATCGTTTGAATATGAAGAAGTACATACTAAAACTCCAACTGGAATAGAGAACACAAATGAACAATCAGTTAGTAGAAGATTAATGTTTCGTCCAAGACGTTTGTTTTCCTCGGATAGTGAAGAAGAAGAAGAGGATGATGATGAAATAGTGGTGGGGGAACCGTTATAAAAGCGGGACCGTCAGAGCCCATTTCATTTCTCGGCGAAATTTCGAAGAGTAAACATCGTCAACATGTATCATTGCGATAAATGTTCGGAATCGTTTCACGATGAAATTCTACTAGATATACATAAAGAACTAATTCACAACAACACAGAAGAAGATCAAGAACAACAAGAAGAACAAGAAGAACAAGAAGAAATGACAGCAACATCTTCAACTACTTTACCGAATCTACAAGTATTTGCTTTACCCGGTAAGGTAGTAATGCATCATAAGATTCAAAATGAAAACTTGAACTTAGAAGAATTTATTAGAGAAGCAAAACCAATCGTAAGTAAAACTTTAAAAGAAGAATTGAAAAGATTGAACTTTCTTAAATTTGGTTTACTATTAGAAGCTATGTTTATAAATGCACAAGAAGAATTATCACCAAGAGGATTCATAACAAAAAACCGAACCATCATGGAAAGTTCAAACATTGATTCAATAGTAGAGAATTGTATAGAAGAAATATTAACCAAACTTCAGGAACACGAAGGAAGAGGATCCGGATGGAATCTTACAAGTATTGAAGTATTAGATATAAGAGTTCACAAACATGGATATGGACTAATGGGATCTAGTTACATTCCTTTGCCAAAAATAATTGAAAATACAAAATCTTGTATTAATGTCCAAAATGAAGATAATGAATGTTTTCGCTATGCTATGACGACAAAGTTTGTATCACGAAATCCATGTAGACCCAACCAAGAATATGAAGACGCAAGACACAGGTACAATTTTCAAGGAATAACATATCCCGTTTCTACGAAAGATATATCAAAATTTGAAAAGAAAAATCCCGGCACGTCTATTAATGTTTTTGCATTAGATAGTTCAAACAAAGTGTATCCTTTACGTATTGCAAAAGAAGAGCTACCAGATCATACGGATTTACTACTACTAACACGAGGAGATGTGTCTCACTATGTGTACATAAAGAAATTCGACTCTCTTGTTAATAAGCAACTTTCAAAAAATCGAAACAAAAAGTTGATTTGCAAGAGATGTTTTAATTTTCAACGAGAAGGAAGACAAGGAAGAGAATGGTTACAAGAACACAAAAGATTATGTAACAATAATTATGAAGCAAAGATTAATTTACCTTCGGAAAACAGAGCATTCGTTACATTTGAAAAGGTTCATCATCAATACCGTATCCCTTTAGTTGTGTATGCGGATTTTGAATCAACACTTGTTCCAGTTGAAGATGAAAATTGTGAAGCAAGAAAAAGTGTAAAGTATCAAATGCACAAACCAAACAGTTTTTGTTTAATGGTCAAATCAACATTATCAGAAGAACATTTAAACAGATATGGATTAACTTCAGAACCTCTAGTATATCGTGGTGAAAATGCGGAAAAATATTTCTTGATCACCTATATTCAATAGCTGGAAATACACAAAGATTATATACAAATATTGTACCAATGAAACCGATGGACGAAGAAGAAGAAATTCAACATGAAAATGCGACTCACTGTTTCTTGTGCAAAAATGATTTTACTATTGAGAATTATAAAGTTAAAGATCACGACCACCTCACAGGTTATTACAGGGGTGCTGCTTGTAATAAATGCAACTTGAGCTATCGTTTACCACTATTTATCCCTGTGGTTCTGCATAATCTCAGTGGGTACGACGCTCATTTTATAATACCTGAATTAGGAAGAGACGACGGTAAAATCGATGTGTTAGCTGAAACTTCAGAGAAGTTCATAAGTTTTTCCAAAGAAGTTGGAAACGTCAAACTAAGATTCTTGGACTCCTACCGATTTTTGCCGTCGAGTTTGTCCAAACTTTCTGAAAACCTAAGGAAACAAGATTTAATCGAAACAAAGAAGATTGTAAATAGCGACAAACTGGATCTGGTACTTCGAAAAGGTGTTTTCCCATATGATTACATAGACAGTTTAGAAAGATTTAATGAAACATCACTACCTCCAAAAGAAGAATTTAAAAGTAAACTGTACGACATGGATATATCTCAAGATGATTATGATCATGCATGCAAAGTATGGAACGAATTAGGATTTAGAACATTGGGGGAATATTCAGATTTCTATGTTAAATTAGATGTGACTTTATTATGTGATGTGATGGAAGAATTTAGAAATACGTGTTTTGCGGCATATGGATTGGACCCTCTTCATTCGTACACTTCGCCTGGACTAGCGTGGCAAGCCATGTTGAAAGAAACAAATTGTAAAATACAACTTCTTACAGATATAGATATGGTTTTGATGTTAGAATCAGGAGTTCGAGGAGGATTGACGCAAAGTGTAACACGTCATGTCAGGGCAAACAACAAGTATTTGCCCGATTATGATGCATCAAAACCAACAACATTCCTGGGTTATTTTGATGCAAATAACTTATACGGATGGGCAATGTCGAATCCCCTTCCATATGATAATTTCAAATGGATAGACCCAGAATCAATTGGAAACATAATGTATATACCGAAATATGGAGAAACTGGTTACATATTTGACGTCGATTTTGAATATCCCGAACATCTTCACGACGAACATTATGATTTACCACTTCTTTCGAAGACCGAAATTTCTCCAACTGGAAGATGGCCAAAATTATTGATGACTTTAACCAACAAGTCTCGGTATGTTTTACACTACTGGATGATACAACAGGCCTTAGAGTTGGGATTAAGAATTACAAAAATTAATCGAGTACTACAATTCTCTCAATCTTGTTGGTTAAAACCGTACATTGACAACAACACAAAAAGAAGAGCCGACGCTACATCAAGTTTTCAAAAAGATTTCTTCAAACTAATGAACAACGCAATATTTGGCAAGACTTTGGAAAACAAAAGGAAACATAAGGATATCAAATTGGTAACTGATCCAGTAAAATTACAGAAATTGGTGCAACAACCAAACTTTGGTTCATCTGTAATTATTAATGAAAATCTAGTTGTTATTTCCATGAACAAGAAGTCAGTTCTAATGGATCGTCCTTTGTATCTAGGAATGTCAATCTTGGATATTTCCAAAACACACATGTACGAGTTTCATTATAAGAAGATGGTTAACTATTATGGAAGAGAGAACATTGGTATTGCATATATGGATACGGATGCACTAATTTACTGGATTAAAACAAATGACATGTACGAAGATCTACGCACCTTTATATATAAAGATGATTTCGACTTTTCTGATTATCCTAAGGACCATCCAAATTACGACTACGACAGAAACAAGAAAGTATTGGGAAAATTTAAAGATGAAACAAATGGTGTGCCAATGATGGAAATTGTAGCATTGATGTCCAAACTGTATTCGTTTCAACTGTACATAAACGAAAGGAACGAACATCAAGTCACGAAGAAAGCCAAAGGAATAAAAACCTCTTTCCTGAAGAAGAACGTACAGTTTGAACATTATAAAAGATGTTTGTTTGAAAATGTTGAAACAACTGCAACATTTAACACCATAAGAAGCTTCAACCATCGTCTTTTCAGTGTGAAGCAAACCAAATCGGCATTGAGCTATAAGGATGATAAGAGATACATCCTTGAAGACAACATAAGAACTCTGCCATTTATACATTACTCTCTAAACCCTATCGACCAGTAAACCTATTCTTCGTCCTCTACCTTCTTCCTTTTTTCCTTTCCGTAAAGAAGAGGGGACATGGCAAGCCCAATGCCATGTTCCCTCTTTTTTACACTAATATGAAATGGCCTTGACCTATATTCAAACTATATAAAAGAGAATGAACTGTTGTACGGATCAGTATTTTTACAAGCGATGTGCAAGCAACACCTGAAGATTTAAAGTGTGAAGGACAAGATTGTAAATGAACTACATAAACCAGCAAGAAGAAGATTTCCAAGAAGAAGTACAATCATTAAAGGAATGAATGATCTTCACCAAGCTGATCTCATTGAAATGATACCGCACAGTAAATTAAACAAAGGTTTCAAATATATTTTAACAATTATAGACTGTTTTACTAAAATAGCTGACGCTTTACCATTGAAGGATAAGACTGGTAAAAGTGTTACAAAAGCTATGGAAACAACGATACAAAGAAATAAATTCAAAATCAAACATCTACAGACCGATGATGGAAAAGAATATTTTAATAAAGACTTTGGAGCTTTAATGAAGAAATATCAAATAAATCATTATTCTACAAATTCTGAAGTTAAAGCTTCAATAATTGAAAGGTTCGATAGAACATTGAAAGGAGCGATGTACAAACAATTTTCAAAACGAGGATCATACGTGTGGTATGACATATTACCACAACTTATAAAAGAGTATAACAACAAATATCATCGTACCATCGGAATGAAACCTATCCAAGTAAACAGCGCTAATGCTAAGGTTGTATTACAACGCATCAGAAATAATACAACACCTAAATTGGAAAAGTTGCAACCAAAAAAGTTTAAAGTCAACGATAAAGTTCGTATAAGCAAATACAAAGGTGTATTTAGTAAAAGATATCTACCAAATTGGACTAATGAAGTATTTACAGTTTATAAAGTGCAACCAACTATACCTGAAACTTACTTATTAAAGGATAACAAGGGTGAATTACTTCAAGGTGGATTCTACGGACATGAATTCAGTCGGTGATGTATATCTTGTTGAAAAGGTATTACAAAGGAAAAAGGATATGGTTAAAGTCCGGTGGTTAGGATTCGATAAAAGTGAAGACTCTTGGATTCCTTCAAAAGACTTGGTATAGTAATTTAATAGCTCATTGTGTGTTTAACCTTGACACAAGATGGAGATTGTACAACAAAAAGATCGATTTAATATCAATAATATTGATGAATTGACGGTTGACAATGATAAGTTAAATCATGGTAAACATGGTGAACTACTACCAAATACGATAAGATGTTTAATAACTGGTCCTTCAAATTGTGGAAAAACAAATGTTGTTTTTAACCTTATAACTAATCCTAAAGGATTGCGCTTTAACAATACATACATTTTTTCAAAATCATTGCAACAACCAAAATATCAATTATTGGATAAAGTACTTGCAAGTGTACCTGAAGTGAATTTCTACAAGTTTAATGCCAGTGAAACAATTATGCAACCAAATGAAGCAAAACCATTTTCTATTTTTATTTTTGACGATGTGTCTTGTGAAAATCACGACACTATAAGGAATTACTTCGCTATGGGAAGACATCATAATATCGATAGCATTTATATTGGTCAAACATACAGTAAGATTCCAAAACAACTCATAAGAGACAATGCAAATATGTTGATCATCTTCAAGCAAGATGAAAAAAATTTAAAACATATATATATAATGATCATGTAAATGCGGATATGGCATTTGAGAAATTTAAAGAGATGTGTGGCAAAGCATGGAATGAGAAATATGGCTTTCTCGTTATTATGAAGGAAGAAGATATTAAAAATGGTAGATATCGTATAGGGTTGGATAAATTTGTATTTATGCGTTGAACTACCGATGCTACATCTAGTTACACGTTGAACTTCACAGTGTAAACATTGTGAATCAAGAAAAACTATTGAAAGAAATAAAATCACTCAGTGATTCTATTAGGATGAAGAATCGTGCATTGAGGATGGGTTTAAGTGAAAGAGAAGAATTTCTAGAGACTACATTTAAACCTATTACGGAACCTTTAAAACAGATATCAGAAACTATTGGTAAACCTCGTTATGAAGGAGATGTTTTACTACCAGTTTCTAAACAAGAAGTACAAGCATTAAAAAAAGAAGAAGATGATGATTCATATACAAGTGCTAGTGAGCAAGAAGAAACAAAAGAAGAAGAAGAACCAATTGTTGAAAAGGAAGAAGAACAGCCAATACCTGAAGCTGAACAATCTATTCCAAATTTAACTCAATTGAGTAGCGATATATTACAACATGGACCTCTTGGAAGAAAATATATAATGAAAATGCTACATGACATGAAATCAAACCCGAATTTGAGTAGATCACACGTATACGGAGCAAGAATTGATGGGAATGAATTAAAGATCGGCGATTCAAAGCTTGAAATAACACAAGACGATTACATCATTATTGGTGAGCATAAATATAAAGGAACAAAAGGACTTTATGAATTAATTTTTAAAAACACACCACTAAGATATTCATCCAAAGATTTAAGTGTTTTTAAGGAGATTCTACAAAATACTAACGCTCATAAAAGAAACTACTAAAAGGATGCAATGATTAATCGTTCACGTGCAACAAAATATAACATTGTTATAAAAAAGTTGTTTCCTCCACGAAAATTGCCAACATTACGTACTGCACCAGCGGTGAGACAACCACTGAAAAGAAAATCTTTATCACTTATGGATTTATCACTTCTTGGACAACATGGTAAAAAGAGTAAAGGAGATACTTCAACATCTGGCAAAGGATTGATGAAAAATCTATACAATACGAATGTGATTTACTACAACGACATCAATAAATTGGTTGATAGAATGAGACTATTGCATGAAGCCATGGAAGCCGGTCATACAGGTTTAAATAATGAATGGGTAGCTCTGATTGACGAACTCAGGAATCGCGGCATAATCGTATAACTGTCCGCGGATATATAAGAGTTGCAGGCGTATAATGTGTCAGTTCTAACATGAGCGTCGACAAGTTCGGACGATACTCCGCGTCAGGAGTGCAAGTTGGAGAAAACAGAAAAAGAAGTGGATTACCGCAAACACCCGAAGGTGACTATAACATAAATAATAAACGTTTTAAGTTTGTTAAGGATCCAGAAGAAGATGGAGATGCAACAAATTTAAAAACAGTAAAGGAGGAAACATCTACAAGTTTAAAACTCGACAACAACCAACTGTATGATGCAAAATCTCACAGGGTTATTAATGTTGCAAAACCAGTCAACAATGGACATGTTGTTAATAAAGGCTATTTTCTATCTGCGATGGAATACGCTTTACTGTTGGAAAAGACTAAAAGTGGAAAAAAGTACAATGCTTTAAATTATAAAATAACTAATGTGGCAGATCCAACCGAGGATACAGATACAATCAATAAGCGTTATTTGCATTCTGTAATACCAGAAAAGAAAAAAGATGGATTTTCCTTCTATAAATATACTATAAACGATATTGGATATCCTAAAGAAGAAAGTGATGGTGTTAATATTAAATACATTAAAGATAATTGTATTTTATATAATGGTGCTGTTATTGATTGTCATGGAAAAGTGTTGTCCAATCTGAAAGATGGTTCAACTCCATCGGATGCTGCTACCGTGAGACAAATGAATGAAAGCTTGAAGAAAGGAACATCCGCTTTTGTTAAACAAAATCAGATGGTGTCAAAGAAAGGTGATGAGTTTGTGCAAGGAAGTGAAAAGTTTACCTTACTACAACTACAAAATAACAAGGGGGATGGAAAAAATAAAAGATTGTCAAATATAAGTTTAGGCACGGAAGAACATGATGCTGTTATTTTAACACAAGTGCCACAACTATCAGCTACTGGTGTTAACTTTATATGTGGAGGTAGACGATTAACCCATGTAAAATCTGGTAAAGATGATAATGATTGTGTTGTTGTGAAACAAGCTATAGTTTCAGATAAAATAAATAACATATATGATGGAAAAAATAGAAGAATATCTAACATATCAGCAGGAATAGTTCCGAATGATGTTGCTACTATTAATCAAGTTATAGCAACCTCTAATAACGATCCATCTGTGTATACATGTAATGGTAAACGTATCACAAATCTTGATAATCCAACAGATTACAAAGATGCTACTAATGTAGAGTATGTAATGAATCTTGTAGGTAATGCAGTTGTTGATATGCATAATCATATAATTGGTAAATCAAATCACGATAAAATCGAAGGTGCTAAGAGAGAAAAATGGATTAAAGATACAATCATCGATATATACGGGTAAAGCTTGTGAATATTTAAGTATGGAATACACAAAAAAAAGGATTCATTATCATAAAGTATTTCATAGAGTGAAGACGTTGGTTACATAAAACAGCATAATGAAGACCGTATCGCTCAGTCGTCGTCAAGACAGCGGCAAGAGAGGACGTGGTTTAACATCAGCTGCATTATCCCTGCTCAGACGGATTACAATTGGTGCTGTTGTGAATCGAGCGATAGACGCTTTACCATACGAATTACATCTGCCCGGAGGTTATCAATATTGTGGACCTGGAACTAAGTTGTCAAAACGTTTAGCAAGAGGAGATCCTGGAATTAATAAATTAGATCAAGCTTGCAAAGAACACGATATAGCATATTCAAAGTATAAAGATTCAACAAATAGATCAATAGCGGATAAAATTCTAGTGGAAAAAGCTTGGCAAAGAGTAAAATCAAGTGACGCAAGTATTGCAGAAAAAGCAGCGGCTTGGGCAGTAACTACAGCCATGAAGACGAAAGCTAAATTTGGTGCTGGAAGACGACGTCGCAGAGGAAGACCTGCAAAGAGAGGCGCTCCCAAAAGAGGTGGAAACATTAAAAAAGGACGTCGTAGAACTCATAAGGCAAGTGTAAAGAAGACTTCTGTTTGGCAAATGGTAAAAAACGGAGCAGGTTTATACCTAAGACCGTACCGTGTGTACTAAATAAGAAGAATCAATTGATAATTCCAAATAAAGCCTTAACAAATCATCAGTTAAATGATTATGTAAAATGTTTGAAAATACCATTTTTTTAGGAGTTTTTATGAAAGATGCATTACCAACTAAAATATGGGAAAATGAAACTGGAATAGTAAATTTGGATTCCACCTATGGTCCAGGCACTCATTGGGTATGCTATAAAAAGCTCCGACAAACCGTTTACTACTTTGACAGTTTTGGCAATCTATCACCGCCGAAAGAACTGCAACATTATTTTTGAAACTCCAAAAACATTTTTTACAATTACAAAAGAGAACAACCTAACAATACTGAAATATGTGGGCATTTATGTTTGGAGTTTCTAGCGAAGAGTGTCAGTCAACTTTAAGATGTCATCGTATACAGTGTCACTGAGTGGAAATTCATCCACATTGAAAAGTACGCTGTTCCCAGCATTGCGTCTATCCAAGGAAAGATTATGGGAAGCGGCATTACTTGATTTAACTACCTACAACTCAATTCCCAATGTTACGGAAGGAAAGAACAATTTACTACATTATTATGAAACTAAGGATGCTTCATGAAAATACTCAGAATTGAAAATAATTACATTTCCTACTGGAGCTTATGAAATCGATGATATAAACCAATTACTACAAAAACAACTCGGAGAAGAAAATATCATTGTTAAAGGAAACAATAATACTTTAAAAGCAGAAATAACTTCAAAATATTATATCGATGTCAGCTTGGAAAACTCCATTGGCAGTTTACTTGGATTTACAGATACAAAAAAGAAAATATTAACTCCTGGAACTACTCATTCAGGTGATACAACTGTTACAATATTGAAAGTCAATAGTATCGATGTAACGTGTAATATTATACACGGATCGTATAGAGAAGGAGTGAATCAGCATATTTTACATACATTTTATCCAACGGTGGCTCCTGGTTTTAAAATTGTTGAGAAGCCACAAAACTTGATATACCTACCGTTAAACACCAGTTTCATTTCAGACATCGTACTGAACATATTGGATCAAGACGGTGTTAGTGTTGACTTTAGAGGAGAAACGATAACTATACGGATACACATCAGAGCGGCAACATAAAGGTCAACATGGGATTATCATTTAAACCGCAACGGAAGAGTCGGGAGCTCAGTAGCTCCTCGACATTGGAAGAGTTAACATCGGACAACATTCGTTTTCTACAGAAGATTGGATTGAAACTTAACAACGATGGATATCCTGGATATATCTCAAGGACCGACATTCGACGAAACACTATGGGAGAAGGAATATCACACGCACAACCCTTACACTTCATCAAAATTAAACAATAACGATGAAATAAGGATTCCCATTCAACAACAAGATATTTACACATTACCGTGTAAAAGTTATTTGTACATTGAAGGACGGGTATTAAAATTGGATGGAAAAACTGCTTCAACAGTTCCTTTTATAAATAACCCGATGGCATATCTTTTTGATGAAATAAGATATGAGATATCAGGGGTGACAGTTGATTCGACAAAAAAGGTTGGTATAACAACGACATTGAAAGGATTAACATCATTAACACCGCATGAGAAGAATTCAATAGTCACCGCCGGATGGGTTGCCCCTGATAAAAACACTATAACACCGGATTCCAACGGTCACTGTGATTTTCATGTACCCTTACGATTGCTTTTGGGATTCGCTGAAGATTACAAACGAATAATAATAAATGTCAAACAAGAATTGGTATTACTCAGATCTTCAACTAATAAGGACTTGATACTTGCAGACCCTGCAACTACGGAAGATAAACTGGAATGGCAACTACAATTGGATAAAGTTGTTTGGAGAGTACCTCATGTAAGATTGGCCGATGAACATAGAATCGTATTATTGAGAAAGTTAAAGTCTGACCGTGATATTGTGATGCCATTCCGAAGTTGGGAATTCCATGAATATCCTACACTACCTCAGACAGAACGACAAACATGGACCGTCAAGACATCAACTTACTTGGAACGGACAAGGTACATAATACTCGGTTTTCAAACTAAGCGAAAAGATGTTATCACTGCAAATGCCGGTCAATTTGATCACTGTAAAATAAAGATTTGTAAAGTTTTCTTAAACTCTCAATTCTTTCCGTATGACAATTTGAATGTCATGTTCAGCAAAAAACGTTTTTCCATTTTATACGATATGTATGCAAGATTTCAATCGTCATATTATGGAAAGACTAATACACCACTATTATCGCCTGACCAGTATTATTCCAAGGCTCCAATAATTGTAATCGATTGTTCAAAACAAAATGAATCGGTAAAATCATCAAGTGTGGATATAAAAATTGAAATGGAATTTGAACAACCAGTAGCGGATGGAACTTCAGCATACTGTCTAATTCTACATGATAAAATAGTTACTTACACACCGCTGACCGGAATTGTGAAGAATGTACTTTAAAAAGAATTAGTACAACGACTGCAGGTTTTTGAGGTTAGAATTATCTGCTTCAATTTTTGAGGTTAGAATTTCGTTTGTGAAAAACAAGTTGAAAACAAACATTTATGTGATTGTATAAATTTCAAGGATTTCACGAAAAACATAAAAGCGAGAAAATCATGAGTGGAAAGTTCATTTTATATTCGACCGTCGTATGGGAAACATCGTTCGCAAGATGAGTTCTACTAACGGAGAAGAAAATACACCTCTAATGGATGAGAATAATTCAGATATAGAAAAACAAGTTGAACGAGAAATGGACGAGTTCCTCAAGTTTAACAAACATAAGAAGAGAGAAGAAGAAAAAGAAGAAGGAGAAGCTGAAAAAGAAGTAAAAAGAAAAAAGGTTGAAGTTAACATTACAACTAATATTTTAACAGAAGTATTTCTTCGGATTTTCTACCCCATTTCTTCATGCATGACGAAAGGTATTTCAGTTGGAATTTTAAAATCATTGGATTATTCACCGATTGTTATTTTAAATCATGGAAATAAAATGGTTACATTCACTGAAACTTCTTGGGAATCATTTATGAAACATTTACATCTTTTGGAATGTTATTTGAGTAACAACACATTTGGAAGAAGAACAAGATTAAGTTTATTGGAATCAAATATTGAAGTTGATATAGTGAAACATCGTGGGGGACAAATGGTTCGCTTCAGAGATTTAACTAGACATGATGTAAAATTACATTTGACTAAAGAAGAATTTTACACTTTAAGTTGTACTACCGGTCCCGTC
This sequence comes from Neoaliturus tenellus, assembly GCA_030545055.2. Taxonomy (NCBI): domain Eukaryota; kingdom Metazoa; phylum Arthropoda; class Insecta; order Hemiptera; family Cicadellidae; genus Neoaliturus; species Neoaliturus tenellus. The sequence goes on along the minus strand of CM061535.1, from coordinate 74,549,038 downwards.
ACCAGATATTTGAAACAACTAATATTTTCAAGTGCAATAATCAAAGACTATCTAATCGGTACATTGGACAGACAACCTTTCGTTCCAATTTTATACGGTCCCGTGGATACTTCAATTTTTAATCGAATACCTCAAGAAGTTGATATGTGGAGACAATTGAACAACTATCACACCAACTTTAATATCGACGAAGAAGCGCAAGAAGTTAAAGAAGAACAATCGTGTTTGTAATACAAGTCAGTTGCTGACGAGACTTCATCATGAACAAACGGGTTTCGTTTTCTAATGCGCCACATATAATGGAAGTTAAAAAAGGTATGATTGAATTTCAAGCTTTTCGAGGAAATGATGGAAATTTTATTATAAAAGAATTAGTAATTTTGGATATGAACACATCTGTAGTTTATCATTACTTATTCAAACCTCCATTACCATTCAATAGACTAACGACTAAAGCGAAAGTTACAAACAAATGGTTGTACAAACATTTTCACAACTTAAGATGGGATGAAGGTTTTATTAATTATAACATGATGCCGCACATTATGAATCATTACTGCAAAGAGTTCAAAACTATCTACACAAGAGGATTGGAAAAAGCTAATTGGATACAATCATTTACAAGCAACGAAGTGATAAATGCAATAATAGATAGAGATTTCCAATGCTACTTCAATGAACTTTGTATTTCATCAAAGAGTTTTAAACATCGAAGGTCACAGTGCGCTTTGAAGAATGCCTACCGCTTAAATAATTTCCTTCAACAGAATGGTGGGGGTAATGTCGGTAATAAAAGTGAGAGCGCTACCATGACGCAGCATGAGTATTACTCGAACCTCCGAAGAGACAACATCTCCGACGGACATTATTATTAACAAGAAGATAAACAAGAAGATTAACAATAACATCAAGATGGCATCGCAGAACTTTCTTCAAAATTTGGTTGATCAATTCGACGCTCATTCAAAATCAACAATCTTACCGACGAAGAGATGTTCTGAACTAAAAGAAGAAAAACATTACATCATACATACAATCAAGAAGATGGACACTTCAGTTGGATATGCTATTAATTGCACATTGAGCGAGGCGCCGTATACAGTTGGTGACTAACCGAAGTTTCAAATCTTCCTACCGAAACGGTTTGTACAACTTCTACAAAATGAAGATCTTCGAGTTATTCAACCTGGCGCACTCTATTTAGTTTCACACGGACCGAGTGGAAACAACTCAACTGAACTAACTATTCATGTAACACCTACTACTAACTAGTTTGTACATAACTTTGTAAATATATATGTTTGTAATGGTTTCTCAATAAAGATGATATAAAACAAAAAAAAATAAAAGAAGCAACATATTGTTATGTCTTTGTACATAGCAATATGTTGCTTTTTTTAAAAATTCCACGGGATGACCTTGACCCAATTTTGTGTGATAATAAAAGTGAAAATCAACTTGTGAAATTCATCAGTCTACGACTACCTTTCGTACCGTACACATCTCGCTCTCTATAACTAAATACAAAACTTCAACATGTCACTAAAGGTCAAGTGTGCATCTTACGATACCAACACCATTACGAGTTTTGAACAACTTGAAGATTTAACCAACGAATTGCGAGTTTTACTTACCGGTGGTTATCACTTAACTGTTGATGTTAGTGCTACTAATGTAAGGATGTTTACTAAAACAAAATACTGTGATGATGAAGTATTTCTTTCTACACAACCTACAACATCTTCATCACCGACTGGTCAACATAACATCAAGTTCCACAAGTATTACCAATGTTAAATAACTTTTAACAAATAAAACTAAGGAATCACGTGATCAATGTCAAGTTGATGAAAAGGGAATGATACTTGTATAACTAATCATTCGCTTCCCGACTCTCGCTGCGTCAACACCTAATTTTAAAGATGTTATACAGAATGATGATCGAACTTGATGGAAAAATCTATGGAAAAGATTACAACACCGTTGAACAAATGACTGAAGATTTAGATATATTAACTAAAGAAGGATATCAAGCTAAATTAATTTTAAAATTTCCTGAAGTACATCCACTATTGACTGAAGAACTTATCGCTATGGCTAAAGCGGAGAGAGAGAAAAAGGCTGAAGAAAACAAACAGAAACAGACAAAGTCTGAAGAAGAGAAACAGAAATAAACTTCTTAAGTATAAACATTCCTTACATTAGTAAGGAATAATTTTTTAAAACTTCGTTTGGATGACCTTGAAATTACCCCCACCACTTTTTGTAGTACATAAAACTGACTATTCAACACTATACACTCTTATTCTTTCACTGGACTCAGCAGCGTCAACATGGAAGAACAAAAGTACAAGTACGAACCTCGTTACTGTTGTGAACAACAGTGTACAGATTTAGGACCAATGATGGTGGACGGGTTAGCTTGCACTAAATGTGAATTTTTTGGATCTTGTTACTGCAAGTGCAAAACAAAACAACTACCGCCACCGGAATTGCGAACTTTAAAATTTTACAAATCAAGATATTTTCATACATGCTGTCCTCAAAGATGTTTCAAATTTCATCCTCTCGATCTAGCTCATTGTCAACGCACCAAGTCTCATCAAGATGATTTTTGTACACATATGATAAAAAGATGTAAATACAGATCAGATTGGTATTCCGATCCTGTAGAACCATCAAATGTGTAATTTCAATTTTACACTCTTTTTTAAAACTTCAATTGGATGACCTTGAGATTTCCCCCACTACCGGTTGTAATTTTTATATAATATTATATTCAACTTTAAATCATTTTACTTCCAACACTCTAACTAACAACATGGAAGCAAAATTTATCAAGTTTGAACATATAATAACTGAGAGGGAGGAGATGGAAGAATTGTTTCAAAATTTACTTTCTATCATGGACAAATATCCTATGAGATGGTTCAGAATTGTGGTTAAATATTTAAATCCTAGTGAGTTATTTTCTTCGTCGTCATCATCACAGAGTGAGGAAGACGAAACAACTAATTCAGTTAGTATAATTGAATTAAAAGACGAAGAAGAGGAACTTAGCTATTTACTTGGTCACAAGCTCATGCTCACCAACAAATAAGCTTCCTTCCTAAACGCCGATCTTCATTCAATCACCGACTCTCGCACGATGAACAACTCTCCGTTGGCACGAATGAATTCTAGTTTCGAAGTAAATTCTAAAGAAGATTTGCAAGAAATATTTAATACTTTACACGAAATTGTTAGTAAATTCAACACTGTTAAAATGAATCTGGAAATAACTTACGCCTGTCCTATTTGTGATAAGGTTGAAAGTTCTGATGAAGATAGTTTGCTGAATCTTACTCCACTTACACCTCTACAATCAGACACGACAACAACAAGTACGGAAGCAAATGGTGAGCAACCTCCTTCCCCCACCATTTCTTTGTGATTCAACTTCCCCCACCACTTCTTTGTAATTCAACTTCCCCCCACCACTTCTTCGTTTAACTAACGTTCCTCGCTTTCACTTCTCATTCCGTCTCCAACATTTGAACTATCAACATCACTTGTTCCAAAATTTCAAACACCAAAACAACACTAATGATGGATATGATGGATGAAGTTTCTTTCGTCACAAGCATGGAAGAGGAAAAAATGAAAGAGGAAAAATTGAAATTGGAAATTAAACGATTGGAATTGGAACGGGAAAACCAACTCGAGATATTACGTTTCTTCAAACTTGTCAAATACGTCATCTGGGGACTCTGCCTTTACCTTATCCTCGTCGTCGGCGTTTGCTTTTACAACTCCGTATTTCATCACAAAAATTCAACCTGTATTGCACATTGATTGTATTTGTTTTTGCACATTGATTGTATTTGTTTTTACGAATAAAGTTCAAAACTTAAATCTACCTATCCCGCTATCACCGGGTAGTTCAACTCTCAGAACTATTTCCTGTGCTAGCGGGATAGGCTTTTTTAAAACTTACTCGGGATGACCTTGACATACTTTCCGTAACCCAATTATCAAGTTGAATTTCAGTTTTAAACTAACGTTTAATTTATGCATACCTCCCCCTCATTTAATATACGACCGGAAGCTGTGTGCCCCGGCACGTGGCTTCCGGGGCATGTGCCCTGAGCCAGAAGTAACCAAATCTAACTACTTTGAGGCTAAGAAAAGAGCCCTGTTTTGCTTCAAACAAACAGGTGACAAATCAGTTGCTAGCGTTGAGAAAAAGCTCTTGGACTTTGTCAAGGGAACAGGGATTGGCTTATCCATCTAGCAGTTTTTGGGGTTCACAAGAAGCTTAGAATGGCGTGTCGTGTCAGACCTTAAGTCTACCCCTTCTACAAGGATAACCAATAACCAGTAAACTATAAACCTCTTACAGTGAGAAAAGTGCAAAAAAGTTATTAATTATGTAAAATCGTATGTAAAATAACAAGTGTTATGCGAAAAGGGGAAAGGGACCCAAAGTCGGCAGAGCAAATTTTACAGTATGACCATTTTTGTGAAATCGGGTAAAAAATATTGATTTTCAGGTTTCGATTGAACGATTCTCCATTCTTTCCTCTACAAGTTGACTGGGTTATATTTGCGATAAACTTCCGATAAATGTGCCAAATTAATTATTTTCGTGACCCATGTCAGGCATCCGAAATGGGACCCAAGTCGTTATGGCGCAATATCATGGGAGCAACTTTATACAGCCATGATTTATAAGTTTAAAACTGAAGGTTTCTGCATTCTATTGGTGTTTCTTACAAGGTGAATAAGTATGAATGAACATAATTTTTATTTCAATGGTGTAAAAATATTAACCTTATGTACGCCATTTTTCATGTAGGTCTTCTTTAACTTCCTTTTTCGCCGATAAACCAAGCTTTTGGTTCATGTTCAGGAAGAGGATCTCCAAAAAAAGTGTAAGAAAGTAATATATTAATTTTTCACCCTTAGCTTCTATTTTAAAAATTCAACTTACTATAACCAATTAGAGCCCTATAATTGTTTAAAATATTTAGTTTGTAATAAAAATCTCGTTTTAAAAATTGACGATATCATAGCATCTAAACAATTTTAAAAATAAAGAGATTTGTCTAGATTATTATTTGGAAGTATCGTGCGAATAACTGAAATAGTGAAATAATAATCAATAACACTTATGGTTTTATCACCTTTTAATTTAAATGTCGTGCAACTATTCATACTCGTTCAACAAACCAATCGTTAAAACAGTTTTGATTAGCTCCTTATATTATCAAAAGCTTTTGTTTCAGGTTGAGAAACAAATTTTCATCTATAAAACAAAAAATATAATTTTAAAACTAAGATAAAAATAACATTTTTCATACGGTACAACAATTTTTCGAAAAATGTTCCTGTAATAATAATTGTGCTTTCTTTGAAAATGTACAATGTTCAGTAGTTAATAAAATATGATTTTAAAATTTAACAGGGCTATAGAATTTAAATAAGAAGTAGCTAGACAAGTTCATGGTACTTTCTACGTTGCCGAGTGGCCAAAGTTTGTAGTAAGGACTTTCAAATCATTGCCTTTTAAGTTAGTGAAAGTGTATGTATAGGCTATGCATCATTTTTGTTTTGCACTTGAACAGCTTACAGGTTTTTAATCGGCGAGATATCAAATAGTGTTCTTCAAATGATAATCCCAAAATTTTTGGTGCTAACAAAACTCATATAACTAACTCAGATTAAATAACACTAATGCTAACGTTTGTGCCATTTATACTGAAAATTTTATTCGAAAGATAATACTCTACGAGTATACCTGTGACAATACCAATTTGTACGACCACTATTGGCAAATTGAATCGATTAACTGGATGTATCGAACTGTCTAACATATTGACTATGGATTGATGAAATTATTAAGTATTCTACATCCCACCATAACCCCCCCCCCCTCTCCAATTGATTCTTAATTTCTGGTCTCCTCTAAATGAGTTGCAAAACTCAAAGTAGTAGCACTACCACTTATCTCATCTCTTTGTGTTTTATGATTTAGTTGGCATAGAAATTGTCATACTTTATTTAAACTATGTGTAAGGGTTTGCAGTTTTTAAACCTCAAAATATTATTTGTTCAACAATTTTAGATCGATTAAAATCTAACATTTTGTAAAGTATTTAAAACATAATAAATAAGTATTTTATAAATACAAATCATAAAAAGAATATCACGTTTTCAGAATAACATTACTATACTTCGTTACAAGTTTTGAAAATGGCTTTTAACCTGCCTCAAGATCGTGAGTAGGAAAATCATTTTTTGCTGAGTTACGAATGATATTTTTCATCAAACTACACAATACAATCAATTAACAATTGCAATTTTCGTTACAAAGGTCGAAAATGAGGGTTTGCCAGCCTCGAGATCGTGTTTCAACTTCTAGACGAAGACGAAAACTTGAAACGATCGAGAGCAGGCAAAACATTTTTGACCGAGTTTTCATCACACAAGTTATTTTTCCATTTCTCATGAAATATTTCATATGTTTAAGAATGTTTGCCAACATTTTTTAACATTCTTGGTGAGTGGGGAAAATGTTGTAATGTAATACTGGGACACTGTGTCCCGGCCACCGACTCACCACGCCGGTTAATCGTCAAAAATAAAACAAACAAAAAATATTTTAGACAAAAAACACTGGCGCATATGAAGGATGAATTTTAGTAATTTTTCTCCATACAGATCTTTGCCTAATAAAGTTGTATACCGAGCTTCAACTTATTACAACGAACCGTTAATAAACTAAAAATGATTCCTTAAAAATGCAAAATGGCGATTGTTTGGTTAACTATGTAGTTTTGGATTTTAAATATGATATTTTCGCTTGTCCTTTAGCCAGGAATACATTACGGAGTAGGTAGATAGTTTAGAGACCATCCTGTATAAATTATGTACTTTTATGCTAAACAGCTGGCAGGTGCAATTGCCAACCACTTGTGTTGGAAAATTTTATTTTTTTAAATTGTTGTTTTGCCAACACTATTTAAAGAAATGTCAGTCATATGTTATTTCACTATTTGATTAATTTGTAAACATTGTTTTGTTTATGTTTTTGGTTTAGTTTTTAGCAAGCACATGGTTTTGTTTAAAGTTTTATTAATGTGATTATATTTGGAAATATTCAATATATGTTAAATTTGGTTTCCATAGACATTTTAATGTATTTTTAGTCCTTTTTAGAACATCTTTAGTAGTTTTCTTTATGTAAGAAAATATATTTATTTTCACTTTCGGCAATGCATACATTTTTAGTGATCGAAAGGTTTGACTAGTTTAATTTACTTCAACAATAACTTATATATAGGCAAATAAAATAATATTGTCTAAAAAATAAAAATAAAATTACATACAAAACTAACTGATTGAATTTGTATTACAGATGATCTTTCCTTCAATCAATGATGTATAGTTTTTATCTCAGTACTGTATAAAGTTTTAGCCATATCGTAGTTTTAGGGGAATTTTAGCACTCACTATGCTTGGTCAGACAACCGTTTCATTTCATGTTTAGTACCAGAAGAACCGATCTTACGTTCGGTAAAACTATACTAAATGTCACTCTCCTCCCCCATACCAATCTAGTTCGCTCCGCTCACTCACCCTCTTCCCTTTTAGGACGAGCTCGTTCACTTTGCCCACTAGCCAGGCCAACGGGTGCTGCAATTTTATGTAATAATGTGTTGAACTACCGGCTAGAGAGTAGTGGGAAAAAGCCACTTCTAAACCGGAAGTGACGTCAGCTGCCAGGGCAGCTGCAGGGGTCAGATGGTGTCAGCTGCCAGGGCAGCTGCAGGGTGCAGATGGCGAGAGCATATGCCCTGAATTTGAAGTAGAATTGGGCATGAATTAAGAGTTAGTTGAAAAGTAAAATTCAACTGTGTTAACTAAACTCTAAAAGTTGAACAAAAATTAAGAGTAAGATCAAAACTGAAATTCAACAGTTATAACTGGGGGCCTGGAAAGTATGTCAAGGTCATCCAGAGTAAGTTTTAAAAAAGCCTACCCAACTACCACCAGAAATAGTTCAAAGTTGAACTAGTTGGTGATAGTGGGATAGGCTGAAGTAAATTTTGAATTTTATTTGTGAACATATAATTAATGTGCAACAGCAGAGTTTAAACAAGTTGAACTTTTGTAATGAACTACAGAGTTGTAAATGCAAACACCAACGACGATGAGAAGGTAAACGCAGAGTCCCCAGATGATGTATTTGAAAAGCTTGAACAAACGTAACATTTCGAGTTGGTTTTCCCGTTCCATTTCCAATCGTTTAATTTCCAATTTCAATTTATCCTCTTCTATTCTAGTTATGAAGGGAACTTCATCCATCATATCCATCATGATTTTGTAGTGTTTGAAATTTTAAAACAAGTGATGTTGATAGTTCAAAAGTTGAAGACGGAATGAGAAGTGAAAGCGAGAAATGTTAGTTAAATAAAGAAGTGGTGGGGGGAACGAAGAATTACAAAGAAGTGGTGGGGGAAATATTTTGCTGTTCATTATTACCATCAGTAGTGTCAGATGGTGCAGGAGTTAGATTTAGTAAACTGTCTTCGTCCGAACTTTCAATCTTATCACAAATAGGACAATCGTATGTTATTTCCAAATTCATTTTGATGGTTGTAAAATTATCTATAAGTTCTTGTAAAATATTAAAAATGTCTTGTAACTCTTCTTTAGAGTTTATTTCAAAACTAGAATTCATTCGGGCCAATGGAGAGTTGTTCATTATTGGAGAGTCGGTGATGGAATGAGGATCGGCGCATAGGGAGGGGGCTTATATAATGGTGACCTTGAGCAGGCGTCTAGGGAGGGGGGCTGTCTAGGGAGGGGGCTTTTATATAGGGAACCTTGAGCTTATGATTGAATAAAACGTTTAGTTCTTCTTCTCCATCTTTTAATTCAATTATTTGAACCGAAGTAGTTGTTTCATCTTCTTCACTTGATGAAGAAAACAATTCACCAGGATTTAAATATTGAACTACAATTCTGAACCATCTTATAGGATATTCGTCAATGACAGAAAGTAAGTTTTGAAACAATTCTTCCATCTCCTCCCTGTCAGTTATTATATGTTCAAATTTGATAAATTTGTTTTCCATGTTGTTAGTTAGAGTGTTGGAAGTGGAATGATTTAATATTATATAAAAATTAGAACTAGTGGTGGGGGGAAATCTCAAGGTCATCCAAATGAAGTTTTAAAAAAGAGTGTAAAACTGAAATTACACATTTGATGGTTCTACAGGATCGGAATACCAATCTGATCTGTATTTACATCTTTTTATCATATGTGTACAAAAATCATCTTGATGAGAATTGGTGCGTTGACAATGAGCAAGATCTAGAGGGTGAAATTTGAAACATCTTTGAGGACAACATGTATGAAAATATCTTGATTTGTAAAATTTTAAAGTTCGCAATTCCGGTGGTGGTAGTTGTTTTGTTTTGCATTTGCAATAACAAGATCCGAAGAATTCACATTTAGTACAAGCTAACCCATCCACCATCATTGGTCCTAAATCTGTACACTGTTGTTCACAACAGTAACGAGGTTTGTACTTGTATTTTTGCTCTTCCATGTTGACGCTGCGGAGTCCAGTGAAAGAATAAGAGTGTATAGTGTTCAATAGTGAGTTTTATGTACTGTGAAAAGTGGTAGGGGTAATTTCAAGGTCATCCAAATGGAGTTTTAAAAAATTATACCTTACAAGTGTAAGGATTATTAAAATTTAGGAAGTTTGTTTCTCTTTGTTTTCTTCAGACTTTTTCTCTCTCTCCGCCTTAGCCATAGCAACAAGTTCTTCTGTTGATAATGGATGTACTTCAGGAAATTTTAAAATTAATTTAGCTTGATATCCTTCTTTAGTTAATACATCTAAATCTTGGGTCATTTGTTCAATGGTGTTGTAGTCTTTTCCATAGATTTTTCCATCAAGTTGAATCATCATTCTGTACAACATTTTCTTAAATAGGTCTTGTCGTGGTGAGAGCTAAGAAGCGAATGATTATTTATACAAGTATCACATCCTTTTTATTAACTCACATTGATCATGTGATTCTTTAGTTGTAGCTTTGTCTGTCAAAAGTTATTCAACATTGGTAATACTTTTGGAACTTGATGTTATGTTGACCAGTTGGCGATGAAGAAGTTGTAGGTTGTGTAGAAATAAATATTTCATCATCGCAATATTTTGTTTTAGTGAACATCCTTGTATTAGTAGCACTAACATCAACAGTTAAGTGATAACCACCGGTAAGTAAAACTCGCATTTCGTTAGTTAAATCTTCAAGTTGTTCAAAAGTAGTTATGGTGTTGGTATCATAAGATGCACACTTAACCTTTAGGGACATGTTGCAGTTTTATATTCAGGGATTAAGAGCGAGATGTGTACGGTATGAAAGGTAGCAGTAGACTGATGAATTTTGCAAGTACATTTCCCCTTTTATAATTATACAAAATTGGGTCAAGGTCATCCTGTGGAATTTTTAAAAAAAGCAACATATTGTAATGTACAAAGACATTACAATATGTTGCTTTTTTTATTTTTATTTTTTGTTTTGTTTTATATCATATTTATTGAAAAAACAAATACAAAGAAATATTTACAATGTTATGTACAAATTAATCAGTAGTAGGTGTTACATGAATTGTAAGTTCAGTAGAGTTGTTTCCACTGGGTCCATGTGATACCAAATAGAGTGCGCCGGGTTGAATTATACGAAGATCTTCATTTTGAAGTAGTTGTATGAAGCGCTTTGGTAAGAAGATCTGAAATTTTGCTTCATCACCAATTGTATAAGGTGCCTCGCTCAAAGTGCAATTTATAGCATCACCTACTGAAGTTTCCATTTTCTTAATAGTATGAATGATGTAGTGTTTTTCTTCTTTTAGTTCAGAACATTTCTTCGTAGGTAGAATTGATGATTTAGAATGAGCGTTGAACTGATCAACTAAACTTTGAAGTAAGTTCTGTGATGCCATATTGATGTTGTTGTTAATCTTCTTGTTAATAAGAATGTCCGTCGGAGATGTTGTCTCTTCGGAGGTTTGAGTAATACTCATGCTGTGTCATGGTAGCGCTCTCACTTTTATAATCGACACTACCCCCACCACTGACACTACCCCCACCAGTTTGTTGAAGGAAATTATTCAAGCGGTAGGCATTCTTTAAAGCGCACTGCGACCTTCGATGTTTAAAACTTTTTGATGAAATACAAAGTTCGTTGAAGTAGCATTGGAAATTTTTATCAATTATTGCATTAATCACTTCGTTGCTTGTAAATGATTGTATCCAATTTGCTTTTTCCAATCCCCTTGTGTAGATAATTTTAAACTCTTTGCAATAATGATTCATAATGTGCGGCATCATATTATAATTAATGAAACCTTCATCCCATCTTAAGTTGTGAAAATGTTTGTTCAACCATTTGTTTGTAACTTTCGCTTTAGTTGTTAGTCTATTAAATGGTACTGGAGGTTTGAACAAATAATGATAAACTACTGATGTGTTCATGTCCAAGATTACTAATTCTTTAATAATAAAATTACCATCATTTCCTCGGAAAGCTTGAAATTCAATTATACCTCTTTTAACTTCCATTATATGTGGCGCATTAGAAAACGAAACCCGTTTATTCATGATGAAGTCTTACTAACAACTGACTTAAAAATTGAATGAGCCGATGTTTATAACAGACAGGATTGTTCTTCTTCTTTCACTTCTTGTGCCACTTCATCAATATTAAAATTGGTGTGATAGTTGTTTAATTGTCTCCACATTTCAACTTCTTGAGGTATTCTATTAAAGATTGAAGTATCCACGGGACCGTATAAAATTGGAACAAAAGGTTTTTTGTCCAATGTATCAATTAGATAGTCTTTAATTATTGCACTTGAAAATATTAGTTGTTTCAAATATCTGGTGACGGGACCGGTAGTACAACTTAAAGTATAAAATTCTTCTTTAGTGAAATATAATTTAACATTATGTGTAGTTAAATCTCTGAAGCGAACAATTTGTCCTCCACGATGTTTTACTATATCAACTTCAATATTTGATTCCAATAAACTTAATCTTGTTCTTCTTCCATATGTGTTGTTACTTAAATAGCACTCCAAAAGATGTAAATGTTTCATGAGAGATTCCCAAGTAATTTCACTGAAAGTAACCATTTTGTTTCCATGATTTAAAATAACAATTGGTGAATAATCCATTGATTTTAAAATTCCAACTGATATACTTTTTGTCATGCATGAAGAAATTGGGTAGATAATCCGAAGAAATACTTCTGTTAAAATATTGGTTGTAATGTTAACTTCAACCTTCTTCCTTTTTACTTCTTTTTCAGCTTTTTCTTCTTCTCTCTTCTTATGTTTGTTGAATTTTAGGAACTCGTCCATTTCTCGTTCAACTTGTTTTTCTATATCTGAACTATTATCATCCATTAGAGGTGTATTTTCTTCTCCGTTAGTAGAATTCATCTTGCGAATGATGTTTCCCATACGACGGTTGAAGATAGAATGAAGTTTCTACTAATTATTTTCTCGCTTTTATATTTTTCGTAAATCCTTGAAATTTATACAATTACATAATTGTTTGTTTTGAACTTGTCTTTCACAAATGAAATTCTAACCTCAAAAATTAAAGCAGATAATTCTAACCTCAAAAATTTGCAGTTGTTGTACAATTCTTCTTAAAGTACATTCTTCACAATTCCGGTCAGCGGTGTGTAAGTAACTATTTTATCATGTAGAATTAGACAGTATGCCGAAGTTCCATCCGCTACTGGTTCTTCAAATTCCATTTCAATTTTTATATCCACACTTGATGATTTTACCGATTCATTTTGTTTTGAACAATCGATTACAATTATTGGAGCCTTGGAATAATACTGGTCAGGTGATAATAGTGGTGTATTAGTCTTTCCATAATATGACGATTGAAATCTTGCATACATATCGTATAAAATAGAAAAACGTTTTTTGCTGAACATGACATTCAAATTGTCATAGGGAAAGAATTGAGAGTTTAGGAAAACTTTACAATTCTTTATTTTACAGTGATCAAATTGACCAGCATTTGCAGTGATAACATCTTTTCGCTTAGTTTGAAAACCGAGTATTATGTACCTTGCTCGTTCCAAGTAAGTTGATGTCTTGACGGTCCATGTTTGTCGTTCTGTCTGAGGTAGTGTAGGGTATTCATGAAATTCCCAACTTCGGAATGGCATCACAATATCACGGTCAGATTTCAACTTTCTCAATAATAGGATTCTATGTTCATCAGCCAATCTTACATGAGGTACTCTCCAAACAACTTTATCCAACTGTAGTTGCCATTCCAGTTTATCTTCCGTAGTTGCAGGGTCTGCAAGTATCAAGTCCTTATTAGTTGAAGATCTGAGTAATACTAATTCTTGTTTGACATTTATTATTACCCGTTTGTAATCTTCAGCGAATCCCAAAAGCAATCGTAAAGGTACATGAAAATCAAAGTGACCGTTGGAAGCTGGTGTTATAGTGTCTTTATCGGGGGCAACCCATCCGGCGGTGACTATTGAATTCTTCTCATGCGGTGTTAATGATGTTAATCCTTTCAATGTCGTTGTTAAACCAACCTTTTTTGTTGAATCAACCGTCACCCCTGATATTTCATATCTTATTTCATCAAAAAGATATGCCATCGGGTTATTTATAAAAGGAACTGTTGAAGCAGTTTTTCCATCCAATTTTAATACCCGTCCTTCAATGTACAAGTAACTTTCACACGGTAAAGTGTAAATATCTTGTTGTTGAATGGGGATCCTTATTTCATCGTTATTGTTTAATTTTGATGAAGTGTAAGGGTTGTGCGTGTGATATTCCTTCTCCCATAGTGTTTCGTCGAACGTTGGTCCTTGAGATATATCCAGGATATCCATCGCTGTTAAGTTTTAATCCAATCTTCTGTAGAAAACGAATGTTTTCCGATGTTAACTCTTCCAATGTCGAGGAGCTACTGAGCTCCCGACTCTTCCGTTGCGGTTTAAATGATAATCCCATGTTGACTTTTATGTTGCTGCTCTGATGTGTATCCGTATAGTAATTGTTTCTCCTCTAAAGTCAACACTATGACCGTCTTGATCCAATATGTTCAGTACGATGTCTGAAATAAAACTGGTGTTTAACGGTAGGTATATCAAGTTTTGTGGCTTCTCAACAATTTTAAAACCGGGAGCCACAGTTGGATAAAATGTATGTAAAATATGCTGATTCACTCCTTCTCTATACGATCCGTGTATAATATTACACGTTACATCGATACTATTGACTTTCAATATTGTAACAGTTGTATCACCTGAATGAGTAGTTCCAGGAGTTAAGATTTTCTTTTTTGTATCTGTAAATCCAAGTAAACTGCCAATGGAGTTTTCCAAGCTGACATCGATATAATATTTTGAAGTTATTTCTGCTTTTAAAGTATTATTGTTTCCTTTAACGGTGATCTTTTCTTCTCCGAGTTGTTTTTGTAGTAATTGGTTTATATCATCGATTTCATAAGCTCCAGTAGGAAATGTAATTATTTTCAATTCTGAGTATTTTCCTGAAGCATCCTTAGTTTCATAATAATGTAGTAAATTGTTCTTTCCTTCCGTAACATTGGGAATTGAGTTGTAGGTAGTTAAATCAAGTAATGCCGCTTCCCATAATCTTTCCTTGGATAGACGCAATGCTGGGAACAGCGTACTTTTCAATGTGGATGAATTTCCACTCAGTGACACTGTATACGATGACATCTTAAAGCTGACTGACACTCTTCGCTAGAAACTCCAAACATAAATGCCCACATATTTCAGTATTGTTAGGTTGTTCTCTTTTGTAATTGTAAAAAATGTTTTTGGAGTTTCGAAAATAATGTTGCAGTTCTTTCGGCGGTGGTAGATTGCCAAAACTGTCAAAGTAGTAAACGGTTTGTCCGAGCTTTTTATAGCATACCCAATGAGTGCCTGGACCATAGGTGGAATCCAAATTTACTATTCCAGTTTCATTTTCCCATATTTTAGTTGGTAATGCATCTTTCATAAAAACTCCTCGAAAAAATGGTATTTTCAAACATTTTACATAATCATTTAACTGATGATTTGTTAAGGCTTTATTTGGAATTAGCAATTGATTCTTTCTATTTAGTACACACGGTATGGTCTTAGATATAAACCTGCTCCGTTTTTTACCATTTGCCAAACAGAAGTCTTCTTTACATTTGCCTTACGAGTTCTACGATGTCCTTTTTTAATGTTTCCACCTCTTTTGGGAGCGCTTCTTTTTGCAGGTCTTCCTCTGCGACGTCTTCCAGCACCTAACTTTGCTTTCGTCTTCATGGCTGTAGTTACTGCCCAAGCCGCTGCTTTTTCTGCAATATTTGCGTCACTTGATTTTACTCTTTGCCAAGCTTTTTCCGCTAGAATTTTATCCGCTATTGATCTATTTGTTGAATCTTTATACTTTGAATATGCTATATCGTGTTCTTTGCAAGCTTGATCTAATTTATTAATTCCAGGATCTCCTCTTGCTAAACGTTTTGCCAACTTAGTTCCAGGTCCACAATATTGATAACCTCCGGGCAGATGTAATTCGTATGGTAAAGCGTCTATCGTTCGATTCACAACAGCACCAATTGGAATCCGTCTGAGCAGGGATAATGCAGCTGATGTTAAACCACGTCCTCTCTTGCCGCTGTCTTGACGACGACTGAGCGATACGGTCTTCATTATGTTGTTTTATGTAACCAACGTCTTCACTCTATGAAATACTTTATGATAATGAATCCTTTTTTGTGTATTCCATACTTAAATATTCATAAGTTTTACTAGTATTTATCAATGATTTCATCTTTAATCCATTGGTTTCTCTGAGAATCTTCGATTTTATTGTGTTTCATCGATGTATTAATCAAATGATTATGCATATCAATAACTACATTACCTACAAGATTCGTTACATACTCGATATTAGTAGCATCTTTGTCATATGTAGGATTATCAAGATTTGTGATACGTTTACCATTACATGTATACACCGATGGATCCTTTTTAGAGGTCGCTATAACTTGATTAATAGTAGCAACATCATTCGGAGCTATTCCTGCTGATATGTTAGATATTCTTCTATTTTTTCCATCATATACGTTATTTATTTTATCTAAAATTATAGTTTGTTTTACAACAGCACAATCCTGATCATCTTTACCAGATTTAACTTGGGTTAATCGTCTACCTTTACATATAAAATTAACACCAGTAGCTGATAGTTGTGGTACTTGTGTTAAAATAACAGCATCATGTTCTTCCGTGCCTAAACTTATATTTGACAATCTTTTATTTTTTCCATCCCACTTGTCATTTTGTAGTTGTAGTAAGGTAAACTTTTCACTTCCTTGCATAAACTCATCACCTTTCTTTGACACCACCTGATTTTGTTTAACAAAAGCGGATGTTCCTTTCTTCAAGCTTTCATTCATTTGTCTCACGGTAGCAGCATCCGATGGAGTTGAACCATCTTTCAGATTGGACAACACTTTTCCATGACAATCAATAACAGCACCATTATATAAAATACAATTATCTTTAATGTATTTTATATTAACACCATCACTTTCTTCTTTAGGATATCCAATATCGTTTATAGTATATTTATAGAAGGAAAATCCATCTTTTTTCTTTTCTGGTATTACAGAGTGCAAATAACGCTTATTGATTGTATCTGTATCCTCGGTTGGATCTGCCACATTAGTTATTTTATAATTTAAAGCATTGTACCTTTTTCCACTTTTAGTCTTTTCCAACAGTAAAGCGTATTCCATCGCAGATAGAAAATAGCCTTTATTAACAACATCTCCATTATTGACTGGTTTTGCAACGTTAATAACCCTGTGAGATTTTGCATCATACAGTTGGTTGTCGTCGAGTTTTAAACTTGTAGATGTTACCTCCTTAACTGTTTTTAAATTTGTTGCATCTCCATCTTCTTCTGGATCTCTAACAAACTTTAAACGTTTATTATTTATGTTATAGTCACCTTCAGGTGTTTGCGGTAATCCACTTCTTTTTCTGTTTTCTCCAACTTGCACTCCTAACGCGGAGTATCGTCCGAACTTGTCGACGCTCATGTTAGAACTGACACATTATACGCCTGCAATTCTTATATATCCGCGGACAATTATACAATTATACCGCGATTCCTGAGTTCGTCAATCAGAGCTACCCATTCATTATTTAAACCTGTATGACCGGCTTCCATGGCTTCATGCAATAGTCTCATTCTATCAACCAATTTATTGATGTCGTTGTAGTAAATCACATTCGTATTGTATAGATTTTTCATCAATCCTTTGCCAGATGTTGAAGTATCTCCTTTACTCTTTTTACTATGTTGTTCAAGAAGTGATAAATCCATAAGTGATAAAGATTTTCTTTTCAGTGGTTGTCTCACCGCTGGCGCAGTACGTAATGTTGGCAATTTTCGTGGAGGAAACAACTTTTTTATAACGATGTTATATTTTGTTGCACGTGAACGATTAATCATTGCATCCTTTAAGTAGTTTCTTTTATGAGCGTTAGTATTTTGTAGAATCTCCTTAAAAACACTTAAATCTTTGGATGAATATCTTAGTGGTATGTTTTTAAAAATTAATTCATATAATCCTTTTGTTCCTTTATATCTATGCTCACCAATAATGATGTAATCGTCTTGTGTTATTTCAAGCTTTGAATCGCCAATCTTCAATTCATTCCCATCAATTCTTGCTCCGTATACGTGTGATCTACTCAAATTCGGGTTTGATTTCATGTCATGTAGCATTTTCATTATATATTTTCTTCCAAGAGGTCCATGTTGTAATATATCGCTACTCAATTGAGTTAAATTTGGAATAGATTGTTCTGCTTCTGGTATTGGCTGTTCTTCTTCCTTTTCAACAATTGGTTCTTCTTCTTCTTTTGTTTCTTCTTGCTCACTAGCACTTGTATATGAATCATCATCTTCTTCTTTTTTTAATGCTTGTACTTCTTGTTTAGAAACTGGTAGTAAAACATCTCCTTCATAATGAGGTTTACCAATAGTTTCTGATATCTGTTTTAAAGGTTCCGTAATAGGTTTAAATGTAGTCTCTAGAAATTCTTCTCTTTCACTTAAACCCATCCTCAATGCACGATTCTTCATCCTAATAGAATCACTGAGTGATTTTATTTCTTTCAATAGTTTTTCTTGATTCAGCATGTTTACACTGTGAAGTTCAACATGTAACTAGATGTAGCATCGGTAGTTCAACGCATAAATACAAATTTATCCAACCCTATACGATATCTACCATTTTTAATATCTTCTTCCTTCATAATAACGAGAAAGCTATATTTCTCATTCCATGCTTTGCCACACATCTCTTTAAATTTTTCAAATGGCATATCCGCATTTACATGATCATTATATATATGCTTTAAATTTGTTTCATCTTGCTTGAAGATGATCAACATATTTGCATTGTCTCTTATAAGTTGTTTTGGAATTTTACTGTATGTTTGACCAATATAAATGCTATCAATATTATGATGTCTTCCCATAGCAAAATAATTCCTTATTGTGTCATGATTTTCACAAGAAACATCGTCAAATATAAAAATAGAAAATGGTTTTGCTTCATTCGGTTGCATAATTGTTTCACTGGCATTAAACTTGTAAAAATTCACTTCAGGTACACTTGCAAGTACTTTATCCAATAATTGATATTTTGGTTGTTGCAATGATTTTGAAAAAATGTATATATTATTAAAACGCAATCCTTTAGGATTAGTTATAAGGTTAAAAACAACATTAGTTTTTCCACAATTTGAAGGACCAGTTATTAGACATCTTATCGTATTTGGTAGTAATTCACCATGTTTTCCATGATTTAACTTATCATTGTCAACTGTCAATTCATCAATGTTATTGATATTAAATCGATCTTTTTGTTGTACAATCTCCATCTTGTATAAAGGTTAAACACACAATGAGCTATTAAACAACTATACTAAGTCTTTTGAAGGAATCCAAGAGTCTTCACTTTTATCAAACCCTAACCACCGGACTTTAACCATATCCTTTTTCCTTTGTAAAATCTTCTCGACAAGATATACATCACCAACTGTTGATTTCAACAATTCGTGTCCGTAGAATCCACCTTGAAGTAATTCACCCTTGTTATCCTTTAATAAATAGGTTTCAGGTATAGTTGGTTGCACTTTATAAATTGTAAATACTTCATTAGTCCAATTTGGTAGATATCTTTTACTAAATACACCTTTGTATTTGCTTATACGAACTTTATCGTTGACCTTGAACTTCTTTGGTTGCAATTTTTCTAATTTCGGTGTTGTATTATTTTTAATGCGTTGTAATACAATTTTCGCATTAGCACTGTTTACCTGGATAGGTTTCATTCCAATGGTACGATGATATTTGTTGTTATACTGTTTTATAAGTTGTGGTAATATGTCATACCACACATATGATCCTCGTTTTGAAAATTGTTTATACATCGCACCTTTCAATGTTCTATTGAATCTTTCAATTATTGAAGCTTTAACTTCAGAATTTGTAGAATAATGATTTATTTGATATTTCTTCATCAAAGCTTTAAAGTCTTTATTAAAATATTCTTTTCCATCATCGGTCTGTAGATGTTTAATTTTAAATTTATTTCTTTGTATTGTGGTTTCCATAGCTTTTGTAACACTTTTACCAGTCTTATCCTTCAATGGTAAAGCGTCAGCTATTTTAGTAAAACAGTCTATAATTGTTAAAATATATTTAAATCCTTTGTTTAATTTACTGTGCGGTATCATTTCAATGAGATCAGCTTGATAAAGATCATTCATCCCTTTAATGATTGTACTTCTTCTTGGAAATCTTCTTCTTGCTGGTTTATGTAGTTCATTTACAATCTTGTCCTTCACACTTTCCATCTTCAGATGTTGCTTGTACACCGCATGTAAAAATACTGATCCATAGAATAGTTTATTCTCATTTATATAGTTTGAATATAGGTCAAGGCCAATTCATATTAGTGTAAAAAAGAGGGAACATGGCATTGGGCTTGCCATGTCCCCTCTTCTTTACGGAAAGGAAAAAGGAAGAAGGTAGAGGACGAAGAATAGGTTTACTGGTCGATAGGGTTTAGAGAGTAGTGGCCGAATGGTAAAGTATTAATTTTATCTTCTAAAATATGGCGCTTGTCATCTTTGTAGCTTAATGCCCACTTTGTTTGTTTGACACTAAATAGTTGATGATTATAACTTCTAATAGTGTTGAACGTTGCAGTTGTTTCAACATTTTCAAACAAACATCTTTTATAATGTTCAAACTGTACGTTCTTCTTCAGGAAAGAAGTTTTTATTCCTTTGGCCTTCTTCGTGACTTGATGTTCGTTCCTCTCGTTTATGTACAGTTGAAATGAATACAGTTTGGACATTAATGCTACAATTTCCATTATCGGCACACCATTTGTTTCATCTTTAAATTTTCCCAATACTTTCTTATTTCTGTCATAGTCGTAATTTGGATGATCCTTAGGATAATCGGAAAAGTCGAAATCATCTTTATATATAAAGGTGCGTAGATCTTCATACATGTCATTTGTTTTAATCCAGTAAATTAGTGCATCCGTGTCCATATATGCAATACCAATGTTCTCTCTTCCATAATAGTTAACCATCTTCTTATAATGAAACTCGTACATATGTGTTTTTGAAATATCCAAGATTGACATTCCAAGATACAAAGGACGATCCATTGTAACTGACTTCTTGTTCATGGAAATAACAACTAGATTTTCATTAATAATTATAGATGAACCAAAGTTTGGTTGTTGCACCAATTTCTGTAATTTTACTGGATCAGTTACCAATTTGATATCCTTATGTTTCCTTTTGTTTTCCAAAGTTTTGCCAAATATTGCGTTATTCATTAATTTGAAAAAATCTTTTTGAAAACTTGATGTAGCGGTGGCTCTTCTTCTTGTGTTGTTGTCGATGTAAGGTTTTAACCAACAAGATTGAGAAAATTGTAGTACTCGATTAATTTTTGTAATTCTCAATCCTAAGTCTAAAGCTTGTTGTATCATCCAGTAGTGTCCAACATATCGAGACTTGTCGGTTAAAGTCATCATTAATTTTGGCCATCTTCCAGTAGGGGAAATTTCAGTCTTAGGAAGAAGTGGTAAATCATAATGTTGATCATGAAGATGTTCAGGATATTCAAAATTAACATCAAAAATGTAACCAGTTTCACCATGCTTCGGTATATCCATTATGTTTCCAATCGATTCTGGATCTATCCATTTAAAATTATCATATGGAAGGGGATTCGACATTGCCCATCCATATAAGTTATTTGCATCAAAATAACCCAGGAATGTTGTTGGTTTTGATGCATCATAATCGGGCAGATACTTGTTGTTCGCCTTGAAATGTCGTGTAACGCTTTGCGTTAATCCCCCTCGAACTCCTGACTCTAACATCATAACCATATCTATATCAGTAAGAAGTTGTATTTTACAATTTGTTTCTTTCAACATAGCTTGCCATGCTAATCCAGGTGAAGTGTACGAATGAAGAGGGTCCAATCCATATGCTGCAAAACATGTATTTCTAAATTCTTCCATTATATCACATAGTAAAGTTACATCCAATTTAACATAAAAATCTGAATATTCTCCCAATGTTCTAAATCCTAAATCGTTCCATACTTTACATGCATGATCATAGTCCTCTTGAGATATGTCCATGTCATAAAGTTTACTTTTGAATTCTTCTTTAGCCGGAAGTGATGTTTCATTAAATCTTTCTAAACTGTCTATGTAATCATATGGAAACACACCTTTCCGAAGTACCAAATCCAGTTTGTCATTATTTACAATCTTCTTTGTTTCGATGAAATCTTGTTTCCTTAAATTTTCTGAAAGTTTGGACAAACTCGACGGCATAAATCTGTAGGAGTCCAAGAATCTTAGTTTCATGTTTCCAACTTCTTTGGAAAAACTTATGAACTTCTCTGAAGTTTCAGCTAACACATCGATTTTACCGTCGTCTCTTCCTAGTTCAGGTATTATAAAATGAGCATCGTACCCACTGAGGTTATGCAGAACCACAGGAATAAATAGTGGTAAACGATAGCTTAAATTGCATTTATTACAAGCAGCACCCCTGTAATAACCTGTGAGGTGATCATGATCTTTAACTTTATAATTCTCAATAGTAAAATCATTTTTGCATAAGAAACATCGAGTTGCATTTTCATGTTGAATTTCTTCTTCTTCCTCCATCGGTTTCATTGGTACAATATTTGTATATAATCTTTGTGCATTTCCAGCTATTGAATATAAGTGATCAAGAAATATTTTTTCTACATTTTCACCACGATATATTAGAGGTTCTGAAATTAATCCATATCTGTTTAAATGTTCTTCTGATAATGTTGATTTAACCATTAAACAAAAACTGTTTGGTTTGTGCATTTGATACTTGACACTTTTTCTAGCTTCACAATTTTCATCTTCAACAGGAACAAGTGTTGATTCAAAGTCCGCATACACAACTAGAGGAATACGGTACTGATGATGAACCTTTTCAAATGTAACAAATGCTCTGCTTTCCGAAGGTAAAATAATCTTTGCTTCATAATTATTGTTACATAATCTTTTGTGCTCTTGTAACCATTCTCTTGAGTGTAGCCCATCTCGTTTAAAATTGAAACATCTCTTGCAAATTAACTTTCTGTGTCGATCTTTAGAAAGCTGCTTATTAACAAGACGATCAAATTGCTTTATGTACACATAGTGAGACACATCTCCTCGCGTTAGTAGTAGTAAATCCGTATGATCTGGTAGCTCTTCTTTTGCAATACGTAAAGGATACACTTTGTTTGAACTATCTAATGCAAAAACATTGATAGACGTACCAGGATTTTTCTTCTCAAATTTTGATATATCTTTCAGTGATACAGGATAAGTGATTCCTTGAAAATTGTATCTAAATCTTTGATTTTCATATTCTTGGTTAGGTCTATTCACATGAAGTGGTGGTACAAATTTAGCTGTCATTGCATAACGAAAACATTCATTGTCTTCATTTTTAACATTAACACAAGATTTTGTATTTTCAATTCTTTTTGGTAAAGGAATGTAACTAGATCCCATTAGTCCATATCCATGTTTGTGAACTCTTATATCTAATACTTCAATACTTGTAAGACTCCATCCGGATCCTCTTCCTTCGTGTTCCTGAATTTTTGTTAATATTTCTTCTATACAATTTTCTATTATTGAATCAATGTTTGAACTTTCCATAATGGTTCGGTTTTTTGTTATGAATCCTCTTGGTGATAATTCTTCTTGTACATTTATAAACATAGCTTCTAGTAGTAAACCAAATTTAAGAAAGTTTAATCTTTTCAATTCTTCTTTTAAAATTTTACTTACGATTGGTTTTGCTTCTCTAATAAATTCTTCTAGCTTCAAGTTTTCATTTTGAATCTTATGATGCATTACTACTTTACCGGGTAATGCAAATACTTGTAGATTCGGTAAAGTAGTTGAAGATGTTGCTGTTATTTCATCTTGTTCTTCTTGTTGTTCTTGTTCTTGTTCTTGTTCTTGTTCTTCTTGTTGTTCTTGTTCTTGTTTTTCTTCTGGGTTGTTGTGAATTAGTTCTTTATGACAGTCTAATAGAATTTCATCGTGAAACGATTCCGAACATTTATCGCAACGATACATGTTGAGATGTTTACTCTTCGAAATTTTGCCAAGAAATGAAATGGGCTCTCGCGTTCCTCCTTTTATAACGGTCCCCCCACCACTATTTCATCTTCTTCACTATACAAGGAAATCAAACTTATTAAATAAAAATATTAACCTTCTACAAACTAATTGTTCATTCGTGTTCTTTATTCCCATTGGAGTTTTAGTATATACTTCTTTATATTCAAGCTTTAACTAACTTTCCCCCACCCAACTAATTTTAGTTACTTTTAAAACCAAACACCTGCCCTCCAAACATCTATTAGGACAGATGTTATGGGACAGATGTTGAAAGAACAAATGTTAGGGTGGAAATGGCTAGAGCACAGGCACTTGGTTGAACTAAATTTGCACATAAATTAACTAGAGTTGAATTAAAAATTCGCATAAATTAAAAGTTAGTTCAAAACTAAAATTCGACAGTGTTAAGAAACTCTAACATTTGAACAAGAATAAACATTAGTTCAAAACTGAAATTCAACAGTGTTAACCAAATTCTAACAGTCAAACAAATAGGTCAAGGTAATCCAATTTAACGCGAGAACGAGGAATAGAGCACTAAGTGGCATGTTAGTCCATTACCACAAAGTGATCTATTCCTCGCTCTCTATTCTACATCTACTTTTTACAGTTTACTTATTTATATTAAAATGTTCAAATTTTACTATGTAGAATGTCCATTCTTTCTCTTCAACTCTTCGATTGTTTTTAGCAATTGTAACAAATATTCGTTAGTTTTCACCAAAGTCTTTAGTTTGCTACATCCAATTTCAATGGAAGGTATTATAAGTTGTAATTTTATAAGTTCAATCTTTTCTTTCTTGCGAATTTCTTTCTTTATTATATTATTCCTTATTTTTGCTGAAGATTTAAACTCCATGTTGTTTCTGCTAAAGCCACAATAATAATAAAAGTCTCTTGAAACAACCTGCATTTATACACATTCCCCCACCACTTTATAATCCCCACTCCGTTCCCCTTCTTCTTTATATGTGGAAGGAAGTATTATAATTAGATTCCTAATATTTCTTTTCCTTCTTCACTACGTGGGGGAAGGGTAATTTGTTATTACACTAGTTGTGCAAGAAAATAGCCGCCAGTGTCCACACCTTGTTCGTAGCACTCCATCATAGATTGTGCCCACTGCAACATGCGGTCTCTGTCATTTGGTGTGACAAGGAAAGAATGACTATCACCATACAATATAAAAGAGTCAATTCGTACATAACATCCTGAGTCCAACCATTTATTAGCTTCAGCCATAAACTTTTCTATTGTATCAAATGGAAATTGTGGATCAATTGCTATGACTTTACGTTCTTCACTAAGTTCAACAGTATAATCATCATCGTCCTCATTATCTTCACTTTCACTGTCGTTACTTAAAGTGTCTTCAGATTGTTCAAAAACATCAGAAATTTCAGAAAAATTAAAATTTTCATTCAGATGAGGACGCATTTTAAAGCAAGAAATATTATAAACAGCAGAGACGAAACGACAAGAGCGGCGTGTAGAAGAAAAATGAAGGGGTGACCAACGCTCGCTCCGCTTTTATAATAGTATGCAAATGAGGGGTAGGTGCTGACCATGACCAGTCATCGACCCAAAGGAGTGGGGGAAGTACTTTTCTTACTACTTGGATGGAAGTAGGTTAGTAGGTCACGAGACTTAGAGTGTTAAAAAATAATGGGGGAGAAACACAACGCTATAACGCGTTGTGTTTCTCCCCCAGTATTTTTTAAGCAATAATTTGGAAAAAGCTATGTGAATTTACTTGCTACGCCCCCACCTTGTAATACCATCCTGTTTGTGTCTCAGGAGATAGTCTTTAGAGTCTAACTCATAAACTGATTTCTCTTTGCGCAAGGATTCAATCACTTTAATATTATATCTTAAGCCGTTACAAGTTGCCAAAATGTGTTCGTTGTCAATAACACTTTCAAAAAAATAGACACAACCTCTCTTAAGCCTATTTCCTTTCACACCAATAATTTTGGATTGGTATTCAACAGTGGGGGTTTCTGTCACTTGTGGTTCAGAAATGTGTTTTACGACATGTACACGGCAAAAACTTTCGTTTTTTACACATTTCCTCCCACAAGGTGATCCTTTCTTAATTCCCCTAGTAAGCATTTCAGGGCAAGTAGTGGGACGGCTAAATGCCCTACGACGCTCTTCTTGTAATAATTGAAATTGCTCTGAAGGAGCGGGTTTAGGAGTAGGTTTAGGAGTAAGTTTAGAAGCTGGTTTAGGAGCTGATTTAGGAGATGATTTAGTAGCAGATTGAGAGGAATCAGTTTTGTGATAGGTATGATCTTTAGGTGTACTAAGTGGTGGGGTAGGAGGCAATGGTGATAGTGGGATAATGGGTGTGCTAAGACGATGAACAATGGTTTCAACGGAAGGGGTATTAGGATGGTGGTGAACTGGCTTCTGCGGTGGCGGCATAGTAGTTGATGGTGGTGCGGAGTCCTTTGAAGGCGAAGGCGGTGAAAAAATACTACGAAGTCTAGAAGTGTTAGTTGGCAGAAGAATAGCTCCAGAAGTTGAAGGTTGAGATGCAAGTCGATTCTTGTAGCAATCAGGAAGGTTTTTGAGGCGAAGAGTTTTCTTAGGTGCAGGAACAGCCGTAGTAGAAATAGAAGTCGAAGTAGAAGTTAAAGTAGAAGTTGTAGTTGGCAGAAATAACATGGTTGTGGCTCCAAGTTCGCAGCGTAACGTCTGGAATCAGAATGAAATGTTAGCCGCAGTCGGTGCGTCTTTTATAACAATATGCAAATGAGAGGGGTAGCAGCTGGCCGAGACTGATTATTGACCTGGGAGGTGGGGGAAAAGGGGAAAGAGAAGGTATTTATTTAAAATAATTCGCATAACTTTTGACTAAAATAAGATAACCAAATTCTTCTTTTACCAAAATGTTTGTCTTACATAGACCTTTTCAATGATGTATCGCTTGTCCAAATCCGTCAATCCGTTATCAAGTTATAGCCATTTTAATTTTTCAGGTCATGACCGGTCGTTCACCCGTAGTGGGGGAAGGAGTGGGGGTAGGAGTGGGGGAAGGGGGGGGGGGGGGGGGAATCGACTCCATTTTTTCGGGGGGGGGGGGGGGGGGTCATTGACCCTTCCGAAAGTGGGTCAAGGTCATTCAAGATTTATAATGATCCAAGGTGATGGGAACAGTAATACTGTTCCCACCACCCTGTTTGCCTAGCGGTTCCCACTCCCAACCCACTAGTTACGTTCTGCAAGGGAGGTCCCTGGGCCGTCCGCATCAAAGCGTAACGTCCCGTCCGCATCAAAGCGTAACCATTAATTTCAGGGAAACTGGAACAGCAGGGAGGCCCTGGTCCGTCCGCATCAAAGCGTAACGTCCCGTCCGCATCAAAGCGTAACCATTAATTTCAGGGAAACTGGAACAGCTAATGCAGAAACGCAACTCTAACACCCACCCAAACTAATCCCACCCATCATATTCCTAAACAAAATGCAAAAAACCTAGTCCGCAATTTGCGGATGTCCCACCCCTTCTAAGTGAAGTTCAACTGAACTTCTGAATTTACAGTTAATCTACCCCCTAACATCTAGCTGTAAGGCAAAACAAATGCACAAAACAAACATAAATTATTAGTACCAACACATCATTATTAAAAACCAAATAATTCAACACAACCAAATACCATCATTATTCTTAAAATTAATACACCTTAATGCTAAACACCTCTTAAAATTAATACACCTTAATGCTAAACCCAACTTATAACTAACATCGCAATGCGCAAATTATTTCTTAAATTAAATACACACACACACATACCACATTGCATTAAAAAACGCAACATAGTAGAAGAAGTTCAAATATATAGGCCTACTATATATTTGAAACCTCTTGCTGAGTCGCCAACAACCTTTCGCTATGAAAGTTTGTTGGCGACTGAAGCAAAGATATAGCTCCTATCGCTCCTCGGGTTTTCAAGGAGTGGGGGAAGTTGTTTCACTCCAGTACAGTGTTCAATCCAGTCCAATTCGCAGCAGTGTAAAAGGAAGGCGAAGGAGTGGGGAGCAGCATATGCACAGCAACGCAAAACCAAGGTTTGAGGTTAGAATTATCCATGTGCAGTAGCGCTAAAGTGAGTAATACAGGACTAGGCGCATGCGCAATAGCATAGTCACTATTCCGATCCGGAGAACTCGTTGCATGCGCAGCAGGTTTGAGGTTAGAATTATCCATGGCAGCTGCCATATTTAGTCTGGTTTCACCACATAAAGTCAACAACCGGTAGTGACCGGCCATTGACCTGGAGGAGTGGGGGAAGGAGTGGGGGAAGGGGGGGGGGGGGGGCTCCATTTTTTCGGGGGGGGGGGAGGGGGGGGGGAGGGGGGGGGGAGGGGGGGGGAGGGGGGGGGGGGGAGGTCATTGACCTTTCCGGTCGGTCATTGACCCCAAGGAGTAGGGATAGACACAGAACCCTACTTCTCTTACTACTCAGGTGAAAGTCGGTCAACCAGTCATTTGCTTGCCATCTGCCGCCATCTGGCTGGAGTTATTGCCTCTATAAAGGTGGGTAGTTTATCGCGCTACAAACATTCATTGCCTCGCATCCGCTCGGTCATCATCTCTCGTTAGTTTTATGTTATGACTACTTCACTTACTAAGTTTGAGGTTAGAATT